>OZ024737.1:26095059-26675059 GCA_964016875.1 Fallopia convolvulus | reverse complement strand
TTGACTAATATGTTTGATTTATTATTTTGTTTTAGACGCACTTCCGATGGGATCCCACCAAGCCAGGTATGTACGTCGAGACGGTCCGGCTATTGTGGGAGAAGATCGCGAAGAAGCGATACGACGAAAAGGTTGGGAAGAGTCGTCGGGCGGGGAAGAAGCCGAACTGGATCAACTCCGCTGCTTGGGACCTTTGGGTGGCGTATTGGAACACGCCCGAGTACAGGGTCAAGTGTGAGCGTCAGAAGAGAATCCGGCATGCCAATCCGGCGAACAACAGTAGCGGTTCGAGGTCCCACCTCGATACCATGTAGCAATTGGTACGTTATTTTAATTTAAATTTATGTATTTTATTTTAAATTTATTTATAATAGGTTAAATACTTTTAATAATTATTAATAATTGTTAATCATTCATAGGAAACCCAACGGGGTCGTCTGATTACGTCTCTCGAGCTTCTCATCGAGACGCACACACAAGGCTCGGACCGGCATTTTATAGACGACCGGTCCGCCCAGATCGATGTAAGTATTCACTTATATATTTTATATCTTATTAAATTTTGTTTATTTCTATTTTTATTTATATGATTATGTATTTTTTAGGCTCGGACCCGGGAGATCCTCTCCCAGAGGTCCTCGGAGTCGGGCACCACTCCGTCCTTTGAAGACGAGTGTGATGCCTTTTTGACGGTCGTTGGAGGGGTGGGTCCGGGCGGCGCTGTCTTCGGGCTTGGCAATGCCGCCTCCGAGTTCTACGGGTCGCAATTGACGGCGCCGCGTCGGGAACCTCTTCGGGTGGAGCATTTGACGCAGCGCAACGCTGAGCTCACGACCAAAGTGACGGACTTGCGTAGTAGGGTCGCTCGGCTCAAGGAGTTCATGGCTCAGATGCAGAAAAATTTCGACCCGCAGCTGGGTGGGTTTCGTGGTCCCGACGGGAGTGATCCGGCCAACCCCGACGGAACCAACTAGAAGTTTAGCTTAAATATTTTTGTAATTAATTTTGTAAATATTTTGTAAATATTTTTGTAAATATTTCTGTTTCTGCAATTCTAATATTTTTAAATTAATCTAAATTAATATTAATAAAGCGCAAATTTTTTTTATTAAATAAATATTACCGACCATATGGTCGCTAAATTTTGAACGTTCGTTCACGTATATGCGCACGATCGTGCTCTTTAGCTTCCTTTAAGTTCAGAGAAAGACCAGGCCCATGCGTATTTTTTTGATTTTAGTGATCACCTGGTTGCTATAGTTGTAGAACATTGGCGACCAGGCCCAGTCGTGATTTTGATTCGGTATTTCAATGTTTTCGGTTTCTTTTGAATCTCTGTAAGACGATATTTCTTATTAATTTGAGTACTGTTTTGTTTTCAATGTTTTCTTTGATTAAATTTATTAGTTTCTTAGTCATGATTAGTGAGTAGTCTTCTTTTCTAGGATCGGGGTTAAGCCCGACATAGTTGAGCATGTTTGATGAGTAAGATTGTGTGTTGAATGCCTTTTATCTTTTATTGAGATTGTTTGTTGTGCTTATATCGAAACGAAAGTTGAGGTAATTTGAGTTTTTAACTTGATTGAAAGAGAAAGTTTGTAACTTGAAGGTTGATATTGTTTGAATACGAAAGTTTCAAGCTTTAGATCCAAAACAAGCAATTAAGTGAATTAGGATGCGAAAGATGGTTAATTTACTTGATGGTCAACGAAAGTTGATGACTCTATTTGTTTAAAGGCATGATCTTATCTTCTTACGAGTTTATATGCTTGGCTATGTTGTGGTGTCCCTAGTCCTAGATCTTTGTTTTATTTGAATTATTTCTAGTGAATTTTCGTTGTTGAGTTACTTGCCTCGGTATCGAATTTATTTAGGTCGTTATTTGAGTATTTTTGTGTTTGGTGGTTCGTTAACGACCCTGACAACGTCGTTAACGAGGCTACTTGTGAGTGTTTTAATTTGTTTTTTTTGTTTGCTTCTTAGTAGATTGATAAACGAACAACCTTGCTTCTTGTGGAACGATCCTGACTTCGCTATACCCAGCGGGGTCTTGACTTATAAATTTATTTGTTGTCAAGAAACCCTCTCAACAAATTGGCGCCGTTGCCGGGGAAGCAACGAGTTTGTTAGTTTATCTTTTGGTTCGGGAATACCCCGACCCCGTTTTAGTTTTTAAATTTTTGTTTTCTTTGTCTGTTTTTCTCAGTGTATGCCGGTAGGACGACGAAGGCTTCAGTTTGATAACACTGGTTATTACTCAGAACCCGAACGTTCCCTACACCGTCGACTCCGAGAAAACCGAGCCATGGCTACAACAGAAGAGATGGCTCAACAGTTGGAGATCCTCCGGACTCAGATGGAGGCACTTAATGCCGAGAAGGACGGCGCAGACGCCGAAGCTGAGCGTCAACGAGCCGACAAGGCTCGTTTACAAGAAGAGCTTGATGCATATCCAAGGAATGCCAAACAATACATGCATCTGGAACTGAGGGTGCCAGAATCCCCTATTGTGCTTCCAGCGATAGAGAAACCTTTTGAGATCAAATCTCAATTTATATCTTTAATCAAACGGGCTCAGTTTGAAGGGAAACCTGCTGAGTGCCCTATGGAGCATATTAGAAACTTTCTTGATTTATGTGACACTATAGTTGCTGAAGGTGTCTCACTAGAATATGTTCTGTTAAAAGCTTTTAGATGGTCTCTTACTGGAAAGGCCCTGAACTAGTTGGAGAGCCTACCTTCTAAGTCTATTAGGACTTGGAAAGCTTTGTACGATCAATTTCTTACAAAGTTCTTCCCTCCTACTAAGACAACGGAGTTAAGGAAACGCATCACCTCCTATCACCAGTTGCCTAATGAAACATTCGTTGAAACATGGGAAAGATTCAAAGAGATACTTAGACAGTGCCCTACTCATGGGCAACCTTTATATGTTTTGCAAGGAATCTTTTTCCAGGGTATCAACGCAGAGACCAAGAACCGCATCAACACGCACACTGTGTGCGGTTTTATAGAGATGAACCCCACAGAGGCGTGGGAACTGTTGGATAAGTTGGCTAATTACGATGCTATGTACGGAACCCAGGAAGCTCCACAAACTCAAAAATGTCTCTACATACCTAACCGAGAAGACGTTGACGCAGATGTTAAAAATCAATTCTTACAAGACGAGGTCAACCGTCTGAAGAAACATGTAAGTTTTCTAAAATCCTCTCAATCATGTCAAGAATGTGGTTCTTCTGCACATAGTACTTCTGCTTGCACTAACATTGAGCAGGTTAGAGCCGCTGAGACAATAGCTGAGATGAATTATATGAGAGGACCATACAGGAACCAGCCTAATTACCATGACAGGTCGAACAACTATCAATCATGGGGCAATCAAAATACAAGTCAAAACTATGCAGTGCCCCCACCAGATAGACGACTTGCACCATATCGACCTCCAGGCCATCAGGAGACGCCATCATGGGTTCAGGAAATAAAGGAAAGCATTAACGGAGTGAACAACAAAGTTGATGAAGTTCAAGCCAAACTGAACCGACAAGATAAAAGATGGGGAGAGTTCGATATTTGGAAGAGGAGTGTTGATTCCCAACTAGGGGACCTAGCTGCACGGATTCCAAGACCACAAGGGCAACTCCCGGGCCGTCCCGAGGAGAACCCTAGAGGCCAAATAGCAGCGGTACACCTCAAAAGCGGGAAGACATTACCGGAGAGAGTTCAAGCTGAAGACTAGAAGGAAGAAGACTTCACCAAACGGCTCGTTAACGAGCCAGCGAGGGCAAATAACGAGCCCACAAACAAGGATGACGAGGCTCCGAGGGTATCTAACGACCCTAACCTAGGTAAGTCTACTAATCCGAGCCTTCCTCTTAACCCCAGGGTAGTTAATGACCCCACCAGGGTCGGTAACAACCCGCCGAGGACAATTAACGACCCCAGTGTCGACCCGATACTCTCACCTCTCGAGCCTAACTTGGTTCCGAGAATGGTTAAATCTCTTCCATTTTCAACTAAGAAATCTATGGACTCTACTAAGAGTAAGTTCAAGCGTTTCGTTAAGATTCTTCAAGGCATTAATATTTCCATCCCATTCGCTGAGGCCCTAAGCGAAATGCCGGCTTACACAAAGTTTTTGAAAGATATTCTTAGCAGGAAAAGATCCATTACAGAGCTACAAGATGAAGTCAGATCGATAGCTCTACCGGAAAAGCTAGGAGATCCAGGAAGATTTGCAATAACGATCGGCATAGGCAATGATGTTCGCATTTTTAGTATAGTTTTTGATAGGTTTTCTTTGTTTATTAGGTTTAGTTTTGTCTAGTTTAGATTTAGTTTTGAGTATTTTTAGTTAGTTTTGCATAATTCTGTGAAAAGAGTGGAATCTATGCTATTTTGTGAATTTTGCAGGTTTTAGCGAGGAAAGGAGCTAAATGGAGCTTAATTTAGGAGCATTACAGCGAAGGACGGAGGAGTGCAAGATTGAAGAAGTCGAAACTCAAGAGTACAAGAGGAGGTGTTGAAGAAAAAAAAAACCAGGCTCGTTAACGAGGATGTGAAGGGTCGTTAACGAGGCCACGAAGAGAAAGATTTCGAGTATTATTTTTATTATTCACCGATCCTGAGCGGGAATTTATTTCCGTATCGGTTGAGTATCTTTTTAGAATCTTTTTGGGTTGCTAGAATATGTATTTTAGGGTTTAATATCTTTCTAGATTTTATTTCTATCTTTTAGAGATTGTTTCTATCTTTTTAGGAAAGTTTTTATCTTTTAGCCTTTTTAGTTTTTTAGGTTTTCTAGTATAAATACCCTTCTATCTAGCATAGAAAGAGGGGCTTGATTTGGAGAAGATTTTTAGGAAGGCCGAAAGAGAGAGAATCGGATCGGAAGTCGGTGACGAGGTTCGGTAGACGACGGTTGCCGAGTTCGTTGATCGTATTTGTGGTTCGGTGTATGTTTTTCGGGGTTTTTCTTCTGGATCTTTGTAAGACAATATATTTTTCTTATTAATTTGAGTTTGAGTTTTGTTTCAATGTTTGTTTTTATTGAAGTTTTTAGTTTCTTAATAATGAGTAGTGAGTAGTTTATTTTTCTAGGGTCGGGGTTAAGCCCGGCATAGTTGAGCATGTTGGATGAGTAAGATTGTGTGTGAATGCCTTATATCTTTTATTGAGATTGTTTGTTGTGCTTAATACCGAAACGAAAGTTGAGGTAATTTGAGTTTTAACTTGATTGAAAGAGAAAGTTAGTAACTTGAAGGTTGATATTGTTTGAAAACGAAAGTTTCGAGCTTTAGATCCAAAACAAGCAATTGAGTGAGTTAGTTTATGAAAGTAGATTAATTTACTTGTTAAGTCAATGAAAGTTGATGACTCTATCTATTTAAAAGGCATGATCTTATCTTCTTATGAATTCTTATGCTTGGATATGTTGTGGTGTCCCTTGTCCTAGATTTTTTCTTTAATTTGAATTATTTCTAATGAATTTTCGTTGCTGAGTACTTGCCTCGGTACCGAATATTAATTAGAATTTAATTAGGTTGTTAAGTAGTATTTTTGTGTTCGGTGGCTCGGTAACGATCCTGACAAGGTCGTTAACGAGGCATCTCGTGAGTGTTTTGTTTGATTTTGTTTGATTTTTGTTAGATTGATAGACAAACAACCTTGCTTCCTGTGGAACGATCCTGACTCCACTGTACTCAGCGGGGTCTTGACTTACAAATTTATTTGTTGGCCGAGAAACCCTATCAACAAATTGGCGCCGTTGCCGGGGAAGCAACGAGTTGTTAGATTATCTTTGGGATCGGGAATAGCCCGACCCCGTTTTTGTTTTTAATTTTTGTTTTCTTTGTTTGTTTTCTCAGTGTATGCCGGTAGGACGAAGAAGGCTTCAGTTTGATAACACAAGTTATTACTCAGAACCAGAACGTTCCCTGCACCGTCGACTCCGAGAAAACCGAGCCATGGCCACAGCAGAAGAGATGGCTCGAGAGTTAGAGATCCTCCGGACCCAGATGGAGGCACTGAAAGCCGAGAAGGACGGCGCAGACGCAGATAAAGCTCGACTGCAAGAAGAGCTAAACGCCTATCCAAGGAATGCCAAGCAATACATGCATCCAGAACTGAGGGTGCCAGAATCTCCTATTGTGCTTCCTGCGATAGAGAAACCTTTTGAGATCAAGTCTCAATTCATATCCTTAATCAAACGGGCTCAGTTTGAAGGGAAACCTGATGAGTGCCCTATGGAGCATATTAGAAATTTTCTTGATTTATGTGACACCATAGCTGCTGAAGGTGTCTCGTTAGAATATGTTCTGTTAAAGGCTTTTAGATGGTCACTTACTGGAAAGGCCTTGAACTGGTTAGAGAGCCTACCTTCTAAGTCTATCAGGACTTGGAAAGCTTTGTATGATCAATTTCTTACAAAGTTTTTCCCTCCTGCTAAGACAACGGAGTTAAGAAAACGCATCACCTATTATCACCAGTTGCCTAATGAAACATTTGTTGAAACATGGGAAAGATTCAAAGAGATGCTTAGACAATGCCCTACTCATTGGCAACCTTTATATGTTTTGCAAGAAATCTTTTTCCAGGGTATCAACGCGGAGACCAAGAACCGCATCAACACGCATACTGCGTGCGGTTTTATAGAGATGAACCCGACAGAGGCGTGGGAACTGTTGGACAAGCTGGCGAATTACGATGCTATGTACGGAACCCAGCAGGCTCCACAAACTCAAAAACGCCTCTACGTGCCCAACCGAGATGAAGTTGACACCGATGTTAAAAATCAATTCTTAGAAGATGAGGTCAACCGTCTGAGGAAACAGGTAAGTTTTCTGAAATCCTCTCAATCATGTCAAGAATGTGGTTCTTTTGCGCATAGTACTTCTGTTTGCACTAACATTGAGCAGGTTAGAACCGCTGAAACAATAGCTGAGATGAACTACATGAGAGGACCCTACAGGAACCAACCTAATTATAATGACAGGTCAAACATATATCAACCCTGGGGAAATCAGAATACAAATCACAATTATGCAAGGCCCCCACAAGATAGACGACCTGCACCATATCGACCTCCAGGCCATCAGGAGACACCATCATGGGTTCAGGAGATTAAAGAGAGCATCAACGGAGTGAACAACAAAGTTGATGACGTTCAATCCAAGCTGAACCGCCAGGATAAAAGATGGGGAGAGTTCGATATTTGGAAGAGGAGCGTTGATTCCCAACTAGGAGACCTTGCTGCACTGATTCCAAGACCACAAGGGCAACTCCCGGGCCGTCCCGAGGAGAACCCTAGAGGCCAAATAGCAGCAGTACACCTCCGAAGTGGGAAGACACTGCCGGAAAGAGTTCAAGCTGAAGAGAAGGAGGAATAGGATCTCGCCAACCATCTCGTTAACGAGCCAGCGAGAGCAACTATAGAGCCCACAAGCCAGGATGACGAGCCTCTGAGGTTCCCTAACGACCTCACCCCAGGTAAGTCCACTAACCCGAGCCTCCCTCTCAATCCCAGGGTAGTTAACGACCCCATCAGGGCCGGTAACGACCCGCCGAGGACATCAGTCGACCCCAATGTCGACCCGGTGCTCTCACCTCTCGAGCCTAACTTGGTTCTGAGAATGGTGAAAACTCTTCCATTTCCAACTAAGAAATCTATGGACTCTACTGAGAGTAAGTTCAAGCGTTTCGTTAAAATTCTTCAAGGCATTAATATTTCCATCCCATTCGCTGAGGCCCTAAGCGAAATGTCGGCTTACACAAAATTTTTGAAAGATATTCTTAGCAGAAAAAGGTCTATTATAGAGTTGCAGGATGAAGTCAGATCAATAGCTCTACCAGAAAAGCTTGGAGATCCCGGGAGGTTTGCAATCACAATCGGCATAGGCAACCACAAGTTTAAAGCTTTATGCGATCTTGGTGCCAGTGCTAGTCTTGTTCCGCTCTCAATCTGGTCTAGAGCAAATATGGGACCCTTAGAGCCTGTCGACATGCGGTTTTATATGGCAGACGGATCTTGCATCAAACCAACAGGGCTGCTAGAAGACTTCCCGGTTCAAGTGGGCAACTTCTTCGTTCCTAATGACTTCATCGTTATGACAATGCCCGAAGATCCAGTTGTGCCTATTATTTTGGGAAGACATTCCTCGCCACAGCAGGAGCCATAATCGATGTTAGGAGAGGACTCCTAGCTTTCGAAATTGGGGATGAGGTGACGGAATTCCGATTCAAACAATCCAGGGAGTCCGACAAAGCTGAAGTCAAGATGCTCTACACCCACGAGGAGATCATTGAATGTGGAGACCCCATAGGAAGATCAGCATGCAATGATGAAATTTCAGGGCAAAGATGGGCAGAAATAACCACTGCAGTCTCAGTAACGAGTCCTCCAGCATCGTTACCGATTCCCCTGGCAGAAGATGCAGGTTCGTTAACGACCCTAGCCGAAGATGGCGAGATCTCAGCTTTTGAATGCTTTGAGGAAGTGTTGAAGACAGAACCAGAAGAGCCGATTCTAATCCCTGCCGAACTGTCCCCAACACTTAAACCTTTTCCAGATTCCCTCAGGTATGAATTCCTCGGTCCTAATTCTACCCTACCTGTCATCATTAATGCTGGATTAAAAGATGAAGAAGTAGGAAAACTCCTGAATGTGCTTAGGATGCATAGACAAGCCATAGGCTACTCCCTAGATGATATAACTGGCATATCCCCTTCTCTTTGCATGCATAGGATTTACATGGAGGACAATCATAAACCCACCATAGACCATCAACGTAGATTAAATCCTAATATGAAGGATGTAGTTAAAAAGGAAATTATTAAATTACTTGATTCAGGGATCATATTTCCTATTTCGGACAGCCAATGGGTGAGTCCGGTCCATGTAGTCCCTAAGAAAGGGGGGATGACTGTGATAGAAAATGAAAAGGGAGAGCTTATTCCGACTAGAACCACCACTAGTTGGAGAATGTGCATTGATTATAGGAAGCTCAATAGTGCTACTAGAAAAGATAATTTTCCGCTTCCTTTCATAGAACAGGTTTTAGAACGCTTAGCCCAACATGATTACTTTTGTTATTTAGATGGCTATAGCGGCTTTTGGCAGATTCCCATTCATCCTGATGACCAAGAGAAAACAACCTTTACATGTCCCTATGGAACCTTTGCTTACAAAACAATGCCATTTGGGCTTTGCAATGCCCCTGCTACTTTTCAAAGATGTATGATGGCTATTTTTTCAGATATGATAGAGGACATTGTAGAAGTTTTTATGGATGACTTTTGTGTTTATGGTTCTTCATTTGATTCCTGTCTTGCTAACCTTGCACGAGTGCTTAAAAGATGTGAAGAAACCAATCTTGTACTTAATTGGGAAAAATGTCATTTTATGGTTCAAGAGGGGATAGTACTAGGACACCTTGTCTCTAAAAGAGGGATAGAAATAGATAAGGCGAAAATTGAGCTTATTGAAAAACTACCTCCTCCCTCTTCTGTACGAGACATTAGGAGTTTTTTAGGGCATGTTGGCTTTTACAGGCGATTTATTCAGGATTTTTCTAAGATAGCTAAACCTTTGACTAACCTACTAATGAAAGATGTAGTGTTTGAGCTGTCTCCAGAATGTCTTGAAGCATTTTACAGGTTAAGAGCTGCCCTTGTGTCCGCCCCCATCATGCAGTCCCCTGACTAGACATTACCCTTTGAGATCATGTGCGATGCCAGTGACTATGTAGTTGGCGCGGTCTTAGGGCAACGGAAGGACAAGAAACTCCACGCCATTTACTACGCCAGTAAGACGCTGGATGAGGCGCAGAGTAAGTATACCACAACGGAGGAGGAATTCCTTGCTGTGGTATTTGCCTTTGAAAAATTCCGATCCTATCTTGTTAGATCCAAAGTGATTGTTTATACTGACCATGAGGCCGTTAGATACATAATGGCTAAAAAAGATGCCAAACCTAGATTGCTTCGTTGGATGCTCTTATTGCAGGAATTTGATCATGAAATAAGAGACAAAAAGGGAGCAGAAAATCTAGTGGCGGATCACTTGTCCAGGTTGCCAGTTGAGCATATCCACGAGTCCAATAATGAGGTACCAATAAATGATTCCAGACCCGACGAACACCTCCTGCTGAATGAAGTCGAACTCTACAAGACCCTCGTTACCGACCCCTTCAGGATCGTTAACGAGGTGCCGAGGCTGGAAGACACAAATAAAAAGGGAATATGTTCAGATTGGGTCGACAATCAAGCCAATGGGGTCGTCATTGAGCTACGGGAGGTCGGTACCGAGGTCAATATATGGAAGCCTAACTCGTTAACGACCCACCTAGGTAAGATTTCTGAACCTAAGTCTTCTCAATTAAAATTCACCCCCTCTCCTTCTTCAATTTCTTCTTCCTCAATATCAATCCATGCTATTAGAGGGCCAAAAGCTCCTTGGTTTGCGGATTTCGCTAACTATCTTGTAGGAGGTGTAATTCCTGAGGGCCTTACCCCACAAAAGAAGAAGAAATTTCTCCATGATGTAAAACAATACTATTGGGACGATCCCTACTTGTTTAAACAAGGAAGCGATCACCTCTTTAGGCGTTGTATCCCAGAAGAGGAGATTGAAAACGTGATCCGTCAATGTCACACACTTCCAACTGGAGGTCATGCAAAAGGATTCAAGACTACTACGAAGATTCTTCAAAGTGGTCTCTATTGGCCCACCATGTTCAAAGATGTGCAAGCTTATGTGACAGCATGTGATGGATGTCAACGCTCAGGCAACATAACTTGGAGACATGAAAATCCACTAACTGGGATATTAGAAGTTGAGCTATTTGATGTATGGGGCATTGATTTCATGGGATCGTTTCCCGCCTCAGGACCCTACAAGTACATCCTAGTTGCGGTTGATTATGTTTCCAAGTGGGTGGAGGCTGTTGCTACAAGGACTAAAGACACCAAGACTGTTGCTAAATTTATCAAGACTAACATTTTCCCCAGATTCGGCGTTCCAAGAGTCCTTATCAGTGATGGTGGCTCCCATTCTATTGAGCGAAGTTTTGAAGCCCTTTTGGCTAAGTATGGGGTATCTCATCGGGTGGCAACACCCTATCATCCCCAAACAAGTGGCCAAGTTGAAGTTTCAAACAGGCAAATAAAGAGCATATTGAAGAAGACAGTTTCCCGTTCTAGAAAGGATTGGTCCTCCAAATTGGATGACGCTCTATGGGCATATAGGACAGCATACAAGACGCCTCTACGCACCACCCCCTATAATCTAGTGTATGGCAAGGCATGTCATTTACCGGTCGAAATGGAGCATAAGGCATTATGGGCTCTCAAGGAGCTCAACATGAACCTCGACGCGGCTGGAGCAAAAATTCTCGGTTCTCCGGTATGATTTCTAAACCGTTGCTTGAAATTGCATGATTGATTATCTATAGGGTTAAATTTCATATCTTGAATCATGATTTTTAGGGAGATCGATGAGCATGCTTAAATTCCGTTCTAAACATTATTGATTGTGCTTAGTTGTCCATGTTTTAGGAAAGATTATTCATGTTAGATTAGCTATTGTAACCCCTTAGTTAGGAAAGCATGAATTTTTCTTGTTCTAGATCTAAAAGTTCGAACTTAGCATGTCAAAATTCCGAGAAAATTTTAGCATGTTCGGGATGGGTAATTGAGTAAGTATGGGGTGCTTATACCCTATGGGGGATTTGTGAATAGAAGATTGCATGCTTGATTTGTGCTGATTAGAGGTAGATTTAATTTCGGAAAATACTGGTTTTGCTCTCGGCAGGTCGTTAACGACCCATCCAGGCTCGTTAACGACCCTGCACTTCATCGATGTTCAAATCAGAGCGCAAAATCGTGAACAACCCAATTGGGTAGTTTACGAATAATTCTGAGGTTAATTTTGAGACCAAGTATGGGGTCTCGTACCTATTACTTTTGAGTGGATCTTATCTTGGAAAAAATTTGATTATTTTGTAGGATCCATGGCTAGTTCAAGCAGACCCGCTACCCGAGCCCAGAAGAACAGGAGGAACCACAGGTCTCCATCTCCACCCCGAGTGGACGATGTGATTTTGAGCAGTTAGAGCCAAGTACGGCGCTACCGGGATTTTTTGGAGAAGGACCATTACACCCGATGGTTCTCGAAGTCTAGCGCCGTCTCTACGGGCATCTACACGGATGTCAAGGACGCCTTCATCATCCTTGGGTCCGCCCACTTGTTGAAGCAAGAGAGCTTGCCACATTACCCGGCCCTCACATCCGAGTTCTTGGCCACCTTGGAGACCAACTTCTCGTCGAAGACCTCGGCGGGACGTATTCGGTTCCGGCTCGTTAACGAGGATTGTGACTTCACCATGGAGGAGTTCAATGCAATCTTGGAGCTCCCAAACCCGACAAGGGATTATAGCTTGAAGGACTACCGAGTGACCCGCACATGGAGCTACATCACCGGAGAGGTTCAATCCTCTACCGCGGCGCTATCCGGGGCAAACATAGTCAACCCCATCTTCCGGATTATCTTGAGAGTCCTCGCCGCAACATTTTGGCCGAAGAGGGAGTTGAACTGGTCTACAAGGACGGAGGTCGCTTGCTTCCGCACCATTCTCTTTGAGGAGCCCGACCCCTTGAATTTGGGGTACGAATGGCTCTACTACGTCGAGAAGTCCACCAAGTCCAAGGAGGTGTGGTGTGGCAATTTGGTTAGCCTCTTGGCTAAAAATCTTGGAGTTGATCTCACCCGCTGCACACCGGTCCACGCCCAAGTCCTCAACAAGAACTATTGGTATAGTTCCGGGATTTTCGCACAAGCCGAGGGAGGCTACAACGTGAAGGTGCACGATCGACTAGTCATACCTTCCCTCGACATGTACGAGCTACTCTATGTACCAAATTGGTACGAGGTGTGGACGGGACATCCTTACCCATTGGAGCCAAAACCGGAGGACGAGCTCTCGCTTAGGCCTTGTGAAACCCGGTTTGAGCGGGACGACATGGATGAATATGAAGAAGAAGAAGAGCAAGAGGATACCGAGGTGGTAGGCAATGACACCGAGGAAGCCGACACCGAGGGCGGCACTGAGGAGCTTAATTTTGAATAAGAAGACATGGACACGGAGGGATTAGGAGGCCATATCTTCGTTGACGATCCCACCAGGGTCGTTAACGACCACTTCCAGCCACCACCCAACACTGTTAACGAGGCACCCAACTTCGTTAACGAGGTGCCGAGAGCTCCTGTCGACCCACCACCAGCTCCTGTCGACCCTCATGCTTACGGTCTCATGCTTTACAACCCGGTGATGTATCAAGACCATTTCCAGCCTCACTACCCACCACCTCCTCAGTCCGAGTACGCAAGATTGAGTATACCACCACCATGGGCCGAAGATCTTTCTGCACGGATGCAGCAGCTTCACCTCCAGACGGATCACATTCATAGGAGGATGGATAGATGGGAAACCGTCTATTCCGCTCGCATGTCGATGGAGGACGAGAGGCAGCGTCAGAGAGAGGCGGAGGATGCTGAGCGTTGGAGGACAATGTACGACTTCATGGGGAACTTTGAACACTATTTTCCTCCACCGAACCGTTGATTCAAGCTCATGATGAAGTTCCTTTTCCTTGTTTCCACTTTTGTAAGTTTTATGTCTTTCTTTTTCTTTTTAATTTTTTGTTTTGTTTTCTATTTCTTTTCCCTCTTCTTCTTATTTTTCTTACAGTGTGGACACTGTAATTTTACGTATGGGGTGGGGAGAAAGTAGAAAAATTATGTCCTAGGTGTTTTTATGTTCTATGTAGTTGTTATTTCTTTTAAATTGAGAAAAATTCGAAAAAAAGAAAAAAAACAAAAAAATTGAAAAATCCAAAAAGAGTTTAGAATTGATAGAAATCCCTTCTTAAGTTCTATGATAGCAATCACTAGCTTAATCATATAATTCCTTGCAAACATGTCTTTGAAAGTATAGCCGGATTCTTGAAATTATTGTTTTTAGAAGAGAATGGCATTTGATGAAATTGAGCACATATACTTTATAGCATAGATGATGCAATCCAACAAAATCTACCTTGTGAGTAATTTTGGCCTTATAGGGAGAACATTTATAAATCCCTCTTCTTTTCTTGTGTGATTACTCTCTTTATGCATATTATCTCTTGGAATTGTGATGGTTATCTATTTCTTGAGACCGTTATAAGATTTTTAGTTCATTACTTGTGAAAATCATATGATAGAGAACTTATTTTTTATGAGCCCTATTATTCCCTATCTACCTTTACATTATTCCTTCTTTTGATAACCAATTCTGGCCTGAAACCTTTTGTTTTTAGCTCCACAGAAATTATTCCCTAGCCGAGATAAGCTTGACCCTATCCGGGAATTAGGACTTAGATTGGAGAGGTAAAGTTTTGTGTTTTGTTAAAAAGAAAAGAGTTTATATTTGCTTGAATTGAAGGGTATTTGGGAAGGGTAGATTGGAAGTCTCTTGTTATTACATGTAAGAAAGGTCTGTTGATAGAAAAAAGATGCACAAAATAAAGTTTTTAAGGGGAAGGAATGTATACGGTGGATCGTTAACGACCCTGATGTAGGTTCGTTAACGAGGCGGCGAGAAGAAAAAGAAAAAAAAAAGAGAAAATAAATAAAAAAGAGAGAAAAAAATAAAGAAAAAAAAAGAAGAAAGAAGGAAAGAGTTGAAGTGCATTTGTGTTTATAGATAATATTAAGAGATTCTTTTATTTTTATGAGACTTTCTAAGATGATAAAGGGTGAGTGAAAATGAGTGTGCATAATGAGATTGAGTTTGGTATATGTTTTATGAGAGTTTTTGATGTTATGTGTGAGTTTTTAGGAGTCTTTGATTCCCGGATATTATTAGCACCACATAGCCAAATATTTACCATGCCCTATTGTTATTACCAAGCCCCATTACAACCCGGCCGAATGGAAGCTTCTTTGAAGTTTTTCATTGAGCCCCTTAAGTTCTCTTGATGATTCTTTGCTTGTTTTGAGAAATCTTGGGTGGAGAGTATTGGTGATATAAGTTCCAATTTCTATGAGTTTTTGTATATAAGATGAGTTGAGAGATTGAATTTATAAGCCCAAACACTTGAGAGTTGAGTGAAACACATTATATCCCTTGAGAGGTTGGATTGTATTATTTTATGTCTATTTAAGTACATATATGTGTGAGGATGTTAATAGTCTTTTGCTATAATTTTCTTATATGTAGATGTTGCTTTTTAGAAGATGGCTATGTCTTGATAAGCATGATTTGTTTTGGTTTTGGTTAGTGTCTTGTTTATTGCTTGAGGACAAGCAAGTCTAAGTAGGCCTGTCAAAACTTGAACCGAACCGAGAAATCCGACCTGACCCATCCGATCCGACAACCGACCGACACCGAAAAGAACAAATAAATATATATATCCGAGACCGACCCGACCCAAACCGATTCAATCCGAAGTTAAAAACGAACCGAACACGAAAATGACCTGAATCCGAATCTGATTGGATTAATTTATATGGACCCAAAATTGATATGAACAGACTCGAAATCATTCGAAAACTCAAAATCATCTAACCCGAAATTTCCGAAAACTTAAGATTAACGACCCGAAATCATTTGCTAATAATCATCATAAAACGATAATTAATATAAATCAATCTTCTTAATTTTAGTATTTAACTTAAGTCAATATGAAAAGAAGGAGAGCAAATACGTACATGGTATAGTAAGAGTTGGTACCGGAAGTAGTAAAAGTAAAAGTTGGTATTATTTTGAGTAAATGAGTAAAAGTTGGGATTATGCTAATTAATTTTTCCTTAAAACAATCAGCAATTTTTGTTCATATTCACATAAGAAATTATAAAAAATCAATATTTTAAAAACTAATTTATTTTAAAATATATCACTTACATTTAATAAATCCGTACATTGTACGAGTATATATGCTAGTTCTAAAAACTAAACAAAGTCCACAAAGTTTTTAGTTTGAATCTTTTATAAGATTATTAAAAGCATTTTTTAAAAATAATTAATATATTAAATTATGTTTTTATCAACATAATTTAAAGCACTCAAAAAACCCCTCTTATTAATATAGCATATGCTATATTAGCATTATGTATATAGTCTAACATGCGTCAAAATGATTTAATAAATATAGATAGTCCTTTTAATTTTGTTTTTAGGTTTTAAATGTTACATGAAACTTTAAACTTAAGAATTAAAACTTAATCCAAAATATATTGTACCACTAAAACTTGATACTCATTTAATTAAAATTTGATTCAATAGAAACTCAATCAAATTACAACCCAAGATCTTATTTAGACCGAAATCCGACCCAATTGAAATCAGAAATAACCAACCGAACTTGACCCGATACTTCGACTTAATCCAATAAAATGAATATTCAAACCAACCCGAATCGATCTGATCACATCTGATTTGTCACAATATCCGACTTAGATCCGAATCCGAATTGATCTGAAACCAAAACAACCCGACCCGAACCCGATCTGTTTCAACCGATTGACAGGCCTAAGTCTAAGTATGGGGTATTTTGATGTTCGCATTTTTAGTATAGTTTTTGATAGGTTTTCTTTGTTTATTAGGTTTAGTTTTGTCTAGTTTAGATTTAGTTTTGAGTATTTTTAGTTAGTTTTGCATAATTCTGTGAAAAGAGTGGAATCTACGCTATTTTGTGAATTTTGCAGGTTTTAGCGAGGAAAGGAGCTAAATGGAGCTTAATTTAGGAGCATTTCAGCGAAGGACGGAGGAGTGCAAGATTGAAGAAGTCGAAACTCAAGAGTACAAGAGGAGGTGTTGAAGAAAACAAACCCCAGGCTCGTTAACGAGGTTGTGAAGGGTCGTTAACGAGGCCACGAAGAGAAAGATTTCGAGTATTATTTTTATTATTCACCGATCCTGAGTGGGAATTTATTTCCGTATCGGTTGAGTATCTTTTTAGAATCTTTTTGGGTTGCTAGAATATGTATTTTAGGGTTTAATATCTTTCTAGATTTTATTTCTATCTTTTAGAGATTGTTTCTATCTTTTTAGGAAAGTTTTTATCTTTTAGCCTTTTTAGTTTTTTAGGTTTTCTAGTATAAATAGCCTTCTATCTAGCATAGAAAGGGGGGCTTGATTTGGAGAAGATTTTGAGGAAGGACGAAAGAGAGAGAATCGGATCGGAAGTCGGTGACAAGGTTCGGTAGACGACGGTTGCCGAGTTCGTTGATCGTATTTGTGGTTCGGTGTATGTTTTTCGGGGTTTTTCTTCTGGATCTTTGTAAGACAATATATTTTTCTTATTAATTTGAGTTTGATTTTTGTTTCAATGTTTGTTTTTATTGAAGTTTTTAGTTTCTTAATAATGAGTAGTGAGTAGGGTCGGGGTTAAGCCCGGCATAGTTGAGCATGTTGAATGAGTAAGATTGTGTGTGAATGCCTTTTATCTTTTATTGAGATTGTTTGTTGTGCTTAATACCGAAACGGAAGTTGAGGTAATTTGAGTTTTAACTTGATTGAAAGAGAAAGTTAGTAACTTGAAGGTTGATATTGTTTGAAAACGAAAGTTTCGAGCTTTAGATCCAAAACAAGCAATTGAGTGAGTTAGTTTATGAAAGTAGATTAATTTACTTGTTAAGTCAATGAAAGTTGATGACTCTATCTATTTAAAAGGCATGATCTTATCTTCTTATGAATTCTTATGCTTGGCTATGTTATGGTGTCCCTTGTCCTAGATTTTTGCTTTAATTTGAATTATTTCTGGTGAATTTTCGTTGCTGAGTACTTGCCTCGGTACCGAATATTAATTAGAATTTAATTAGGTTGTTAAGTAGTATTTTTGTGTTCGGTGGCTCGGTAACGAACCTGACAAGGTCGTTAACGAGGCATCTCATGAGTGTTTTGTTTGATTTTGTTTGATTTTTGTTAGATTGATAGACAAACAACCTTGTTTCCTGTGGAACGATCCTGACTCCACTGTACCCAGCGAGGTCTTGACTTACAAATTTATTTGTTGGCCGAGAAACCCTATCAACAGGCAACCACAAGTTCAAGGCTTTATGCGATCTGGGTGCCAGTGCTAGCCTCGTTCCTCTCTTAATCTGGTCTAAAGCCAATATGGGACCACTAGAGCCCATCAACATGCGGCTTTACATGGCAGACGGATCCTGCATCAAACCAACAGGGCTAATAAAAGATTTTCCAGTTGAAGTAGGCAATTTCTTTGTTCCTAACGACTTCATCGTTATAACAATGCCTGAAGATCCGGTGGTGCCTATTATTTTGGGAAGACCGTTCCTTGCCACCGTAGGAGCCATAATCGATGTTAGGAGAGGACTCCTAACTTTCGAAATTGGGGATGGGGTGACGGAATTCCGATTCAACCAATCCAATAAGGAGTCCGAAAAAGCACAAAACAAGATGCTCTACACCCACAGAGAGATCATTGAATGTGGAGACCCTATAGGAAAATCAGCATTAAGTGATGAAATTTCAAGTCAAAGATGGGCAGAAATAACCACTGCAGTTTCAGTAACGAGTCCTCCAGCAACGTTACCGATTCTCCTGGCAGAAGACGCAGGCTCGTTAACTACCCCACCAGCTTCGTTAACGACCCTTGCCGAAGACAGCGAAATTTCAGCCTTTGAATATCTTGAGGAGGTGTTGAAGACGGAACCAGAAGAACCGATTCTAATCCCTATTGAACCGTCCCCAACACTTAAACCTCTGCCAGACTCCCTCAGGTATGAATTCCTTGGTCCTAATTCTACTCTACCTGTCATCATTAATGCTGAATTAAAAGATGAGGAAGTAGGAAAACTCTTGAATGTGCTTAGGATGCATAGAAAGGCCATAGGCTACTCCTTAGATGATATAACTGGCATATCCCCTTCCCTTTGCATGCATAGGATTTACATGGAGGACAACCATAAACCCACCATAGAGCATCAACGTAGACTAAATCCTAATATGAAGGATGTAGTTAAAAAGGAAATTATTAAATTACTTGATGCTGGGATCATATTTCCTATTTCGGACAGCCAATGGGTGAGTCCGGTCCATGTAGTCCCAAAGAAAGGGGGGATGACGGTAATAGAAAATGAAAAAGGAGAGATTATTTCGACTAGAACTACCACTAGTTGGACGATGTGCATTGATTATAGGAAGCTTAATAGTGCTACTAGAAAAGATCATTTTCCGCTTCCTTTCATAGATCAGGTGTTAGAACGCTTAGCCCAACATGATTATTTCTGTTATGTAGATGGCTATAGCGGTTTTTGGCAGATTCCTATTCACCCTGATGATCAGGAGAAAACAACCTTTACATGTCCCTATGGAACCTTTGCTTATAAAAGATTGCCATTTGGGCTTTGCAATGCCCCTGCTACCTTTCAAAGATGTATGATGGCCATTTTTTCGGATATGATAGAGGATATTGTAGAGGTTTTCATGGATGACTTTTCTATTTATGGTTCTTCATTTGATTCTTGTCTTGCTAACCTTGCACGAGTGCTTAAAAGATGTGAAGAAACCAATCTTGTGCTAAACTGGGAAAAGTGTCATTTCATGGTTCAAGAGGGGATAGTACTAGGACACCTTGTCTCTAAAAGAGAGATAGAAGTAGATAGAGCAAAAATTGAGCTCATTGAAAAACTACCTCCTCCTTCTTCTGTAAGAGATATTAGGAGTTTTCTAGGGCATGCTGGCTTTTACAGACGATTTATTCAAGATTTTTCTAAGATAGCTAAACCTTTGACTAACCTACTAATGAAAAATGTAGTGTTTGAGTTGTATCCAGAATGTCTTGAAGCATTTTACAGGTTAAGAGTTGCCCTTGTATCTTCCCCCTTATGCAGTCCCCAGATTGGACACTACCCTTTGAGATTATGTGCAATGCCAGTGACTATGCAGTTGGCGCAGTCTTAGGGCAACGGAAGGACAAGAAACTCCACGCCATTTACTACGCCAGTAAGACGCTGGATGAGGCGCAGAGTAAGTATACCACAACGGAGAAGGAATTCCTTGCTGTGGTATTTTCCTTTGAAAAATTCCGATCCTATCTTGTTAGATCCAAAGTGATTGTTTATACTGACCATGAGGCCGTTAGATACATAATGGCTAAAAAAGATGCCAAACCTAGATTGCTTCGTTGGATGCTCTTACTGTAGGAATTTGACCATGAAATAAGAGGCAAAAAGGGCGCAGAAAATCTAATGGCGGATCACTTATCCAAATTGCCAATAGAGCATATCACCGAGTCCAACAATGAGGTGCCGATAAACAATTCCAAACCTGACGAACACCTCCTGCTGAACGAAGTCGAACTCCACAAGGCCCTCGTCACCGACCCCTTCAGGGTCGTTAACGAGGCGCCGAGGCTGGAAGGCACAAATGTCAAGGATAAACTCTCAGAATGGGTCGGCATGACAACTAATCAATTCATTACTAAGCCACAGGAGGTCGTTACCGAGGTCAAAATAATGACTCCTAGCTCGTTAACGACCCATTCAGGTAAGATTTCTGAAATTAAGCCTTCTCAAATCAAATTCATTCCTTCTCCTACTTCTATTTCTTCTTCCTCAATATCAATCCATGATGTTAGAGGGTCAAAAGCCCCTTGGTTTGCGAATTTCGCTAACTATCTTGTAGGAGGCGTGATTTCCGAGGGCCTTACCCCACAAAAGAAGAAGAAATTTCTCCATGATGTAAAACAATACTATTGGGATGATCCCTACTTGTTTAAGCAAGGGAGCGATCACCTCTTTAGGCGTTGTGTTCCAGAAGAGGAGATCGAGAATGTGATCCGTCAATGTCACACACTTCCAACTAGAGGCCATGCAAAAGGATTCAAAACTACGGCGAAGATTCTTCAAAGTGGTCTCTATTGGCCAACCATGTTCAAGGATGTGCAAGCTTATGTGACAGCATGTGATGGATGTCAACGCTCAGGCAATATCACTTGGAGACATGAAAATCCGCTAACCGGGATATTAGAGGTTGAGCTATTTGATGTATGGGGCATTGACTTTATGGGACCGTTTCCGGCATCAGGCCCCTACAAGTACATCCTAGTTGCGGTCGACTATGTCTCTAAGTGGGTAGAAGTCGTTGCTACAAGGACTAACGACGCCAAGACTGTGGCTAAATTCATCAAAACCAACATTTTCCCCAGGTTCGGCGTTCCAAGGGTCCTTATCAGTGATGGTGGTTCCCATTTCATTGAGCGGAGTTTTGAAGCACTTTTGGCTAAGTATGGGTTATCTCATCGGGTGGCAACACCCTATCATCCCCAAACTAGTGGTCAGGTTGAAGTTTCAAACAGGCAAATAAATAGCATATTGGAAAAGACAGTTTCCCGATCTAGGAAGGATTGGGCCTCCAAATTGGATGACGCTCTGTGGGCATATAGGACAGCATACAAGACACCTCTACGCACCACTCCCTATAATCTAGTGTATGGCAAGGCATGTCATTTATCGGTCGAGATGGAGCATAAAGCATTATGGGCTCTTAAGGAGCTCAACATGAACCTCGACGCGGCAGGAGCAAAAAGATTCATGGACTTGCAAGCATTAGAAGAACTGAGGCTGAAGGCGTACGAAAATGCTAAAATCTACAAGGAGCGCACCAAAAGGTGGCATGATCAGAAATTAGTGCCCAAAACTTATTACGTCGGCGATAAGGTACTTCTCTTCAACTCTAGACTCCGACTATTCCCAGGAAAGCTCAGGACACGATGGAGTGGGCCATTTGTGGTTCATCACATTTATCCTCACGGAGCAATAGAGTTGACCGATAACCGAGACGTAATCTTCAAAGTTAATGGACACTGGATGAAGAAATTCCATGAGCAAACTGACCCAGACGAAGAGATAAGAGTCACCATGGCTCTCACATCATCAGACTAGCAAAAGAAGCTCGTCGGGCTAACGACGTTAAAAATAGCGCTTACGGGAGGCAACCCGCTTTTAGAATAGATTTAGTTTTTCTTTTTCTTTTTAGATTATTTTTCTTAGATTTCTTTTGTTTCCTTTTCAGTTTTAGTTAGGATAGAAATTAGAATTTTTGAGCTAACAAGATTTCAGGAGAAGGGATCGAAAAATCACTCCAAGAGGCTACGACAGCTCGTTAACGACCCACCCAGAGTCGTTAACGACCCGGTTCGACGACCTGACTCGTCAAAAACGGGTCAGGTAAGTTTTTTTAACCTAAATCTATCTATCTTATTACTACCCTAGCCGTCACCCTCTACCTACCCCTATCCCTTCCCTCTCCTATAAAAACCCTTTTACCCCTTCCAAAAATCTACCACCACACTTCCCCAATTCCATACTTCTCAAAAACCCAACCAAGGAGCTCGTAATCCATCTCTCACCGTTCGGAATCCTTCACTTCACCGACCACCGAGAGGTCGTCGTTACCGAAGCCCGGAAACCCGATTTTCTCACCGACGAGATCCGAGCTCGTTAACCACCCGATTCCGATCTCTTGTTCTTCAATTTCTCGATTCTCCGGTATGATTTCTAAACCCTCACTCGAAATTGCATGATTCATGATTTTTAGGGTAGAAATTTCATGTCTTGGATCTTGTTCTTACAGAGGTCGATTTGCATGCTTGGTTTTCGCTCAATAAAAATTCTTGATTGTACTTAGTTGTTCTTGTTTTAGGAAGGATTGTTCATGTTAGATTATCTATTGCAACACTCTAGTTAGAAAAGCATGAATTTTTGTTGTTCTAGTCTCAAGTTTCAAACTTAGCATGTCAAAATTTTGGGTAATTTTAGCATGTTCGGGATGGGTAATCGAGCAAGTATGGGGTGCTTAAATCCGATCGTGGGATTGGTGGAGAAATATAGAAGATTGCATGCTTGATTTATGCCTTAATTTAAGGTGGATTAAATTCGGAAATTCTGTAATTTTGGTCTCGGCGGCTCGTTAACGACCCACCCAGGTTCGTTAACGACCTTGCAAAACTTCAAAGATCAATATCGAGATCAAAATCGTAAACAACCCAATTGGGTAGTTAACGAATAATTCCGAGGTTAATTCAAGACCAAGTATGGGGTCTCTTGCCTATCTATTTTTGAGTGGATCTTATCTTGGAAAAGTCTTGATTATTTTGTAGGATCCCATGGCAAGTTCAAGCAGACCCGCTACCCGAGCTCAAAAGAAGAGGAGAAACCGTAGGTCCCCGTCTCCACCTCGTGTGGATGACGTGATTCTGAGCACTCAGGGCCAAGTACGGCGTTACCGTGATTTTCTGGAGAAGGACCACTACACCCGATGGTTCTCGAAGTCCAGTGCTGTCAACACGGGGATCTACACGAACGTCAAGGAGTCCTTTGTTATCCTTGGTGCCGCTCATCTTCTAAAGCAGGAGAATTTGCCACACTATCCGGCCCTCACATCCGAGTTTTTGGCCACCTTGGAGACCAACTTCTCGTCGAAAACCTCGGCGGGACGAATCCGGTTCCGGCTCGGTAACGAGAGTCGTGAGTTCACAATGGCGGAGTTCAACGCAATCTTAGAGCTCCCAAACCCGTCTAGAGATTACAGCTTGAAGGACTACCGAGTGACTCGCACTTGGAGCTACATCACCGGGGAGGTTCAATCCTCCACCGCGGCATTATCCGGGACAACCATCATCAACCCCATCTTCAGGATTATTCTTAGAGTCCTAGCCGCGACGTTTTGGCCAAAGAGAGAGTTGAACAGGCCTACAAGGACGGAAGTTGCTTGTTTCCGCACCATCCTTTTTGAGGAACCCGGCCCCTTAAATTTGGGGTACGAGTGGCTCTACTACATCGGGAAATCAACCAAGTCCAAGGAGGTTTGGTGTGGCAACTTAGTTAGCCTCTTGGCTAAAAATCTTGGAGTCGATCTCACCCGCTACACACCGGCTCACGCCCAACTCCTCAACAAGAACTATTGGTATAGCTCCGGTGTCTTCATTCAAGCCGAGGGAGGATTCAAGGTGAAAGTTAAAGATCGCATCGTTACACCGACCCTCGACAAGTTTGATCTTCTCTACGTACCGAATTGGTACGAGGCGTTGACGGGACATGCTTACCCATTGGAACCTAAGTCGAGGACGAGCTTTCGCTTAGGCCATGTGAATCCCGGTTTGAGCGAGAAGCCATGGATGAAGATGAAGAAGAGGATACCGAGGTAGTAGGCAACGACACTGAAGAGGCCGACATCGAGGACGGAACTGAGGAGCTAAATTACGAGGAAGAAGACATCGACACGGAAGTCTTGGGGAGCAACATCCTCGTTGACGAGCCCACCAGGCTCGTTAATGACCATTTCCAGCCCACTCCCAACACTGTTAACGAGGCACCCAGCTTCATTAATGAGGTGCCGAGAGCTCCTGTCGATCGACCACCAGCTCCTATCGACCCTCACTCCTATGGACTCATGCCTTACAACCCGGTGATGTATCAAAATCATTTCCAGCCTCACTACCCACCACCTCCTCAGCCCGAGTACACAGGATCGAGTATACCACCACCATGGGCCGAGGATCTTTTTGTACGGATGCAGCAGCTTCACCTCCAGCAGGATCACATTCATAGGAGGATGGATAGATGGGAATCTGTCTATTCTGCTCGCATGTCGATGGAGGATGAGAGGCATCGTCAAAGAGAGGCGGATGACGCTGAGCGTTGGAGGACGATGTACGACTTCATGGGGAACTTTGAGCATTACTTTCCTCCACCAAACCGTTGATTCGGCCCAAAGATGAAGTTTTTCCTTGTTTCCCACTTTTGAAATTTTGTAAGTTTTTATGTCTTTCTTTTTCTTTTTAATCTTTTGTTGTTTTCTTTTCTATTTCTTTTCCTTTTTCTTATTTTTCTTACAGTGGGGACACTGTAATTTTAAGTAGGGTGGGAGAAAATAGAAAACTTGTGTCCTAGGTGTTTATGTGTTTTATGTAGTTTTTATTTCTTTATGTTGCAAATTAAATTAAAAAAAATTAAAAAAAAAATCGATTTTTTTTTGAAAAATCTAAAAAGAGTTTTAGAATTGATAGATATCCCTTTCTTAGGTTCTATGATAGCAATCGCTAACTTAATCATATAATTCCTTGCAAGCATGACTTTAAAAGTATAGCCGGATTCTCAACTTGAAATTATTTGTTTTAGAAGAAGATAGCATTTGATGAAATTGAGCACATATACTTTATAGCATAGATGATGCAATGCAACAAAATCTACATTGTGAGTTATTTTTGGCCTTATAGGGAGAACATTTATAAATCCCTCTTCTTTTCTTGTGTGATTTACTCTCTTTATGCACATTATCTCTTGGAATTGTGATGGTTATCTATTTCTTGAGACCCGTATAAGATTTTTAGTTTCATTACTTGTGAAAATCATATGATGGATAACTTATTTTTATAAGCCCTATTATTCCCTATCCACCTGTACATGATCCTTCTTTTGATAACCAATTCTAGCCTGAAACCTTTTATTATTTAGCTCCACAAAATTATTTCCTAGCCGAGATAAGCTTGACCCTATCCGGGAATTAGGACTTAGATTGGAGAGGTAAGTTTTGTTGTGTGTTAAAGAGAGAAGTTTCTTATATTTTGCTTCAATTGAAGGATATTCGGGAAGGGTAGATTGGGAGTCTCTTGTTTTTATATGTAATAAGAAAGATCTCTTGATAAGCAAAAGATGCACAAAATAAGGTATTTGATGGAGGTGAGAAAGAAAAGAAAGAATGTATACGGGAGCTCGTTAACGACCCTGAAGTGGGTTCGTTAACGAGGCAGGGAGGCAATATATATATGAAAAAAAGAGAATAATAAAAAGAAGTGAAGAGTTGAAGTGCATTTGTATTTATAGATAATATCAGAGATTCTTTTATTTATTTATGAGACTTTCTAGGATGATAAAAGGTGAGTGAGAATAAGAGCATAATAAGAAGAGTGAGTTTGGTAAATATCTCTTATGAAAGTTTTGGTGAGATGTGAGTTTTTAGGAGTTTTTGATTCCCGGATATTATTAGCACCACATAGCCAAAAATATTTCCATTCCCTATTGTCATTACCAAGCCCCATTACAACCCGGCCGAATGGAAGCTTCTATGAAGTTTTTCATTGAGCCTAAGTTCTCTTGATGATTTTTGCTTGTTTTGACAAATCTTGGATGGAGAGTATTGGTGATATAAGTTCCAATTTCTATGAGTTTTTGTATAAAAGATGAGTTGAGAGATTGAATTTAAAAGCCTAAACACTAGAGAGTTGAGAGAAACACAATATTCCGTGTAAGGTTGGATTGTATTATCTTATGTCTATTTAAGTACATATATGTGTGAGGACGTTAATAGTCTTTTGCTATATTTTTCTCTTGTGTAGATGTTTCTTTTTAGAAGATGATTATGTCTTGATGAGTATGTTTGGTTTTGGTTTTGGTTAATGTCTTGTTTATTGCTTGAGGACAAGCAAATTTAAGTATGGGGTATTTTGATATTCGCATTTCTAGTATAGTTTTTAGTAGGTTTTCTTTACTTAATAGGTTTAGTTTTGTTAAGTTTTGGTTTAGTTTTGAGTGTTTTTAGATAGTTTTGCATATTTCTATGAAAAGAGAGTGGAAGCTACGCTATTTTGTGTATTTTGTAGGTTTTAGCGAGGAAAAGAGCTATATGGAGCTGAATTTGGAGCATTACAGTGAAAGACGGAGGAATGCAAGATTGAAGAAGTCAGAGCTCAAGATTACGAGAGGAAGTGTGGAAGAAAACAAAGCCCAGGCTCGTTAACGAGGCTGTGAGGGCTCGTTAACGAGGCTGTGAGGGCTCGTTAACGAGGCCACGAAAGAGAAGATTTGAAGTTTGATTTTATGATTCACCGATCCTGAGCGGGAATTTATTTTCGTGTCGGTTGAGTATTTTTTAGAGAATCTTTTAGGGTTGTTAGAATATGTATTTTAAGTCTTATTATCTTCTTAGATTTTGTTTCTATCTTTTAGAGTTTTATTTTCTATCTTTTTAGGAAAGTTTATATCTTTTAGCCTTTTTAGTGTTTAGCTTTTTAGTATAAATACCCTTCTATCTAGCATAGAAAGGGGGGGGGATTCTTTTGGGGATTTTGGAGGAGAATTTTGGAGAAGAGCCGAGAAAGAGAGAGGTTGGATCGGAGTTGTGATCGAAAAGGGCTCGGTAGACGAAAGTTACCGGGATCGTTAGTCGTGATTTTGATTCGGTATTTCGATGTTTTCGGTTTCTTCTGAATCTCTGTAAGACGATATTTCTTATTAATTTGAGTACTGTTTTGTTTTCAATATTTTCTTTGATTAAAGTTATTAGTTTCTTAGTCATGATTAGTGAGTAGTCTTCTTTTCTAGGATCGGGGTTAAGCCCGACATAGTTGAGCATGTTTGATGAGTAAGATTGTGTGTTGAATGCCTTTTGTCTTTTATTGAGATTGTTTGTTGTGCTTATATCGAAACGAAAGTTGAGGTAATTTGAGTTTTTAACCTGATTGAAAGAGAAAGTTAGTAACTTGAAGGTTGATATTGTTTGAATACGAAAGTTTCAAGCTTTAGATCCAAAACAAGTAATTAAGTGAATTAGGATGCAAAAGTTGGTTAATTTACTTGATAGTCAACGAAAGTTGATGACTCTATCTGTTTAAATGCATGATCTTATCTTCTTACGAGTTTATATGCTTGGCTATGTGGTGGTGTCCCTAGTCCTAGATCTTTGTTTTATTTGAATTGTTTCTAGTGAATTTTCGTTGCTGAGTTACTTGCCTCGGTACCGAATTTATTTAGGTCGTTATTTGAGTATTTTTGTGTTCGGTGGTTCGTTAACGACCCCTACAACGTCGTTAACGAGGCTACTTGTGAGTGTTTTTATTTGTTTTTTTTTGCTTGCTTTTTAGTAGATTGATAAACGAACAACGTTGCTTCTTGTGGAACGATCCTGACTTCGCTATACTCAGCGGGGTCTTGACTTATAAATTTATTTGTTGTCAAGAAACCCTCTCAACAACTAGTTGGTCGCCCCATTTGGCGACCACTCTGGTCGCTATGGTCGCAAAACCGGTCGCCATATTAGTCGCGACAAATGGCGTCCATGGTCGCTATATATAGCTACCAGATGGTCGCTACAGCTAGCGACCAGGTAGTAGCTGACTGGTTAGCCTCCGATCTTTTAGCGACCATGTTTGGCGACCACGATATGGTCGCTAACTCGATTTAGCGACCATATTGGTCGCCAAATATGATCACTAAATCTGCATTTTTTTGTAGTGCAAGTTTGGAAATTAAGTTAAATACATGCTTTAAGTTTATGACCTCGGGTGATTTCAGTGATAATCTCATCTCCACTTAAAATTTGAATGCTAATTTTGCTATCTTATGCCTTCTTTGGTGGTACATTTGGTGTCATAGGAATGCTTTGATTTTTTTCTTCAAGGGTTTCTTCTAACCTACTCCCTTCAGACATTGCGTTCTCTCAACACCTTCAATGGATTTCTGCCAATCCGAGTGCTCCTCTAAAGTTGTCTGCGCGTAAGCGACATCCAGGGGCTTCTAGAATTAAACCACCTCCTAACTGGGTAAAACTAAATTTTGATGTTTCTAAACAACTAAATTTTGCTTCTCCATATTTTGTGAGCTTTATTGCTCAAGACTATAACAACAAAATTTTAGGCTCCAATAGAAAAAACTTCCTTCAGTGAGTATTTTAAAAGCGGAAGCGTTGGCCCTTTTGTTTGGTATTCAGTTTTTTGTTTCTTCTAATTTCTCTAATGTTATTATTGAGGGTGATATTCTTACCATTATTAATTCTATTAAACGAGTTTGGAAAGTTTTTTGGGAAATTGAAACGATAATTCATGACATTAACTCTTTATTATCTACTATTCCACATTTCTTGATTTACCATTGGTTCAGGAAAAGTAATATTGCAGTAGATTTTCTCGCAAAAAGACACATCTCGATTCCTTTACTCTAAGAAGTTATTCTGAGACTTCAAAAGGATCACTCAAATGTTTCTTTTTAATTACATTTCCAACTAGGCCTAAATGTTAATGAGCGTTTTATAGTTTTTGCTTTTCTAAAAATCATCCGTAAAGATGATTTAGGTTGGTCTTGTATCATGCATGTATCATGTAAATGCCCGTACAAGATTTATTAGTTGGAATAGGAAACCAAATGACGTAGTTAATGCAATTGGGGAGGGGGCGCATTTTTGTGGTGTAGCGTAAATCCTTAAAATCCGCCTACCTAATATCTACAATGATCGAGATACATGTACTATTTAATAAATGTCAATTGTCTTCTACCAAAAAAAATAGTAAATGCCAATTGTCGATCACTATTTTTTCCCATACAGTATCCATATATCCGTCGAGAATCCGTGCAGATTTTCTATCTAGTGAGAGTAGGATGGGCAAATGCCATCCGGATCCAATTTTTGGACCGGACCGGTTCTCGGGCCACAAAATTAAAAGTTGGTCCCCAGTTCGATTCGGTCTAAATCTGGTCCGGTCACGGTCCGGATCAGCTATTTATTAGTAGTAAATAAATTTAATTTGAGTTTGGTTCAAATGAAACAAACCTGTATCATCAAATGAAGTCATCGTGAAACAAATGCACTTTTCGTAGTTTGTAGTGCACTTTTCCTATCTCGGAGTGCACTTTTTCGGATTTGAATTTTTCATACTTTTTTGTAGTGCACTTTTTCTTATTACATATTTTATATTTTGTAATGCACTTTTTTATGAAAAGTGCGCTACGAACTACGAAAAGTGCATTCGTTTCACGTTTCAGGATAAGAGTTTGTTTCATTTGATCCAAACTCATAAAAATATGAATATTTATATTATAAAATTTATGTTAAAAATATAAATATAATTTTTATATGATATAATATATATTTTTTTTATAAAAAGTAATGTTTTTTATAATATATTATTGATAAAAGAATATCCTGGTCAAATCCCGGACCGGACCGAGAATATCCGCTCCGGTCCTCGGTCCAGTTTTTTGCGGAACTCAATCCCGGTCCGGTCCGGTCTTGGACCGATGTCCACCCCTAAGTGAGCATACTCGTATATCTACTTTTATTTTTTTAGATATACATTGTGTGTATAAATTGCGGTAATTAGTGGTTTACAGGGAAAGCAAGAAGGGGTGGTCAATCTTATGTATAAGGAGAACGAGTTTCTCTATAAGCTCTGCTTGGAGAAACACACAACGCAATTCAGACCTTTACTGACTTAAGCATTAGAGGTGAATTAGGAGGTTAGATCCTCTTTGTCTATTGTTTTGCAAGTTAAAATCAAGGTCATAAAGAGGTAGAAGGTTCAGACACGACCCGTGAGTACTCCATGATTTTTTGCACTAATAATCGACTCCGTTTGTGGGAACGTATACGAATGTTCATGAATTTCTCAAGGCAATTCGGATTTTAGCCATGAAAACGATCTATGAAGAGGAATCTAGAACTCATAGTGTGGAAGAAACCACCAACGCCGACACACGGGCCGACGTGGTGGAAGCTAACAACGATCGGATTGTGCCAAGAGGCGTCAAAAATCTGAGCCGGTGATGGCCGGATGGTCCATGGTGGCAATGACAAGGCCGAGCGTAGCGGAAGAGGTCTCATGTCGATCAAGCGATCGGGTGCAACCGTCGATCGGCTATGGAGCCTCACACCAGACAACGGTTGGTTGGGGCAGTTATCCCCTGCGGAGAATGATGACGATCGACCTAAGTCCATATTCGGGTTCGATTAGCCCTTGCTTGTTCCGAATTTTTCAGTGTTGTTTGTAGGGTCGCTATAATTTCCTCACAACATTCGGGTTCTACTGCAGTAGAAGTCCCAACACTGCCATCCTTCGCGGTACCCTGCGCTTCCTCTTGCATCGCCAGGCACCACTACTCTCGCCTTGGTTCATCTTCCAGCCAATGGTTCGTGTGCGATGTCTATAAAGCATTACAATTTGAATAGTACAAGATTAGCAGGATGAGTGTGAGGTTTAAAATAAAGAGTTACAAACCCTCTCTCCCACCAATTGATTTGTCTCACTACTTCACTTGGCAACGAGCCATGCTTGACTAGGTCAATATAGGAAAGAAGACTTCCTCTATCTTCTTGGTTATCCTCTGTATTATAAATGGATTCGCTTTAAAGTGGACAAAATACGAGCTTTTCAAAATGAGATTGTATGTGAATAACTTCCTCTCCCTCTCGATAACAAGAAATCACTCTTAGAGTTGTCTCAAAAAATAAGACAATTGTATAATGTTCGCATAGCGCCTTTTTTTTATATAAATTACATGGCGCTTTTTTGTGCTTATTAACAATGGCTGCATTAAAGAACTCGAATGACGCTTTTTTAAAAGCGCCATAAAAAAGATGGAATTCGGATGACGCTTTTTAAAAAAGCACTATAAAAAAAAGGACAAGGATGACACTTTTTCATAAAATGTGCCATGTATGTATTTTTTTCAAATATACTAGGGGAGGACCGCGCGCTAATAGCGCGCGGGAGGTATTTTGTTTTTTATTTAAGTCTAAACTCTCTATGAACACAAGCATGTTTTATTAGAACTTAAAAAGGCAAATTCAATCAACTTAAACAAATGAAACAACAAAACTTGAAAAAAGAAGATACAAAAGCCTAATTGAAGGGAATGGAGATTTTAGAACAATAACAACTAAACCTTAAAGATGAACATCAAATGACAAGAAAAATCCAAAAGCCTAACAAGGCACTTAACAAAGGAATCCGCCTTTGGAGTGCACGAAGCAATGATGAAGGCTATTGTTCAGCATCTAGCAATAAAGGGAGTACGAAGGTCCCACAGAGGACCTGAATAGACTTCCTTAAAGTAACGAGTATCCGTGGGACGCATTACAATTTGGAATGTAATAGACGAAGAATACATTTGCTTGTATGCTTTCCTTCTGGATGATGCACCTGATAAGTAACATTTAGCATTTTTGTGAGATCAGAATATAGGTATGGATTATGCAGCATGCATGTTATGTTCTTTAGTTTTGTCAAGCTAAAAGGCAAGTATGGCCTTACTTGAGCATTTTCTGCAAAGTTGATGGCCTCATTAATTCCAGGAATTACATTAGCCAACTTTGGAATAAGACTATCTGCTCCATTCGCACCAGGAAGTTCTTCATTCTCCAAAGTAATATTCATTTCCTATTTAAGGACAAAGATAGAGAATTATATATAGTGTTAAAAACTCGAGTCAAATGAACCCAACATTATACCTGGTAACATTCCCAGATGTAGAGTCAAATGATAAATCAGTTCCTAAAGCAAGAGTATCGTTTCCAAGCGCACCAGAAAAGTTAACTATGGGGTTTGCAGTCAAGCCAACACTAATCACTCTTCTACTACGGAACAATCTATATAACTGTTTAAGGCAGCTGGTCATTTTCTAAGTTGTATAATTGTCAAGGCAGCTTTTACTGATCCGGTCACTTTCTAAGTTGTACACGGAGTTGATGTATGAAGCCAAAGGGAATCACAAAGTCGTTCCTTACAAGAGCCAACATTTTCTTTATCAATAATAAGATGAAAATCATTCAATCATAATAACTAAATACTAAATATCATACTATAGCATCAAAATAAGCTTCCAATGTCCTCAAAAGACCCAAGTTTTCTATCACTACCTTCAACTCCTCAAAAGCTTGCTACAATTTATGAAAAAGTTGTAAAAGAAAGAAATAACACAAACCGCTCGAATACAACAAGAAACAAATAAAAAAAGAGGCTAAATTACTTTGTTTCAGTTTTGGAGATGTCAATCAAACTTGCAACAGAGGCACACATCCTCCCCTCTAGAGCCGAAGAGCTCGGCCTTGTTTCACTTTACATACAAAAGCTTTTTTCATCCAAAAACCACTTTTAATACTCTTGAAATTCGTGCAACTCTCTCTACTTTTTACGTTTTTCAAGACACTAAAAATCACTTTTCACCAAAAAAACCCTTTCTACCTAAAAGTGAAACACACCCCTCAACACTTGCTTGTTTGGTTTCTGATTTATATGTACCTATAATTTAGATAAATTACTCAGCCTAGGCTGTGTCTCTTGTACATCTATTTCAGTGTCGTCCAACACATATCGATGAGGACAGCCAGACGAAGGTCCGGTATGAATATAAACAATTTTATGTGTCTATAAAATTATAAGTAAATTAGATTGATTGAACAAGAATTGTAAAGGAGAAATTCAGACCAAATGAATTTGAGGGTACTAATAAGAAAACCAAGCTATTAATAGATACATATGGCATACATAAGCAGCCCCGCATTCCTGTTGGGTGGGTGTGCAGTGAGTGTGCACCGATCTACAATAGTCCACAGGTGATATACAACATTTTATGCATAGATCAGCAACTTCATGTGCATGCATGGTAATCTAAGAAAGCTAATTAATAAAGTGCAAGAGAATCAGTGTAATAAAGTTACCACAAAAAAAAAGAATCAGCTTAATCTCCTAAGCAAATTCTCTATGAACACTTACCGTGGCCTGATTTGTACACGGTTGCTGGTTAGTTCTTATATATCCTGCAGGTCATAAAGAAGTTTCCTTCATAACTTGAAGTTAATAATAAATGGACAAAATTCATAGCACATGGGGAGAATAATAATGTGGATCCTACATGTACATTCACAATCATTGAAGACCAAATTAATATGGTGTACAAGGCACGAGAACACATCTACTACCTTGTTTAGAAAGGACTGAAAAGCTGAGAAATTAGTATTAACCAAATAAGCTAAAAGGTGCCATGATCAATGGCCACTCATGGGCCTGTCAAACTAATGACCGATGATGCACTAATTAACACCTAATAAAGAAGTTCTTGCTGAAGTTATTTTGAGGACAAATAGTGTACTGTTCAGCTATGCAACTTGAATATGTAAACATTCAGCCCCTTTTAGCTTCTGTCAAACAAGTATTATATGTAATCTTAACTATTAAATTAAGTAGTTGAAGAAGCCTAATTTGGAACCTGTTGAGAGTTTCATGAGCATATAAAAGTTGAACATCTACACACTCTATGATGCTAAACTATATCAGTGCCACCCTTAAAATCCTGTGCTTTCCTTTTCCTTTAAAATATTTCGTACATTGATTAAAAATTTGCCTTCCTTAGTTGGATATTTGGGTTACTGATTGTATAGTATTTGCCTTCCTTACTTGGGTATCATAGTATTCACCTATAGCCAGAAGAACAATTAACCCCACCAACGGTGCATTGGCGTAGCGGCGTTGGGGCTACGCTTGGTAGGACGAACGTGTGTTCGATTCCCCGCAATGTCGTTGGGAGGGGTCTGCCGTAATCCCATTCAGTACCCCGGTCTGGACGTAGCCTGTACGGGTGAACCAGGCGCGAGAGCAAAAAAAAAAAGAAGAACAATTAACCCCAAAAAAGCTCTAAGCAAAGTTAGAAGTACGAACTTAATAGGGCGAACCTGAAATTGGAAGCACACTCGCAGGAGGCGTCGCGGGGGTTCGTCGGAAGCTGTGCAACAAGCCCAGAAGTAGCAGCAGAGGGGATTGATGAGGGGTTATGTGGTAGGGGGCGTCGTCGGACTGCTCGGAGATGGGTAGGAAACGACGCAGAGGAGCGAAAATCGAGGGAAGGAGATGAGAATGGAGGTGGATTTTGGGTACGGGTGGTGATGCTACAGGCGGGTGGTGGTGCGGTCGGCGACGAATTTTTGATCGGAAAAGATTAGAAGAAAGGCGAGTGGGAGAGGACAGAGGTGGAAGACCGAGATAGAGGAGAGATCAGAAAGGGAAATCAATCCAGGGCAAATAAAGGGGGTGCAATTGTCTTCTACGTTTAATTTTGGTGTAGAATAAAAAAAGTAGTACTAATAAAATATAGAATAAAAAAGTAATAAAATAGTGTGTTGGAAGAAATACCTATGGAAGCGTGCATATTACTATTCATAAGGAAAGTTAGCCATACACTTACCACTTACCACTAACGTGAGAAAATGTACGCGTCTTCCACGCGCTCCAATCTTCTCCATCACAATTGCCAGAACCCTAGCAGCGTTTCGCCCGCCGCCCCTGCGCTTAACGGTGTTTGTGGGCATCAACTGCCTAATCCGTCTCTCCCACCACCCCGATGGTACACAAGACTCGCCAAAGCTTCGATCCAAAACGAGATCTACCGCCCCCAGCCCCGGTGTGGTCAAATCTGGTACTTGTATTTGGGAAATTTTTGGGCGTTCCTCTTCTCAATCGCCCACACTAAAAAACAACTAGAATCCTTTTTTCCCCTTCAATCAAATCTCAAACAATTCGCTCCTTATAATGGCAAATCTCTACAAAACCGATCGAAAATTGAGTTGAGGGATAAGGGGGTTGAATTTTGGTCTCGCTTCAAGTCCCTTCTCGGCGCCTTTAAAGACGCTCGGAACCAATATCAGTTTGTGTGGAGGTGGAGAGCGAGGTGCGGTTGGTTCTCGGCGGTTCCCGTGCAGGCGCTACGGGGGTGGCGGCGTGTCCGGTTGTTGGGCCTGGTTGCTCCTTCTCTCTTGCGGTGGATGACGCCTCCTTTCTCACTTACTTTTGATGCCGGAATTGTCACTTTCTGGCTTCCTCGGCTGCGTAATGGTAAGCTCCCCAGCATACTTTGTTGGTTTTGGTGGGGGTGCTGCCCTTTGTTTGGTATTCCTAAGCTACCTCATGATCCAATTGCTTGTTGTGATAAACCAAACCCCGTTATATTTACTTTTACATATGTTGATACCCTTTATTTGGCTTTGGAGTTGCAATCCAGTAACCTACATACCCAATCCCAGTTTAAAGCTCCTTTAATTCCCGCTTGTTTTGTTGTGTATTGCAAGATCAAGGGCAGCCTGGATCATAGAACCATTTTGGGCTATATAACTCGTTTCTACTTGTTTCAAGTCTTTTTGAAAATCCATATCTTCTATGTTAAACTTTGCAAAATACTATACAACAATATTCATACAAAAAACCTGTTCTATGTTGTCCTGCTATTCTTACTGTTGCAGGATTCTAAGAAAGCAACGATTAAAACTACAACAACAGCTATGGAAAAAAAAGGGAGACCCCCTAGACCATCGGCCTACAACGGCAACACTTGTCGAAAAACTCGACACACTAGACTTCAAACTTACCTTAAATGTTTGGTTTATGTTGAAAACAATGTTCTGAAGCTGATGCAATACCCCTGTTGTGTTCTTTTTTATTTTTTGGGTTGTACAATGCCTATTTCTTCCTCAACTCTGCTGCTGGATTTATATTCACATATTAAAACCGAAATCAATATTGATATTAACCTGTTGTGTTGGTGGAAGCTTGAGGCTTTCCAAAAAACATGTATAAAACAAGAATTCAACGTTCACTTAGGATTCGAACCCCCAACAAACTCTCCCACATTTGGAATAGCACTTGTTAGTGCTTACACCAACACCCCGAACGGAAGAACCGTTGATATGTGGACCAACGTCATAGAAATCTCAACCTTTAAAAGGATGCAACCCTCTATTTTCGATTGTCAGAAACTACATAACTACAAAGCTAAATCCTTCAAAAAGTTTATCAACGATTTGCACTTAAGGATGATTTTTGTCCTCCAACTACCATTGCAGTTGTTGGATTATGTGGGAAAAACTAATAAAACTACAACTATGAAAAGAAAAGGGAGATCCCCTGGAACATCCGCCTACAAAAGCAACACATGTCGAAAATCTCAAAAAACCACTAAAATCGCCACCCATTTTCCCCTTCAAATGGGGCGAATGGTAAAGGCAGCTGAAAACACCACAAATAAAGATCGAAAAATTATAAGTAAAGGCATCGGGCCGGGGGTAAGTAGTGACATGTACGTTGCCAATTTTACAACCTGGAACAAACACAATTGTATTAATAAAATTACCAAACTAAACTCGAGGAAGAAATTATACATTCCAACGGCCAAAAGCCACAAAGAAGCGGTTTTTTTATGAAGCTTTGCATGTGGAATTGTAGAGGTATCAAACGAAAATCATTCTGGACCGAGGTTAACTCGATGTGCCGGCTTGAAAACATAAATCTTATTGCCTTGGTCGAAACAAAAGCCAAGGAACCACCAGATTCCACTGGATGGCAAAAAGCTGGGTTTCATACCTTGGAATTTATTCCGGCTATCGGACTTTTTGGCGGTTTGTGTATCCTTTGGAAGGGACATCAACTGTCAAGCGAAACACTTAAAACTATCCACTTAGATGACCGATTTATCGGCATCCATTATTGCAACCTGGAAACCTCAAATGAATTGATCATCGTTTTTGCCTACGCGCCCCCACAGGCACAAGAAAAGGAACAATTTTGGAACAAACTTAGTGATTTTATTAAAACAAGAGACCTCCCATGTATCATCATGGGTGATCTTAACGAAATCCAACACCCTGACGAGAAAATGGGAGGGGCTCGCCCTAACCCAACTCGTTACGAACGACTCAATAAATTCAAAAATGAATGTGATGTCTGTGACATCCCCACTACGGGGAATAAATTCACGTGGAGAAAATCAAAAAAGCTAGAGAACACAACCCTAGAGAAATTGGACAGAACCCTTGTTAGTGATCAAATATTACAATGGTACCCCTCTATAGTGACCAAAAACCACGCCTTTTCCTCTTCGGACCATTGCCCAATCACGTGCAATCTTCCGACGAGCGACCAATTCAAACCCCAACCATTCAAATTTGAAATGATGTGGACCGAGAGAGAAGATTTCCAGAACATCATCAAACAAGCATGGCGATTAAACGTTGGTGGATCCCATATGTTTAACATAACAAAAAAAATACAACTCGTGAAAAGAAAGGCAAAAACGTGGAATAAACAAACCTTTGGAAACATCTTCGAACAAATTAAAAAACTTGATGAAGAATTAATCATTATCCAAAAGGAAATTATTGAAAACAAGAACATTCAACTAACCCAAAAACTAGAGAGATTGACCAATAAACGGTCCTGTCTTATTCAATCCCAACATTCCTACTGGAAACAGAGGGCCAAAAACACTCATATCAAACTAAATGACAAAAATACCAAATACTTCCACCGTATTGCAACCGGAAGGAGAAACCGGACAAACATCAAAGAAATTCGAACATCGGATGGTACACCTATTTCTGGATTAGAGAATATTAGGACAGAAATCAAACGCGATTTCCAAAATCGGTTCAGAGCTACCGAAATCAACCATGGGAAACTCCGAGATATGACCCAAACAATACAATGTGAAATAACGGATGCGGAGAACGCTGAACTAACTAAACCAGTCTCAAATGCAGAAGTGAAGAATGCAGTGTTTGACATTGAGGACGACAAATCCCCAGGGCCAGATGGCATGCCGGCGTGCTTTTATAAAAAATATTGGCACATTGTCGGGCCAGACATTACAAAGGCAGTGAAAAGCTTCTTCCGGTCCGGAAGAATCTTAAAACAAATTAACCATACTTTCATTACACTAATACCAAAATGTGAAAACCCCAATTCAACGAACCATTATAGACCCATAAGTCTATGTAATACAATCTATAAAGTTATATCAAAGATTCTCACCAATCGCCTTAAAACAGTTATGGCAAAAGTAATCCACCCAATGCAAAGCGCCTTTATTCAAAACCGCAGTATCCACGATAACAACCTTATTGCCCATGAGATTTTCCACTCCTTCCGCAACAAAAAAGGCAAAGAGGGGTGGATCGCCATCAAATTGGATATGGAAAAGGCTTATGACCGAATTAGCTGGGAATTCCTAGCATTCATACTTAACAAATTTGGATTCCACGAGAAATTCGTGGGATGGATCCGAGAATGCGTGGAAACCGTATCTTTCTCAGTGTTGGTCAACAATGGACCTACTGAACAATTCTTTCCCCCAAAAGGACTCCGACAGGGGGACCCGCTATCTCCCTACCTTTTCATCCTGGCTGCAGAGGTACTTGCACGACAACTTCACCTCTCAAGCATAAACCCGAGTAGTGGGATTGGTATTCAAATCTCACGAAATGGAACTAAAATTCCATTCCTTGCCTTCGCTGATGATATTATCATCTTTGCCAAAGCGAAGAACCAAGCTTGCAACAACATCAAAAACATAATTGACAACTACTGCCAGATTTCCGGCCAAAAAGTTAACTTTCATAAATCGGCATTTCAGGTCACCAAAAATACGAACAATACCACGATAGAACAAATTAAACAAATCCTCCAGATCACAAACACATCTGCTCTGGACAAATACTTAGGATGCCCAATCATAAATGGCAGAGTCACCTAAAATACATTCAAGCCGCTTACCCTCCGAACTAGGGCTCAACTATCCAAATGGAAAGCTAATTCGCTGTCCCAAGAAGGCCGAAAAAACCTAATAAAATCAAATCTATCGGCTCAACCAAACTACCTTATGCAATCCTTCCTACTCCCAAAATCCACATTAAAAGAACTGGACCAAATCAATAAAACGTTCTTCTGGAACAAAGAGAGGAACCATAAACCTCTTATCAGCTGGAACTCTATCTGCCAACCACCTGACCGTGGTGGACTGGGAACTGCCAAGGCAGAGGAAATGAATCAAGCCTTACAAATGAAGCTTCTTTGGAAAATCCTTGCAGAACCAAATAACCCATGGATCAAAATCATCACAGAAAAATATCTAAAATCCGAAGGTCTGATTAACTACCAGAAAAAGCGGAACACTTCTTGGCAATGGTCCAAACTGATGAGTCTAAAAGACCTATTCTTGAAAGGCCTCATTTGGCAGGTCGGAGATGGTAAAACCATCCGATTTTGGAAAGACCATTGGACGGTAAATGGCTGCCTAAAACCGAAAGAAAATATTAGTAATTACAATAACTGGGAAGCGAAAGTCGCTGATTTCCTTAAGGATGACAATACGTGGGACCAAGATAGGCTCCAACAAGTGCTTAACCCGGAAGACCTCCATAGTGTCATGCAGATTTCCACCACAACCAACAAAATACCTGACAGAATGTACTGGCAACCAAGCAAGAATGGGTGGTACTCTACCCATTCTACCATGCAGTGGATCCATAACAACAAAGGAGAACCACAAAGCAACCTAAGATGGATTAATAAACTTAATGTCCCCCCTAAAATGAGAAATTTCATTTGGAAAGTAGCCAGGAATGGGCTCCCTACCAAAAGCCGCCTGGCGGCAAACCATATTCCGGTTGTCCAAGGTTGTGTTGCATGTGATTGCACCAACGAGGACGCAAACCACATCCTCCTATCTTGCAACCATACCAAAAGTACCCTAAAGACGATAAACCCTAAACTTGAGATGATCATTAACCAGATTAACCCAAACAATAAAACACCATGTCAATTACTAGAGGAAATCATGAATAAAGCATCCAAGGCTGATTTCGAGGTTTTGATTTGTTGTTGGTGGAGTATTTGGTACTTCCGCAACAAAGCTGTTTTCGAACCTCAATCTCCAAATATGCCAAAGGCGAATGACAATCTATGCGACTTCATCCGAAACCAAAGAAAAGAGTGGACTAACGCCCACAATAAAGTAAACATGAAACCAACAAATAATGGGCATCGGACCCAAAGCAGACGGTCCTGCGCCAAATGGAGAAAACCTCCGAGAAATTTTATTAAACTCAAATTTGATGGGGCAGTCAATGCTGATGGTGTTGCTTCGTTTGGTTTCATTCTCAGGGATTCCAAGGGCGTGCCCATCCATTTTGACGGAGGACTAATCGGTCGACAGTCTGTTCTTAAATCCGAGACCATCGCCTTACGACAGGGAATTATCGAAGCCACTCGGCGTGGCATTTCCCACATCCAGATCGAAGGTGACAATCTTCAGCTGGTCAAGGCCGTCTTAGGTGATTGGCGCTGTCCGTGGGAGATCGATGTTACGTGCGGATATTCACTGCTTATTTGCCTGTTTTCGGAGCTGGAGCATTGCCCACGTCGTCCGGGAGTGCAACGCAGTGGCGGACTTCATTGCTGTCTCGTTTCGTCATGTTTCATCTATTCCACTTTCAGTTGACCCGGTTCTTCGGAACCTCATCCATCTGGATGCTCTAGGGTGACCGCTAGCTTGTTAGCGGCCCCTAATCTCTTTCCTTATCAAAAAAAAAAAAAAAAAAAGAAAAGTTAGCCGCATTTATAGGTTTTTTGATACCCAACACGCTTGGCCCCCTTTTTTTTTTTTGTAAAAGGGCCATGTGTGTCTATTTACACACGTCGTTTTTTTATATAAAAAAAGCACAATGCTTGTCTGTTTACGCAATATGTTTTCTTAAATAAATTTTGAGTTATGCCAAGTTCCCTATATACTGAGTGTTTTCTACAACAATTCCATCAAATAATTGAGCCATTCCAAAGTTCCTCTATTCCATGTCCAATTTTTTTAAAACAATTTCATCTAAAATTAATGAACCATATATTCAATAATATAGAACCTTCTCCACGTACATAAAATAGTCGATCATGTCCAGAATAATCTCGTGTTCAAATTCATAAAACATAGAAAAAAATATTAGCTAGCTACTACATTAACACCATGTTTGTCACTTAGCCTATTATCCATAACAAAATAAATCAATCCAACTACTTGTGACTATCCCTTAAATCACTAGCTAACTATCCTATCATACTATTAAACCATCATTTGCAAATAAGGTGAAACATGCCCAAGCCACTCATACATCACCTCATCAATCTGTTTTTGTGTGTATAAGTCCGATGAGCCCAGCAAATAGTACATTGAGAATACATAAAATTATCAGTACATTGTACAAAAAGGGAAATAAAAATAACCGAATTTGTTCACACTTAAGAAAACATGCCGATTCTGGAATAGTTTTAACAACATATTCAACAATGTCCCTTATCATCTGACATATAAAAAAAGCGCATAGCACGAAATTTGGTTGAAGGGGATACTTCTACATGACAAAAGAAAAATTTATGTGAATATAGATCCTTCATTCTTAGTAAAAATAAAAATAAAAGGGTTGCAAAGATTTGTCAACAAGACTAGGTTCTTTAAACATGTAAATAAATTAATACAAATATTATCCTCCTTTGTGATTTGTCAACAACCATAAGATTTTCTTTAGATATGAACAACAAAAGAACAAACAAATATTACATCACTCTATCGAAAGATAGCTACTCCTTGGAATACCAGACAAATACGTGAGTATTAGAAGCCATGATCAATTAGATTTAACTTCTACAAGTATTAACAGATATATTTGATCAATTAGATTTATAAAAATAACTCTTATTTCAGAAAAAGATCGAGATGGTATTGCCAATATTCTTTTTAATCAAGGAAAGAACACTATACTCAAGTAATTAGCTTTCACTTTTCAGCAAAATCACAAAGAATGTTATTTGCTTAGCCTTTCATGAGCATCATAATATATTCATGACTCGGTGCAAAGTCACAGGATCAAAATGACATGTAGAGTATAATAAAAATGGTATTTGACACCGACAAAAAAGACAATTGCCTATAACAGATATACCTGAAAAACAGAAAGCAAGAGCAATAGAAAGACATCAACAAAAAACATCAACGAAGATCAAAACAGGCAGTAGCAGCAACGAACAATGAAGATAAATAGAAACCATAAATTCAACAAATCAAACAGCAAGAACATTGTTGGATCAGTGTTAGGAAACTAACACTGGAACAATGGTTTCTCTATTCGAGAAATCGAAGTTTTGATACAAACAAATGGAACTAATTCCCTTTATAAGTGATCTCAGGAAAGATATAGGTTCACGGGAAAAGCAAGGGAAACATTACCCATGAAGCCATCTGAGTACGTGGCAAATAAAGTAAAGGATAATAAAGACTTTTCACTATTGTCTTGGGCGGCAAGCCAAGTTCCGAAAAGAAGGAGATGCAAAAGGGTATGCTAGTCTTCAAATGAGACTCCTTAGGGTTTGCTTGGAACAGTTCCTTTGAACTAGTCTCCTTCACCGATGCTGACTTCGCAGGACATCTAGTAGATCGGAAAAGTACTTTAGGCATGACACAGTTCCTAGGAGATTGCCTTGTATCCTGGGGATCTAAGAAGCAATCCTCAGTGGCATTTTCTACTGCTGCAGCTGAATACATAGCCGTTGCTGCTTGTTGTTCCCAAGTTCTATAGCTCAAGTATCAACTTCATGATTATGGTACGTCTCTCGGAACTGTTCCTATTAAATGTGATAGTACTAGTGCAATAAATATCTCAAAGAACCCTATGCATCATTCTAGAACAAAGCACATTAAGGTTAGGCACCATTTCCTACATGATCATGTAGAGAAAGGTTCCATTGATATGGTACATTGCAGTACAGATGAACAAGTTGCTGATATTTTCACCAAAGCTTTGGATAGACAACCCTTCGAGCATCTTCGAATGCTCTTAGGGATGATTCTCTTACATTAAACAAGTCCCGGTCCATCTTTTCCCTCAATGATTGACTTGTTAAGCATTAGTATGACTAGGGAACTGCATAGTTTAGCAACTTTCATTTTAATATTGCTCTTTGCATGAAACATGTTTCTTACTGTATGGGAACTACTTCTTAAAAGCACTTTGTTTCTTTTGGCCCAAAATGATCAACCTGATCTTATCTATCCCTCATTACAAGCCGAAAGGATGGTCAATCATAAGACTTGTCCAATAAAGTCGATCCTGGTAAACGTTTCCTATGAGCCTCAATTAATTGATAACCCTTCTACGGGATTCAATTACCTGGATGACAAAAGTTTCTTACTTACCCATATTTTATTTGGATACTTCTATTTGTCTTTTCACAAAAAATCCTTATGTATCCAAATATGGTTTTCCGTTACTTGTTTATGGAAAAGAGGTTGAAAAGGAAAGGAACTACTTCAAGTCACTAGGGAACTACAATGATCTTGGCCCCAAGCGTCTCATAGTTATATTATTGGAAAGAGAATAGACGTTGGAAACTGGAATTTTGAAGCGACAGGCTGAGAAAAGGGAAATTTGAATCTACACCGTTCATCTTGCTACTTTGGCTCTTTATTCGCCACGTAGATATTGTTGATTTCGAAATAATCTCTTAATGGAAGATAGTAAAGACTAACTAGATGCGAGTTTCAAGGGAACCCTGGTAAAGTCTTTCTCTCTCACCTTTTCAAATTCATTCCCTTTCCTTACTTAACCCGTCTCCCTCATTCACTTCCATCTTCATCGTCTTCATCTTCATCTCTTCTCTTCTGCAAACCCTAGAACTCGAACTTCTTTTCCAAATTTCTCTCAGAAATCCTAAACCATCTCAAATGGCCAACCAAAATCAACCAATCATCAAGTACTCTGTCCTTCACAAAAATCCCCTAATCGAGCATCTTCTTCACAATGACCCAGTCTATCTCAAAAAAATGCTTCTTACAGATCTCGATTTAGAGCACCACGAACCTGAGTACATCTTTGATATAAAAGAAAGACTCTTCTCCCTTCTAAGAAAGAAAGATGGCCAAACACCTCTCACTCCACAAAGCTCTCCCCCGACATCTGCCAGATCAAATATTCTGGTACTTACCACGAGGCCGAATGGTTCCTCGACACTCACCATCAATATAGAGGGTGTTCAAAACACAATTTCTGAAACAAACCCTAACCCTCTCCTTCTCAAAGATTCTTCCCATTCCTCTCCAAAACACCATACTCAGATTTATGACAGTCTATGTCCTAAACGGACTGATCCTTTGGTCTCAACCTCCCAAAACACTAACCCTCAGATTCAAAGTTCCAAAGAACCCTCCTCCTCTACAAGATCTCCTACAATCCCAGTTCCACCCCACAAGGAAATCGACCTCTCCAACCTTGATCAAACTCTCTCACAGTTTGAGAGAGAAGAGTTCCCCACCTCACAGGGAACTACACCTGTCCCACCTTCCTCTTCCTCCACTCCTTCAAAACAAACCAATCCTCAAACTTCACTTCCAAAAATTCCCACTGGTCAACGAACAAAAAAGAGGAAGCATAGAAAGCTGGGTAAAGAAGAAGAAGAGGAAGACGAAGAGGAACTACAACCTCTTCTCTCTGAGCAACTCCGAGCCATCAATCAATCAAAGGAAATAATCACCGTTGAGGGCGACGATGATGAGATAGAGGAGTATACAGAGCCTGCTCTTCAAATTGGCTACAAGGAACAACCATCTGGGCGTCCTTCAACGAGAGGCTCAAAGAAACAAAAGGTGGAGGAGAAGAAGGAAAAGGAGAAGAAAGAAAAGAAGAAGAAAGGAACATCTGCAACTGGGGAACGGAAGCTGGTTGTTCCTGATGAGGTATTTTCAGTGGTCGTTAATACCTATCAAAGAAACCTTATCTTTACCAACTCAGTAGAGTGGCAAGTAAGGGTCGATCCCACAAAGACTCGTGTATTTGTGTTATTACTTGGATGCCAAGTAACCAAGAGGGGGGTTTGTTGATTAAATTATCTAAACTACTATGCAAATTGAAAAGTAATCTATTGTGGATAATGACCCTACTAAGGATTAAGACCCAAACTTCAGATTTAGTTAATAGAACTACCAGTCTAACAACCCTAATCATCTAACAACCTAGAAGACCTTCTAGATTCAGTTAAATAACAACATGACGATTCAAATTATCAATAGAAACATATACTTAGAGCAACCAGGCATCTAAGTAACTTGTGAATTTATTCTCTTCTTCAACCAACTAGTCCAACCGGTACTAATTGATTAAAGTATACTCTTGATCAAATTAACTCCAACCGGTAATTAATCAGATTCAGTTATAACTAGAAATTCAATTAGGTGATCAATCTAACAAAACCCTAGTTTAGATTCAATTAAGCATAGGGAATAATTTATATTCAAGTTTGTTGATAATCAATCAAACCTCACAACTATATACAAATCATGACTTCAATAACTAGCCAAACACAAAGAAATTTAGCAATGCATAATTAAAATTAAGAAAACTTACAAGAGGTTTAAAATCTTCCTCTAGAGAGAAAAACCCTAGCCTCCAAAAGTTGATCAAAAGTTATGAGAAAATAAACTAACATAAAGTATATAAATGTCTCTAAAAACAACCCTCGATAACTCTATCTTTAACATATTACTCGGATGATATAAGCCCAAAAACCAAGAACCAAGCCCAAAATTTCCGGCCCAAATGACGTCCGCGTGAAAACACTGATTGCTCGGTTTGTCAATATGCGCGACCGCGCATTGTGCGATCCAGCGCTTTTGCTCTCAGTTTCGATTGCGCGGCTTGGTTGCTCGGGTTAGCACCCTGAGCTTTTCTCTTCTTGTCTTGGCCTTCACTTCTACTCCTTCAATCTTCATTCTAGCATCTCCTAGCCTCTTCAAGTCATCCACCACCGCCATGGTCAATCCAAACCTCGCCCCGTTGTTCCTCTTGAACCTAAGAACCTGCAAAACTGAGCAAACCAGCGCATAATTTCCAACAATACAAAAACCTAAAAACTACATAAAAACCAACCTAAAACTAGCCAAAACATATATAAAACGTGCATCTAAACTACTCCTATATGCAAGCTATCAGTTCCCTTAGTCGTCACTGTTGAGTTCCTCCGAGAGCGTGACTTCAACGATATTCAAGAACTCATCTAGTTCCATGGGTGGGATAAGCTCTGATCAGAACCAAGTAAAGTCGATCCAGCTCAGATCAGGTTTTTCTACTCAAAGTTCACCCTAACAAAGGGAACTGATCTCGATCTAGTAATAAGATGGCAAACTGAAGAAGATGACTTCACCTTCACCACAACTACAATCAAGAAGATACTCCTAGTTCCTGGAGAAGGCTACAACACTCTTCCTCAAAGACCTTGGCAAGACACCGATGGACGGGAAGTTATCTTCAAACAACTTCTAGGTCACGTGCCTGCCCAAGGAAAGGAAGTCTTGATTCATGGGTTGAGTCAGTTGGGAAAAATGGCACACCAGTACATAACTAGGGTAGTGATTCCAAGGTAGGAGAAGCGAACAACGCTTAACTCAAACGATGCAATTCTCCTGGATCTGTTCCTTCGCAAGGAAAAGATCAACTTGCCTCGGATCATGATATTACACATGTGCAAATGTGTTTCCAAGGAGTCTCACTCCCTTCCATATGCTGCTCTGGTGAAGGAAATCATGCTGAGGAACGATGTTTATAATCCTCAGGAGGAAGAAGAGCTTGGACAAGAGATGGAAATGTCCAATATTCAACGAATGAAGCACTCCCAGGAACCAACTGATGAAGTTCCTTCCACCGTGTTCATAGAACAGGGAGATTCAAAGACAGTTCTCCAAGCTCTCAACCGTCTGTGTGGGGTCAATGAGCGAATCCTTGATGTTCTTCTAGACATCCAACAGAAGTTGCCTTCCTCCTCCTCCTCCTCTGATCCATGAACAAGCCCTCTACAAAACACTTCCCTAGTTGCTTTATCATCCTTCGATGCTTTTAAGATTCTCTGTTCTTGTACTTTGTTCAAAAATGTTTCAATGAATGCATTTTGCAATTATTCTCTAGTTATGATTGTGCTTTACTTGCTTTTCCTTGCATGCTTATACTTGATTCTTTTCGATGATGTCAAAGGGGAAAAGTGAAAAAATGCAGAGATGCGTTGTTCTTAAGAGAATACAGAATAAGTAGCCATACGCTGTGGGGGAACTATATGCTTAAAAATCTTGAAAATTGAACTGCTTGTCCATTTCAGGGGGAACTAAGTATCTACAAAGCATCGATCGTATTGCTTTGGTGTTTAAACTCTCTTATCTTTCTTGTCTCCCTGACTTGTATTTTATAAAGGTTTGTCATCATCAAAAAGGGAGAAATTTTTGGATCAGTGTTAGGGACCTAACACTGGAACAATGGTTTCTCTATTTGAGAAATCGAAGTTTTGATAATGACAAACAAATGGAACTAATTCCTTTTACAAGTGATCTCAGGAAAGATACAGGTTCACGGAAAAAGCAAGGGAAACATTCCCCATGAAGCCATCTGAGTACGTGGCAAATAAAGTAAAGGATAATAAAGACTTTTCACTATTGTCTTGGGCGGCAAGCCAAGTTCCGAAAAGAAGGAGATGCAAAAGGGTACGCTAGTCATTTTGAATAGTATCGTACTCCCCAAGACAAGAACGGTAAAGGCGTCAAAGCTAAAAGTGGTATCAGAGTCGATGGTTCGGCTTAGGGACCGGGAGGGTCCACCATTCGGGCTTTTGAGGGATTCACAAGTGAGGGAGGAGATTGTTGGGGTTCAATTGTGAATCCCACGTGGGAAATTGGGAGTGAAACAAGGTAGTATATAAGGTCATGGGTCATTCCTTCTATCACCAATTGGTTTTGGGATGGAACCTTATGGGCTTGTGTACTAGGTTTGGCAATTGGGCCCGTCTACCCTGTAACAAACACACTATAAGTTGATGTAAAAGTTGGTCACTAACTTTGTTGTTTACCCTACACAGTACAGATGTTGTCCTCCTTTTTAATTTAATGAGCTCGAATATTATAAAATGGCTAGGAGAGTACACATTTTCTTATGAAAAAAATTTGACCTAAAGAATCAAAAGCCGCGATGCCCCAATTCTTTACTTTGTTGTTCATAATGAAATAGTTCAAGCATTTCCTCGATTTGATCCGTTCAAGCTTGCTTCTTAATATCTCTTCAAACTTGTACAGCAATATATCATAATTTTTCTTAAGCATTCATAAATATGAAAAAAAAAAGATCACCAAACTCAAAATGATGAGCAAATGTTTCTGATTCAGGAACGACATATCGGATGGGCTTGCATATATTCTTCTACGTTGTAACAGACATAATGAAAATCACAAACATCAAAGATTCATGATGCAAACAGAACCTACCAATTATTAAATCATGTATAAAGCAAGTGATTAACAGAGAAAATTATTATGCTCATCCTTGGTCCACCAGTATGACGTACAACGGCACAATTCTCAACTAACAGTTTCATCACATGCAAACAGGATAAGCTTTCTGTTGGTATGCCTTGAATCAGTCGTTAATCGGAATCCGTCAGGAGTTCGAGGACGGAGCCCCCGACAACACCAGGGTTTCGGGGGCAGCGCCCCTCAGTGGTGGTCTCGCTGACCGGTCAACGAGTCAGAGCAGGGTGCTGGGGGCCGGGGCAGCGCCCACCCGCCCAAACGGTATATAATATTAAATATGTTTGGGCTTTTCGTGATCTATTTGGGCCTACAGCCCATAATCTGTACTAGAGTTTCCTGAGTCACTATATAAACTCTCGAAATACCTAATATCATGTACTCTATAATCAACCTCCGTAATAATATTCACTCTCTCTGCCCGTGTACGTAGATAGCACACTGTTAGCGAACCACGTAAATCTCTTTGTTAATTTTATTTATTGTTCTGTTCGATCTCTCGTTACAACAACTTTCTCCAAAGTCCAAGCACAATCTTATAAAAACCTAGAAGATTCAACGACTACCAGCATATAGATGTCTAACAGTAAAGCGTCTAAACTAAATCTAGGAACATGTAGAGGCCTAACCATTATATTTATCCATGAAACAATAGATGGCCGATTTTGATTTGAGCACCCTTATCTAAAAGGTGTTCAATGTGATGCATCAAGTATAATTATAATGCGCTAATACGTGTGTATTAATTCAATGAAAAATAGAAGTATAACTAAAACAAATACTTCGTACACATTGTAGCAAAATTTTCTGAAATACTTCCTTTCAATGGATCAAACTAAAAAACATTATCCTCGCGAGGACTAATCATGGATAACATCCAATAATTACTTACAAAACCAAATTAGTAAGTTAAAAATATTTTAGATCGACAAAGTAGTTATGAGGAAGCTTCAAATTCAGGCTAGTTACTTGTGTGACAGAACTTACTCAGAATTGTATGGGGGCAAGCCTCTCAATGGCTCGAATAATTTTTCCATTTTCATGAAGAACAATTCCCAATTGTGTTGGACAGAGAAATAAATGCGAGGTCCGCTTGTACTTAAAGACACAAAAATCTGTCGTTTTCCATTAAACATAGTTATCCAACTTTATCTAAATGTAAAAATATTAATATAAAAGCAGTTAAAAACAATATGCACACATACTTTATGGCGCTTTTTTAAAAAAGCGTCATCCGCGAGTATTTTTATTGCGCTTTTTTAAGCGCCATCCGCGAGCTTTAAGGTACTAGTTATTATAGTGTTTTATAAGCGCCATCCGTTTCGTAAAAAAAAGCGTCATCCCAAGCCATTTTTGTACTAGTGAAAAGCTGTCATGTATATAGCTTCACGGTCCTCTTGTTTTAACCACATGGAAAGCTCATCATTAGGGTTCAAGTAATTATTTTATCATATATATTGCGTGTGTCATCTAATATATAATACCAACGGAAAATATACATCTCTGATTTTATATTATAATTAGAAGTATACGGAAAATATACATCTATGATTTTACATTATATAACTAGAAGTATATGCCCATGCATTTGAACGAGTTAATAATTCTGTTTGAATTCTTTTTTACATGTTTACGTATTTCGTTTTTTTAAATATTATATTCCATCAATGATGTTTTTGAAGTTGTATATCTTTTTTACATATAAGTATCATATGCATTTACAATTGACATTCAATCACTGTTATGCTATTTTATTATTATGAATTTTACTTTGAATTGTAACAATATAAGGATGATATTAAGTGTGAAAGACAAAAAGACTATGATGTACGATTCCAACAAAATACCATATTAAATATATTATTTGTATAATAAATTTGTTGTTTATTTCATACAAATATTGTTTATGTAAAAAATCTTTTAAGATTATTAACATGCGATATATTCTTTTCATAATTAAGGCCTACATTGATTGCAAAAAAAACAAAAAAACTAAACTTCACAAAGAAAATGCAATTAAAAAGATTATTTTCATTTACTTCTAATATATAATATTGATTATACAATAAAAAATCCAAATTTAAATCATAATTATGGCGTTAAATGATAAAAAATAAAATTTCACTATATAGATAAATAGATAAAAAAACCAAATCTAATCTTTACAATTCTAAAAGTTCTCCCTCAATAGATGATAAATGTTTTATTTTCCCTATTCAATTTATTTATTCAATCTATTTTTTTTAAATAAAAAATGCACTATCCTCCCTATTCAATCCATTTTTTTAAATATTTAATTATGGTCTTGTATAAGAAAATGGAGTTGGTCATGTACTCGTGTATATTTTTTTGAAATGATGCTATGTAAAGCTTAAATATTTTAAAACACCATTTTAAAAAAAAGTGGAGTTTAAAACACCATTTTATTATAATCATACAATTATATACCTATATATGTATGCTTAACCTATCATAAACAAATATCGACGACTATAATATATTATCCCTCCACCAAACCAACCATTCAAAATTAACGGTTAAATCTAATTTCCCTTCATTATTCAATGTCATTAATTCACACATATAATTACCATTTCTATTCTAATTCAAATAATATACACATTCACCTATGTCCACTTATAAAATAAATAACATTAAACACGAAATCCTATCCCGTTCGTCGGACGGGACAAGCTTTCTAGTAAATTTAACAATTGGAAGAGAACGTGAATTAATTGTGTAAAGAAAGATTTAATTGGACAATGGAAATTCATCCGATAAAAAACTCTAACAACTCGAAAAAATAAGCAGTAATTTTCTACGCATATTGATCATCAAGAACAAACTTCTGACGTCTCTTTAACACTAGTAATTGAATATGGGATCCCATGAAACAAATTTTTTTTTGGTCGAAGGATCCAATGAAACAATTGCAATGTCACAATCATGACTAGACAAAATGAACCATAAATTTATCCAAGTTTCCCAATCCTTGCCAATTCAATCTATATAAACTCCTCCAGTTATATCTCTACCTCTCACACATTCCAACTTCAACAACAAATCAAAAAAAAAAAAACTTGAGCATACTAATTGATAATAACAAGATTATGGCCACCCTACTTCTAGCACTATGCTACCTTGCAATCTTCCTATTAGCTCTAATCTCCATATTCACCCTCCCCTTCTCTCCCTTTAACAACAAGAATGGCATCCCTCAAAATTGGCCGGTCCTCGGCATGTTACCGGCCCTTGTGGCCAACTTCAACAACATCTTAGACTGGTTCACCGAGATTGCAAGTCATAACCATCAAACCACAATCTTAATCAAGGGTCCATTATTCTCTAACTTGAACCTTTTACTCACCATGGACCCTTCCAATGTCCAATATACATCGAGCACCCGATTCTCAAACTTTCCTAGAGGACCGAAGTCGAGGGAGAACTTTGATGTGTTTGGGGACGGGAACTTTAACTCGGACGCTAAGGAATGGTTGGCCCATAGGAAGATCCATAAGTCTTTCTTCACCCACAAGCAATTCAACGAGTCCTCAACTAGGTTGGCCTTCGAGAAGGTGGAGAACGGGATTGTGGTGGCTCTTGATCATGTTGCCTCCGGTGGCCACCTAGGATGTGGGAGCGGTGGATTGGTTGACTTGCAAGATTTGTTCTCTAGGTACACGTATGATTTGACCCATAGGTTGATTGTTGGGTATGATCCTATGATCCTTTCTCTTGATTGGCCTCAGCTACAATTCTCAAAGGTACGTAGATGAAATTTTAATCTTCTTTAGTAGTTCTCAAAAAAAAAAAAATTAGCATATGTTTTTCACTTACAGGGTTGAATTTAGTAAACATTTGTTTAAAAAAGTAGTATTTCATGCATACCCTCCCAAATTGTAAAAACTAGAAATTTCAATATTATTTTTCCACCATTATATAAAACTTGATTTGGATCTGCGTATATATAATACATGGATTTCAATTTGTACTAGGCCATGAATAGTGCCATGCAATGTGTATGGATGCGTCATTTCCTCCCAGAGCCACTTTGGAAGCTTCAAAGGCTGCTAGGAGTTGGACATGAGAAGGCCCTCAAGAAAGCCAAAGATTTCTTGAACAAATTCTCGACCAAGACCATATTAAATAAGCACGATGAATTTAATTCACGAGGCTCAAAGTTTGAAGGAGAAGACAATTTCATCGACATGTTAACATCATACTTGATGGAGAGTGAACACTACCGCTCGGGAGAGGGTGATGATGTCCTTAAAGGAAGCCTCCTAAGCCTCATGTTAGCCGGGAAAGACACCACCTCATCGGCCTTGACTTGGTTCTTTTGGATCATATCCCAACATCGATCCATTGAGGCCAAGATAAGAGCCGAGGTTGCAAGTGTTATTCCAGAGAACGACAGAGAGAAGCCACATGCGTTTTTCCCAGAGGAAATATCCAAACTCGTCTACCTACAAGCATCCATATGTGAAACCCTAAGGTTGTATCCTCCGATCCCATTCCAAACACGTGCCGCACTTGAGTGGGACACGCTCCCTAGTGGCCATGAAGTGGTCCCCAATTCGACCATGGTCGTCGTTCCCCTTTATGTCATGGCAAGGATGGAAAGTGTTTGGGGAAAAGATTGTACCGCGTTTAAGCCCGAGAGGTGGATTGGAGAGGATGGAGGCTTGAAACATGAGCCGTCTAACAAGTTCTTCGCCTTCAACTCGGGTCCTCGTATTTGCCTAGGAAGAGAGGTGGCTCTGACCCAGATGAAGGCAGCCATTGCAACCATCTTACACAACTACAATGTTGAAGTCGTCAAGGAACAAAAGGTGGTCCCGGTCAAATCTGTTGTTCTTCATATGAAGAACGGACTGCAAGCAAAAGTTGGCAAGAGGTGGGTTTAGCATACAATGCATAGAAATAAGTTGCGCAAAAGCTACTACTTTACCATCCGAATGTTCACTAGTCAATTTACATTTCTTGCACTATATATATATATATATATATATATATATATTGAGCTACTTGTGGTCCGAATGTTCACTACTCAATTTACATTTCTTGCAGTATGAAAGTGTACTATGTTTCAACCAAAAAAAAAAAAGAAAAAGTAATGTGTACTATGCATATATTGAGCTACTTGTGGTACGAAGTGTGTGAAAGTGTACATGGAAAGAAAATAAATCTTAAATCGAAATTAAACTTAGATATATATATATATATATATATATATATGCTTATAGATGTAAATCTTAAATCTAAATTAAACTACATATATTTGAGGCATCAAAATTTGCATTCAGCAATATAAATATCAGTGTAGTACTTCTTTTTTTATTTGTTCTTCTGTTTTTTTTTGTTCGTCTTTGTCTGTTCTTGTCGGTTTTCCGACTGCCGTTTATTCGACCTCTCGGCTTTACCGGGTCTGTCTGGTAAACTGAAGTCTTACCTAATAAAAAAAAGTGTAGTACTTCTACGTAAGTTTTATGTAATGTACTCCTTATTTTTATTGTTAATATATGCCTTGAATTAGTTGGGCCTCTCATACTCTATTTGGGCCTAGGGCCCATAATCTGTACTAGGGTTGTACTAGGGTTTCTTGAGTCTCTATATAAACTCTTGAAATGCCTCATATTGTAACACTCTGAAATCAGCCTCCATAATAATATACACTTTCTCTGCCCGTGGATGTAGGTAACACACTGTTACCGAACCACGTAAATCTTTGTGTTGATCTCGTTTATTGTTCTCGTTCGATCTCTTGTTACAACAAACTGGTATCAGAGCAGGGTTTCGAATTCCGCCGAGAACGATGTCTGGATCCATGATGAAGATCGACAAGTTTACTGGAAGAAACAGTTTCAGTCTGTGGTAGATAAAGATGCGAGCTTTGTTGAAACAACAAGGCCTCTGGTTGCCGTTGGCATCTGATAAGAAGGGAGCAGATACAACCACCGCTGAATATGCTACCCTGGAGGAGAAGGCTCACTCAACGATTATGTTGTGCCTTGCTGATGATGTTATCACAACAATTTAAGATCAGGAAAAGGCTGCAAGTTTGTGGTTGAAGTTGGAAAGCCTCTACATGACGAAGTCGCTGACCAACAAGTTGATGCTAAAGCAGCGCCTTTTCAGCCTGCGCATGTCTGAAGGTACGCCTCTTAGAGACCATCTAGATCAATTGAATACTATTCTGTTGGAATTGCGTAATATTGATAAAGAGGTGGATGATGAGGATGCTGCTTTGTTATTGTTGGTGTCTCTGCCTCCGTCGTATGATAATTTTGTGCAGTCTTTTATGGGTGGAAAAGAGACTATGACTCTGGAAGAGGTTAGATATGCTCTTCACACCAGAGAGATGTGCCATAAGGCTGCTGGAATAGGTACAGAAAATCAGGCTTCTGGGTTGATGGCCAAAGGAAGCAAGGATGGTAAGAAGGGCAAGAAAAAGACAAATCAGAGCGAGCAGAAATCAGGCCCCAAATTACCAAACGACGTTTGTGCCTACTGTAAGGAGAAGGGTCACTAGAAGAGTGATTGTCCTAAGAAGAAGAAGCAACAAGGGCAGAACTCCGGATCTGCAGCAGTAGTAGAATGTGGAAATACTTCTGAGGAAGATATTGTTTTGCTAGCAGATGATTACGCACATCAGACTGATGTGTGGTTTCTTGACTCAGGGGCATCCTATCATATATGTCCCAAAAGAGAGTTGTTTACAACATATACTTGTGCAGATGGGGGTAGTGTCTCTATGGCAAACGGGTCTGTCTGCAAGGTTGTTGGGATCGACTCAATCAGGTTTAGGACACATGATGGGAAGTTTTGCACATTGAAGGAAGTCAGACATGTGCCACTTATGACGAAGAATCTGATATCTTTGAGTCTGCTACACAGTAAGGGTTTCAGTTTCAAAGGTGAAGGTGGAGGTCTACATGTTTGTAAAGGTTCTGATGTGATTCTGAAGGGAGTCAAGCAGGGAAACTTTGTATGTTTTACAAGGTTCGACAGTAACAGGTTCTGCAGTTGTTGCATCAGTTGAAGTTCAGGGATCTGATCTGACTAGGCTATGGCATATGAGGCTTGCTCATATGAGTGAACGGGGAATGCAAATTCTCTCAAAAGAAGATCTTCTCGGAGGCCATAAGGCCAAGAGTCTTGAGTTTTGTGAGCATTGTGTGTTTGGGAAACTACATCGCAGCAAGTTTCCTAAGACAGTTCATCGAACAAAAGGCACTTTGGATTACATCCATTCAGATTGCTGGGGTCCTTCTCGTGTTGAGTCATTAGGCGGTCACAGATATTTTCTGTCTCTTATTGATGATTACTCTAGGATGACATGGGTATTCCTGATGAGGCATAAAAGTGAGGCGTTCAGTAAATTCAAGGAGTGGAAGACGCTGGTTGAAAATCAGACTGGGAAGAAGGTCAAGAGGTTGCGAACTGATAATGGTCTGGAATTCTGTTCATCTGAGTTTGATGATTTCTGCAAAGATCAGGGTATTGCTCGCCATCACACAGTCAGACATACACCACAACAGAATGGTGTAGCGGAAAGAATGAATCAGACACTCTTAGCGAGAGCAAGATGTATGCTCTCCAACGCAAGTCTTGCTAGACGGTTCTGGGCAGAAGCAGTTTCAACAGCTTGTTATCTCATCAATCGGAGCCCACACACAGGTATTGACTGCAAAACACCTTATGAGGTGTGGACTGGAAAAGCTGCTGATTACTTAAATCTGAGAGTTTTTGGTTGCACTGCTTATTATCATGTAGATGAGGGTAAGTTAGAGCCAAGAGCTAAGAAGGGAGTTTTCATGGGCTATGGTACAGGTGTGAAAGGGTACAGGATCTGGTCTGACAACAAGATTATACTGAGTTGAAGTGTAGTCTTTGATGAGAGTTCTATGATGAAATCTAGAGAGGAGATCAATGATACATCAGGAAAAGAGGCTGTTGTTGAGGAGGTGGAGGTGCAATTCAGTCCAGAGGAGAATCATGCATTTAAGATGGTTGAAGACCAACTACCACCACTAGTTATTGATGAGCAAGATACAGATGAGTCTGAGAATGTACCACCAGAAACAAGTTCAGAGGAAGTTGAACATCGGAGCATTGCTATAGACCGGCCTAGAAGGGTTGGAATCAGGCCTCCAACTAGGTGCAAGTTTGATGATATGGTGGGATATGCATTGCAGGTGGTCGTGGAGGTGGAGGATAATTAGCCGTCCACCTACAAGGCTGCAATATCTGGGAATGAGTCAGCACAGTGGCTTGCTGCAATGGGAGAAGAGATGGAGTCCCTTCATAAAAATCAGACTTGGGAGCTTGTAAAATTGTCTGCTGATAGAAAGATAATTACTTGCAAGTGGGTTTTCAGAAAGAAGGAAGGAATGTCAGCTGCAGAGGGTGTCAAGTATAAAGCACGAGTGGTTGCAAGAGGGTTCAATCAGAGAGAAGGAGTAGACTACAACGAGATTTTCTCGCCAGTGGTCAGACATACTTCCATCAGGGTGTTACTAGCAATAGTTGCACATCAGGATCTGGAACTTGAGCAACTAGATGTGAAGACAACTTTTCTACATGGAGAGTTAGAAGAGGAAATATACATGAGCCAACCAGATGGATTCCAAGTTCCCGGAAAAGAGAACTATGTTTGTAAGTTGAAGAAGTCCTTATATGGGCTAAAGCAGTCCCCCAGGCAGTGGTATAAGCGGTTTGACAGTTATATGGCGCAACTTGGCTATCACAGGAGTCCTTATGATTGTTGTGTATACTACAGTGACTTGCAGAGTGGTTCACGCATTTATCTGGTTCTGTATATTGATGATATGCTGATTGCTGCTAAGAACAAGTCAGACATTCAGAAGTTGAAGGCTTCTCTTAGTGCAGAGTTTGAGATGAAAGATCTAGGTGCTGCTCAAAATATTCTGGGAGTTGAAATCTATAGGGACAGGAAGAAGAGAAAACTCTTCTTATCACAAGAAGGGTACATTAAGAAAATTCTGAGCAGGTTTGGAATGTCTTCAGCCAAGCCTATAGATACTCCAATGGCATCTAACAGTAAGTTGGAAATGTACACAATTCAGACTGATGAGGAGAAAGAGTACATGTCTCGTGTCCCATATGCTAGCGCAGTTGGGAGTCTGATGTATGCTATGGTCTGCACTCGACCAGATCTAGCATTTGTTGTTAGTGTGGTAAGTCGGTTTATGGTTCAACCTGGAAAGGAACATTGGCAAGCTGTTAAGAGGATTTTCAGGTACCTTAGAGGCACTTCAGATGTTGGATTGTGCTATGGGAATGATACAGAGTGCTTGGTTGCTGGGTTTTCAGATTCTGATTATGCTGGAGATGTGGACAGTAGGAGATCTATGACTGGTTACGTGTTCACTCTTGGAGGTTCTGTGGTAAGCTGGAAGGCGACTCTACAGCCTACAGTTACTTTGTCTACCACTAAGGCAGAGTATACGGCTTTGACAGAAGCTGTTAAGGAGGGAATATGGCTAAAAGGACTAGTTAATGATTTAGGCCTACATCAGGATCAGGCTTTAGTGTATTGTGATAGCTTGAGTGCAATATGCTTAACCAAGGATCAGGTCCATCATGAGAAAACGAAGCACATTGATATCAGATACCATTTTCTAAGGAATGAGAAGAGAATCCGGGTGAAGAAGGTAGGGACAGTTGATAACCCTACTGACATGTTCACCAAGCCAGTTCCAGAGAGCAAGTTTCAACATTGTTTGGACTTGCTCAATATCACAAGTCAGTAATCTGAGCCCTTAGGGGCAATGTGAGCCCTTGTTTAGGGGCAATCTGAGGCAGAGAAATTCTGGCACTGTCATGGTGCATCTGATTCTGTTTATGAGTGGATTCAAGTCAAGGTGGAGATTTGTTAATATATGCCTTGAATTAGTTGGGCCTCTCATACTCTGTTTGGGCCTAGGGTCCATAATCGGTACTAGGGTTGTACTAGGGTTTCTTGAGTCTCTATATAAACTCTTGAAATGCCTCATATTGTAACACTCTGAAATCAGCCTCCATAATAATATACACTTTCTCTGCCCGTGGATATAGGTAACACATTGTTACCGAACCACGTAAATCTCTGTTTTGATCTCGTTTATTGTTCTCGTTCGATCTCTTGTTAGAATATTTATTTTGTAAATGGTGAAAATGTTGTATTACACAGAGAGAAGGAGGTGCAATAATGCACCCGACTGGGGCTATAACTCTCCGGAAAGAATCGAACAGACCTCCCAAATCACAAAGCCGAAACTATCCAATAAAAACCAAACAATTGTTTTGTGGATGCTGTCTTTATGAATCTTTCAATTGTTTGACATCGAGGCGTTTCAGCCAAGATCCAAAAGTATTTGAAGGAATGGAGCCTAATCACAAGACGCATCAGAGAGATTCTCACATTTAGGATGATAATTAAGATAGCTAGGGATAGGGAGTTATAATTATTAACTCAAATCAGGATGGAAATGTTTTTTCAAATTTAAGTGGTAAGATGTAGGATACAAAATTCTTTGAAGATCATCAAAATGAACTCTAAGAGTAATCTATCTATGTTTTTGGGAAAATTGTCGAAAATTTTGATTGGTAATGGTCAAAATATAAACTTTTGGACGGATATTTGAATTCAAAATTTTGATCTAATTTTGTACTATGACAATGTTAATGCCTTTCTTTGTGTTTCTTCTTTTATTCAAGATAACTTTACTTGGGATGTTTCTGGCCTTTCCATTATTCTACCTGGTCATATGATTGACCTTATCTTACAAATTAGGCATACTGCTTTGGAGGATCAACTTATGTGGCTTCCAGCGGTAGATGGTTGCTTCTCAGTAAAATTAGCAACGACTATGAAAACTTGTACTCATTTGCCTTCTCTTGGCCTTGGTTGGATATGGAAAATAAACATTCCTCCGAAGATACAGACTTTTATTTAGTCTTGTATTGATTACCTTCCAATGACTGAATGTTTAAATAGATTTTTTAATCAAGTTTCTAACTGGTGCTCTCTATGATCATTGGAGAAGGAAACAGTTGATCACTTGTTTTTCCATTTCCCGTTTACACAAAAAGATTTCTAGTTTACAAACTAAGTTAAAACTATCATTTTAAATAATAAGCTCTGGAGTTTTTTTAGATAATCTAACCTCTGCCTTAAAAACAAATGTCAACTTAACTATTTTATGCTTTTTGTGGTGGTACATTTGGTGTCATATGAATGTGATTATTTTAATCCTTCCATGATTACTACTGTGAGCGGGTAAAAAATAGCTACCATAGTATTATTTTCTCGATCTATCGAAGATATCTTTTTATTTATAGCTTATTTAATATTTATTTTATTTATTTTCTTATTATATTTAATATGGTGGTTATACAAGTTAATGGGACATTTTATGTTTCATTAAGAGATAGAATTAAAGTTGGAGAAGGGGATAGAATATTTCTTACTTGGGCTCTAAGGTAGTAGGCCAACCCTAGCAGGATAAGATTTTCGGCCTTATTAATAAGAAATCCGCACCCCCTACTTCTCCCTCTTCAATTATAAATACACGTCTTTGCCGTTTAGGGAAAGCATATTGATTAATAGATTGAAACTCGCTCAAGCTATTAAGAACACCTATTGAGAGCTTGAACAGGCTAATATTCGCTTAGCTTGATTGTTCAAGGGGATTCATATTAGCTAGATCTCTAGCTTTCTTGTTGTACCTCGATGTTCGATTTCGATAACTGCTATTTTGACTTAGGCATCGGAGGTGGATTAGGGTGTCATAGCCCCTTGTATCCATTGTTTTGTAGGTTACAAGTTAAGAGAATCAGTTAAAAGCGGAAGAGAAAACGAGCGTTCAATTAGTGCATTGAAGGCGGAATTTTTGTGGATTAACAATTGGCGCCGTCTATGGGAAACGAGTAATCGATCCACATAAATACATCGATGGATTCGATCCAAAAAAGAGTCTTCTCGAAACCCTAGGGCACCCGCGGTTTGCGAAATCAATCGCGGCTCCCCAATCAAACAAGTCTATGACCGAGATTAATCGCACCTTGGCCCCTTGGGTCGCGATCGCGACCAATGGTGCGATCGATCGAAATCCGATTTTCGATCGGATGCTCAAACCCTAAAAATTCCCGAGGTTGAAAATCAGTCTACGTGTGATGGTTGGGGTGAAGTGTGTGCCTTTTATCCTGAAAGTGAAAACTTGATCACAAAACACATAATAAACAATCTCCAAAAAGAAAAAAAAAACAAGCGTAATGGGGTTGGGAGGCCCCTCGGGCCAAAAGGAAGGATCGCACAAGCGAAAACGATCAAGGGTCGCCAGATCAATCGCGTGCGATCGCGGAAGCCAATCAACTGATCGACAACAAGCAGGGAGCCTTTGACCGTGATTGCGGATACCCGAACCGCGACTCGTATAGCCGCGGTTGCGGCCTATCTGAGGTCGAAAACCTCTCAATACAGCGGGAGCCTCTTGATTTCACTAACATAGGCTCAGAGCCAACTCAAAAGTCTATTCATGAACTTCAAGAGATCTCTGTCGGAGATGGTGAACCCCAAAAGATATTTTTCGTAGGGGCAAACTTCTCAAGTAATGAACTTTCGGCTATCACATATCTATTGCGAAGTAATCGTGACGTCTTCGCTTGGAGACAATATGATATGACTGGAATAGATTCGAGTCTTGCTTGCCACAAGCTAAACATCTACCCCAATGCAAAGCCAATCGTACAACAAACAAGACGGTCCTCTGTCCAGCATACCGAAGTCGTGATTGTTGAAGTAAATAAATTACAAGAGGTCAATCCATAAGAGAAGTGTGGTACCCAACTTGGCTGGCAAATACCGTCTTAGTCAAGAAAAAGACGGGAGATTGGAGAGTCTGCGTGGACTTTACTGATCTCAACAAAGCTTGTCCAAAAGATTTGTTTCCACTTCCAAAAATTGATCAATTACTGGATGCTGCAGCAAGCCATGAGCGCATGATCTTTCTAGATGCATATCGCGGTTACCATCAAATCCCGATGCATGAAGATGATCAAGAAAAGACATCCTTTATTACTCCCCAAGGGATATTTTGTTACAAGGTAATGCCCTTTTGATTAAAGTATGTCGGAGCAACCTTTCAGCGGCTGGTCACCAAGTTGTTTAGCCAAAAGATCGGGAGAACTGTTGAGTCTTACATCGATGACATGGTAGTCAAGAGTAAGAGGGCATCGTCTCATCTAGAAGACTTGCCTGATGTTTTCGACATCCTTAGAGCATCTAAACTCAGGCTTAACCCCGCGGAATGCACATTTGTGATTGGTTCAGGCAAGCTCTTGGGGGCACCTCGTTACTCGACGAGGAATCAAAGCAAGTCCGGACCAAATTCGAGCCCTTGACACCATTGCAAGCCCTAAAAACATCAAAGAAGTACAAAGGCTAATAGGAATGGCAACAACTCTCAATCGGTTCATTAGTCGGTCCTCTGACAAGTGTCAATCGTTCTTCAAAGCGTTGAAGAAGGGTCGATCTTTTGAATGGAGCTAAGAGTGCGAAGAAGACTAGAAAGGATTGAAAGCTTACTTGCAACCCCCCAATCTTGATTGTGCTAGATAAAGGAGACACCTTGAAGCTTTACTTAGCCGTGTCTCCTCAAGCAGTCAACACGGTCTAGATTAAGGAAGAGGGAGGGAATCAAAGACCAGTTTATTACACTAGAAATGCGCTTCTTGACGCTGAAACAAGATATTCGCCCTTGGAGCAACTGTTGTTGGCTTTGGTTAAGACATCTCGTAAACTAAATCATTATTTCCAAGAGTGATGACACCACACTGACATCTATGTCAGCTGAGCAGGAGGAGGAGGCTATGAGTGTTCGCTCAGATGGGCCTATCACCTGTTCTCGGGCTAAGGCCATTGCTAGGGCTACTACTTCAGTCATTTTGAGAGCCCGACTACAGTTCACTCAACATGTCGAGCCAAACATCGCCATATGCTCGGTAGCGAGTTTATGTGACGGATCATTATTTGCCTAGCCGAGCCTTAATCGGTGCCTATGTATTTATTTATTTTATTACATAATTTGACATTATTTATATTATCGTTATGTTTATTTTTATTAGCGGACGTGTGTCTCATTTTGCATATCGGGACTAGTCCTTGTTTTTTTGTAAGGAGCTTCTCTATATAAAGCCCCTTACTCTTTTGTAAAACCTAGTTTTGGATTATTGGTAATTGAGATTACTCTTGCCCTAGTCCCTTTCTCAATTTACGTAATTCCTCTCTTGATCTCTACTTTCTTCTACATCTCTTGCTATCGTCCTTTTCAATCAAACAACAACCTTGTTCTCTAATTATTCGGCGCTCATTCGTGTGGATCTCAGGAAGGCTTGCAAGGACGATCCTTCAGAGTTATCAATTGGTATCAGAGCCACTTGTAAGTCACTCTAAAACTCTCTTAAGATCCACGTTTAATCCATGCCATATCATAATTCCATGTTCATTATTGAGATCATCCGCTCGTTAATTCGTGTCCTTGCCTTGTAAGCAAGTCTTACTAGGTGATTTTGACATGAATTTTTTTCCTACCCTTAGTATGATGAGATGTGATGTGAATATGATTGATGTATGCATGCTCACTGATTAAAAATTCCATACATCATTTGTTCAATTCGAATTGCTTGCCTTTGCTCTTCATTATGATGGCTAATATTGCTTGATCTTCTTGTTGCCTTTGTTGTTGTTGTTTGGGACGTTTTTTGGCTGATAATTAACCTCCATTTCAGTCATAGAAATCCCCAAATTTTCGTCCTCAATCAAGGCCAAATCCCCATCAATCAATCAGCCAAATTTAGCCATACTTGCCATGTTTAGCTCCTTGTTTTAAGGGATTTGATTAGCCATCTTTGGAGAAATTAATCTAATTTCAAAATATGTTAATAATGGCTGATATTCTTTGCTAAAATCGTGGCAACACCTGCTGGATCAAGACTCCATTCGACCGAACCACAAACAAACCCAAACCGAACTCGAATCGCCCTAGTTTGACACATAAGGCTAGTAGCTTTTTAAAAAAAAATTTAAAAAATTTGCAAGTTGAAATCCAAAATAAGGTAACTTCTTGCATTTAAAAAAATTCATAAAAAAAAATTAGTTGGAAGCGGAATAGCCAAAATAAGGCAAACCGACTTCTTTGTGTCATTTGGGCTGGTTTTTGGTTTCTTTCCATTTCACCTCTTTTCTTGGATTTTTGAATCTGAATTTTTAAGTGTGGAGTGCTTCTTGACTTGCATTATGTTGATCATAACATCACTCTTTCGTTCTTAGCCTTAAGCCGCCCTCACGGCATTCCTAGACAAGCCCATCCTGCGTGGTTTTGCTTAAGTTTAGGGTGCTTTGATTGTGCTTTTAGATACCTTGGTATTGCTTACTCTCCATGTCTTCTCTTCATTTTTCATTTTATTCAGAGGAAGTGTGGGACGACGATGTATGGTTTGGTGTGAGGCTAAACGAGGCAGATCCGGATTGGATTCCACCGCCACGTCACCACAAGGTCCCTCCTCGACGTCGCATCTACTACGACTCGGATTGGATTCCGCCTCCCAATCATCCAAGACGGTGTCCACCAAGATAGAGTAATAACTCCTATGTGTCACACCATAGTTCCTATGGTTAAGATTGGGAGCGTTCCGAGTACCACACCCGCCCTCTGATTAGTTACCAAGAGCGTTGCTCCCATGGCTCCTCTCGGTGTGACTCCTATGTCACCAAATCATCATCACCTCTACCCATATTGGCGCTCACACCATAGAAATTGGAGATCCGTGAGCTTCGACAACAATTGGCCATTGAACGTGCCAAAATAGTTGTGTTATCTGAGACGCTTGCTAGTAGCGTAGCCCGTGACGCGCCTATGGCCAATGGCACTGACACTCTCAAGGCAACTATTAGAAATTCCTCCTCAAAATTGGAGGATCCTCGTGATACTGTTATTGAAGAGTCTCTACAAAATTTTACCCCATTTAGAGATCATTTTCCCAGGGAGTGCCTACAGCCTAAGTCGGGGGACATTGCTTTGCTACCCTTTGTAGGCGACCACCAGGTCATTATCGTCAATTCTGAGCCAAATTTGGTGGAGCATAATAGTTCTGTTTTTGAGGGGCATATGCAAAATTTTGCCGAGTTGGGAGGAAGTTTGCCTAGCAAGTGCCCACATCCTACATCGTGTGCCCTTGCGCCTTCACCTTCTCCCGACGCTTTCCAGGCCATTGTCGTGCAAATTAAGCCAAACTTGGTGGACATGGATACAATAAATTATGACTTTCCACCAAGTTTTGTACAGATTAGAGCTGCATTACCTATTGAACGCCTTAAGGGCGATTCTCTTGTGCCTTGTCGAGCTCTTCCCCTAGCACTCCCATGCTCGAAGCGAGGACGCTTCGAATCTAAGGGAGGGAGAATGATGGCATCCAGATCTGACCCAAGTCGAGCTCCAATGACTCCCGGGCGCCCTAGGCCATGGCGGCCCCCTTGGCGTGCTTATGCCATGACATGACCCTCTTGGCCTAGCCGAGCCACATCGATGTCTATCTATTTTATTATTATTTATATTGCATAACTTTTTTATATTATATGCTTTATTTATATTGTAGAAGACGTGTGCATAACGGTATGCTTACCCATGCTAGTCTTCAGGTTGAGTTTTTAAGAGTTGCCTATATAACGCTCCTTGTGTTGTTTGATGAATTAGTTTTGGTTAATTGGAAATTGAGATTACTCTTTCCATTGGCCTTTACTCTCTTTGAATCTCAAGTCTGTCCTTCTCTTCAATTCTCTCTTGCAAATCTCTCATACAAACACAAACAACAACCTTGTTCTCGGATTCTTCGGCGCTCATTCGTGTGGATCTCGCAAAGGCTTACAAGGACGATCCTTCGGAGCTATCAAAACAATATCCCCCGACTTAGGTTGTAGGCACTCCTTGGGAAAATGATCTCTAAATGGGGTAAAATTTTGTAGAGACTCTGCAATAACAGTATCATGAGGATCCTCCAATTTTGAGGAGGAATTGCTAACAGTTGCCTTGAGAGTGTCAGTGCCATTGGCCATAGGCGCGTCTCGGGCTACGCTACTAGCAAGCGTCTCAGATAACACAACTATTTTGGCACCTAGTCATGGCCAAGCATCGCCGAGCATGGCGCCCGCAGCCGCTGCTCGAGCTCCTTCCTCGCAGGTCGCGTCATCAGGCACCGAGCGTGCCCGTGATGTCGAGTGCTACAAGTGTGGTGGTCGAGGCCACTTTCAGAGGAATTGTCCTAACGCCAAGCGCGTTCTCTTCTCGGAGCACACTGGAGGTTATGAATCTTTAGATGATGAGGAGGCCCCGCTTGAGCCAGTTGTTGAGGTCCCTGTTTATGCTGATGAGGAGCAGTTGGCTTGTCATGCTCCTGACATTACTGTCGGTACCATGCTGACTCTTATTTCCCGGCGAGCTTTGACCATTAGGGAGCCTACCCATTCTGACCAGCGCGAGAACCTATTCCATACCCGTTGCCTTGTCCAATCAGCCGCGCTGAGTGTTATCATTGATGGAGATAGTTGTTGTAACATTATCAACAAGAAAGTTGTTGATTATTTACAATTGTCTACTTTCTGGCACCCTACTCCTTATTCCCTCCATTGGATCTCGTCTACTAACGGGAACCGCGTTAGTGAGCAGTGCTCCATTCCTTTCTCCATTGGCGGTTACTCGGACGAGATCATTTGTGATGTCATTACCATGGACGCCACCCATTTGCTGTTAGGGCGTCCTTGGCTCTTTGATCGACGTGTCTTTCACGATGGGTTCCTTAACACATATACCTTCAGCTACCATGGAAAGCGCGTCACCCTTCACCCCATGTCGCCTAGTGAGATCGTGCAGGACCAGATGGATCGTGATCGTCACAAGGCCACTTATACTCCACGGATGGCCCCAGAGCAGCGACCTACCCAGTCTTCTGACACTCGGGTTCCTTCGCCGGCATTTTCGGCGGCATGCCTGAGCGCTCAGCTTCCTTTCCGTGGCGTCGAGCCACCACTTCCAGGCGTCACCCCTTCGGGTCCGCCCTCTTCTCACGGCACGCAGCCGGGCACCACGCCCAAGGCGCGTGCCACACACACAGGCGTACTGCTCTCTGCGTCGGCCAGCCCCACTCACGGCACCGCCCAATCGGGTGCGCCTCACTTTCAGTCGTCATCGCCCGAGCTACAGGGGTTGTTGAACGACACCTCCTTATGGCCCGCCGTAGTGAGATTTCTGCTTCTCTCCGAGGTCAGGAGCCTTGTCTTCTTCTCCTTCCAACTTCTTCTCCAGTCGGGGATTCTGACTCCCAGCCCTTACCTACCTCGGTTGCTACTTTGCTAGAGGAGTTTGCTGACGTGTTCCCTGACGAGCTACCTCCCGGACTTCCACCAGCCTGAGGCATCGAGCACCAGATAGACTTGGTGCCTGGTGCGTCTCTGCCAAACCGAGCTGCTTATAAGGTTGGCCCTGAAGAGACTAAGGAGCTCCAGCGGCAGGTTCAAGAACTCTTGGAACGAGGCTATGTCCGAGAGTCTTTGAGCCCTTGTGCCGTCCCTGTTATTCTCGTGCCCAAGAAGGATGGTTCTTGGCGCATGTGTGTGGATTGTCGAGCCATTAACCAGATTACGGTTAAGTATCGTCACCCTATTCCGAGGCTCGATGATATGTTGGATGAGTTGCACGGAGCCACCATTTTCTCTAAGGTGGATTTGAGGAGCGGATACCATCAGATCCGCATGAAGGAAGGCGATGAGTGGAAGACTGCCTTCAAGACGAAGTATGGGCTATATGAGTGGCATGTGATGCCTTTTGGGCTCACTAACGCCCCTAGTACTTTCATGAGACTCATGAACCACGTGTTCAGAGAGTATTTGGGAAACTTCGTTGTCGTCTATTTTGATGATATTTTGATCTTTTCTAAGACACTTGAGGACCATGTAGACCATCTTCGTCTCATCCTCACTCGCCTCCGTAGCGAGACTCTCTTTGGCAATCTTGCCAAGTACTCTTTTTGCGCTCCGTCCATGGTCTTTCTTGGGTACGTTGTTTCCAAGGACGGGTTGCGCGTCGACGACAGCAAGGTCAAGGCCATTCGGGAGTGGCCTACTCCCTCGACCGCTACTGAGGTCAGGTCTTTTCTCGGCCTTGCTGGTTTCTATCGTCGCTTTGTTAGGGACTTCAGTACCATTGCTGCCCCTCTTCATGGTTTGACCAAGAAGGGCACAATAGTGGTATGGACCTCAGCTCATGATAAGGCCTTCCAGGCCTTGAAGGTAGCCTTGTGCCAGGCTCCTATTCTTCAGCTGCCCGACTTCTCTCGTCCCTTTGAGATTGAGTGTGATGCCTCTCATATTGGCATTGGTGGTGTCCTCCACCAAGAGCGGCATCTCATAGCTTATTTTAGCGAGAGGTTGACTGGGCCTACTCTCAACTACTCGACCTATGATAAGGAACTCTATGCCTTGATTAGAGTCCTTAAGACGTGGTCCCACTATCTTTGGCCACGCGAGTTCATTATTCATAGTGATCACGCGGCACTTCGGTTTTTGAAGAGCCAAGCTCATCTTAACCGTCGCCATGCTCGCTGGGTTAAGTTTTTGGAGACATTTCCCTACACAGTGGTCCATAAGAAGGGGACCGAGAATGTGGTTGATGATGCCCTTTCTCGTCGATATGCCCTTCTTACTCACATGCAGACTAAGGTGTTAGGCTTTGCCCTTATAAAGGACTTATACTCTTCTGATCCATTCTTTGGTCCTTTATATGCGCAATGCCTCATTTCCCGTGAGTATGAGACCTACTTCCTTTCCGAGGTTACCTTTATAAGGCTGGACGCTTTTGTATTCTTACATCGTCCATTCGCCTTTTGCTGATTCGGGAGGCTCATGATGGTCGGGGCCATTTTGGCATCCCGAAGACACTTGCTGCTCTTAAGGAGCACTTCTTCTTGCCCCACATGGCTCACCAGGTGACACGGTACTGTCGTGCTTGTGTCACTTGCCAAAAAGCCAAGGCCTCTTCTCATCCCCATGGCTTGTACACTCCGCTTCCCATCCCGACTGGGCCTTGGGAATACTTGTCCATGGATTTTATTGTGGGTTTGCCCACATCTAGGAGGGGGAAGGATTCCATATTTGTCATCGTCGATCGGTTTTCGAAGATCGCCCATTTTGTGGCTTGTAAGACCACAAATAGTGCCGCTGACATTGCTGATCTATTCTATGATAATGTGGTACGCATTCATGGAGTTCCGCGCAATATTGTTAGTGACCGTGACTCCAAATTTGTTGGTCACTTTTGGCGCACTCTTTGGGGGAAGCTTGGTACAAAGCTTCTATACTCTACGAGCTATCACCCCCAAATAGATGGTCAAACTGAGGTGACCAACCACACACTTGGGGCTCTCCTTCGCACTATGTTGAAGGCGAATCCTCGGCGTTGGGAGGACTTACTTTCTATTGTTGAGTTCTCTTATAACAGGTCCAGGCACTCGGCGACGCAGTTGACTCCTTTTGAGGTCGTTTATGGCCTTAATCCTTTGACACCTCTGGATTTCAGCCCGAGACCTCTTGCTGATGGAGAGCAGATTACCGCGGCCAACCACGCAGAGCAGATTAGAGAGCTTCATAGGAGGACTCAGGCACAGCTGGAGAGACGCGCTTCGCAGTATGCGTCTCAGCACAACCGCGGTCGGCGCCCGGTTGTGTTCGCTCCGGGAGACTTAGTTTGGGTGCATTTGCGCAAGGAGCGCTTTCCTGCTCAGCGCAAGACCAAGCTATCTCCACGGGGTGATGGCCCGTTTCGTGTTGTTCGTGCTATGGGCGATAACGCCTATCAGATTGATCTTCCTGCAGATTACAGTGTTCATACAACATTTAATGTCGCCGACCTCACTCCATAAATTGCCCATGAGTTCGACGAGGGTGAAGCGGGGACGCTTCACACTCAAGGGGGAGGGGGTGATGACACCACACCGACATCTATGTCAGCTGAGTAGGAGGAGGAGGCTATGAGTGTTCGCTCAGATGGGCCTATCACCCGTTCTCGGGCTAAGGCCATTGCTAGGGCTACTACTTCAGTCATTTTGAGAGCCCGACTACAGTTCACTCAGCATGTCGAGCCAGACATCTCCATATGCTCGGTAGCGACTTTATGTAACGGATCATTATTGGCCTAGCTGAGCCTTAATCGGTGCCTATGCATTTATTTATTTTATTACATAATTTGACATTATTTATATTATTGTTATGTTTATTTTTATTAGCGGACGTGTGTCTCGTTTTGCATATCGGGACTAGTCCTTGTTTTTTCGTAAGGAGCTTCTCTATATAAAGCCCCTTACTCTTTTGTAAAACCTAGTTTTGAATTATTGGCAATTGAGATTACTCTTGCCCTAGTCCCTTACTCTCTCAATTTACGTAATTCCTCTCTTGCTCTCTACTTTCTTCTACATCTCTTGCTATCGTCCTTTTCAATCAAACAACAACCTTGTTCTCTAATTATTCGGCGCTCATTCGTGTGGATCTCGGGAAGGCTTGCAAGGACGATCCTTTGGAGTTATCAAAGAGCACCCAATTTAAGTCATTACAACCTATCCTATTCAAGCACTCCTCTCTAGATTGGATCTCGCAGGACGGGTTGCTTAATGCGTTGTGGAATTGGGGCAATATGATATTGAAGTACATGCCCCGAACCGCCATTAAAGGACAAGTGTTGTCGGATTTTATAGCAGAGTTTTCTCAAGAGCCAGCGAGAGAAACCACGAGCGCGACAAGCGCAACCACAGTTGTTGTTGGAGAAACCGCGGTCGCGGCCGACCACACCGCGATCGCGGTTTGCCCTCTAGAATCGCACACGTCTCAATAGAACAGGGCGGTCGCGACCCCCATTGTCGCGGTCGCGGATCCTCCTCCGAATGTAGAAAATCGAGAATGGGTTCTTGAGATTGATGGTGCAAGCAATAATCAAGGATCCGGGGTCAGAATTATGCTCTCATCACCTACTAGAGAGGCACTACAAATGACTGTTCACCTTGGCTTTGATGCAATCAATAATGAAGCTGAGTATGAAGCATTAATACTTGGGTTAGAAATGACAGCTAGTCTTAGAATCATTAGATTACTTGTCTTCTCTGATTCTCAGCTCATTGTTAACCAAGTGATGGGGCATTATGAAGCCAAGGGTGTAAAGATGCTCAAGTATACGGAGAAAGAAAGATCCATACTAAATGCGTACCGCCGAGCAAGGTTGAGCCTTTATTATACGAGATTCACAAAGGCATATGCGGAATGCACGCTGGTGGTCCCAGTTTGGCATTCCGAGCTCGTTGTCAAGGATATTGGTGGCCTTACATGTAGAGAGACGCCGAGCCATATGTGAGGAAATGTGACAAGTGTCAAAGGTTCGCCAAAATTTCATATATGTCGGTTGAAGACCTCCACTCCTTGACTAGTCCATGGCCTTCTGCACAATGGGGCCTTGATATCCTCGGTCCCTTTTCCAGAGCGCCTGGGAATGTGCGTTACCTTATCACCGCCACGGACTATTTCACTAAATGGGTGGAGAGCCCCTAGAAAATATCCGTGATTCTAACACCCAGAAATACGTTTGGGAGAATATTATCACGCGTTTTGGCATTCCTTTTGCTCTCATTTCTGACAACGGAACTCAGTTTAATAGTGAGAAGTTCAAAGACTATTGCAAGGGGATGGGCATCAAAAATATTTATTCCTCAGCTGGCTACCCACAAGCAAATGGACAAGCAGAGGCCACAAACAAAGAGATTGTTGAAGGGATGAAAAAACGCCTTGAGAGAGCCAAGGGAAGATGGGCTGAAGAACTGTCAGCTGTGTTATGGGCCTATCGTATCACCCTGCGTAGATCGACCGTGTGAATCGCCCTTCGCTTTAGCTTATGGCACAAAAGCAGTTATATCGCTAGATTCGGCTTACAACATTATTTGAGCCTGAAGAGAATAACTGAGCTCTCTCTGCCCACCTCAACTTCACAAAGGAACGCCGAGATATTGTAGTTGTGCGTCTTGCAACCTACCAAGGGGCAACCGAACGGGTCATAGCTCAACGTGTGAGATACCATACTTTTTGAGTCGGTGACCTAGTACTTTGATAGGTCATAGGAAGCGCACAGGACCTCGTAGATGGCAAACTCGGCACAAATTGGGAGGGTCCATATGAAGTGATTGTAGCATATGAGTGGGGAGCATATAAGTTGAAATGTCTCGACGGGGATATGTCCCCTAGACTTGGAATGTCGCCCACTTGAAGAGATTTTTTCCCTAGAAGGAAAAATCGTCGTCGCAGAATTGTCGACCACGACCGCATCACTGTTGACTGCGACCGCGACTTCTATAGTCGCGACCACGAAATCACCAGCAATTGGTCTTTTGTTGAAGGCTTCTTGCGTGGATGTTAAGCTAAGGCAAGAATTGTTAGAATGAACACCTTTTTCGTATTCATTTGTTTTCTAAAATTAAAAATACTCGCAAAGAACTTTTTAATTATAATGTTCTATTCTCCCTTGTCTGTTTTGTTTGTTCTAATGATTCTACCTTAGTTCTTGGCTCGAAAAGAGAGTATGCGCCCCATGATATTCGCTCATGGATGTACGAATATACGAACGCGTTAGGGGACTCGCAATCGCTAATACGCATGACCTCTTCGATTAAGAAACCTTTGTACCCTACGTCACCGTACATGAGAAAACGAATACAACGACGTAGGTGGGGCAATTGTGTGTGGGTAAAAAATAACTACCATATTATTATTTCCTCTATCGCCATAAAGGTATTTTTTATTTATTGCTTATTTATTATTTTTATCTATTTTCCTATTATATTTAATATGATGGTTATGCAACTAAATGGGAGATTTTATCTTTCATTAAGAGATAGAATTAAAGTTGGAGAAGGGGATAGATTATTCCTTACTTGGCCTCTATATTAATGAGAAATTTGCCACCTTATTTCTCCCTCTTCAATTATAAATACATGTCTTCGCAATGTAGGGAAAGTATATTGATTGATAGAGTGAAACTCGCTCAGGCTATTAAGAGCACCTATTGAGAGCTTGAACAAGCTAATATTCGCTTAGCTTGACTGTTCAAGGGGATTCATATTCGCTAGATTTCTAGCTTTCTTGTTGTACCTTGACGTTCGATTCGATAACTGCTTTTTTGACTTAGGCATCGGAGGTGGATTAGGGGTCCCCGCCCCTGTGTCCATTGTTTTGCAGGTTACATGTTAAGAGAATCAGTTAGGAGCGGAAGAGGAAAGGAGTATTAAATTAGTGCATTAAAGGCTGAATTTTTGTGCACTAACAACTACTAATTCTCCTTCTGGCTGATATTGCTTTTTTCCAACATCTTTCAATTGCTCCTAAATTCTCATTTGTTAGGAAAAGACATAAGGGAGCACATTGAGTTAAACTTCCACAAAATTGGATAGAGCTTAATTTTGATGTTTTGAAACAGCACAACTCTTCTACATTTGCCAACTTTATTGCGTGAGATCACAATAGTAAGATCCTTGGTTTGGACAAGAAGGATTTACCTTCTATGAGCATTTTACAAGATGAAGTGCTTTTTCTTTTGTTTGGTCGGTCTTCAGTTTGTTGTGTCTTCAAAAATTTCTCACCTCATTATTGAGGGATATAATCTGACTATTCTTAATATTATTAAAAGAGTTTGGAAAATTTCGTGGGAAATTCAAACACTTATTCACGATCGATGTTAATAATGCAGCTGATTTCTTAGCAAGAAGACACGTCTCCATGCCTCTTCTTCAACAAGTGCTTCAAAGTTTTCAAGATGCCATTTTAGACATGGATGGTTTTTTCTTTTCTCTTAAGTTCAAATGTTAGTCATCGTCCTATTGTTATGAAATTCTCAACAATGATCCGCATTGATAATTTAAGTTGATCTTATAATTTACAAATAACTTAATGTTTACATTGTATTTAAAAAAAATACTCTACTTTCGTTTACTCCATTAGTTCCACCTAGGGGTGGGCAACGGTACAAAACCGGACAGGATCGGACTGGGACCGAAATCCCCAAATCCTTGGACCGGACCGGAATTTCTCGGTCCGGTCCCGGTCTCGGTCCGGTCCACTTTTGGACCGATTTGGACTGGGATATTAGTTTTTTTTTAAAAAAAAATATTTTTTAAAGAAAAAATAATGTTTTTAATGAAAATTTTTACATATTATTAATGAAAAATAGGGATGAGCAAAGGGTCGGGTCGACCCGCGACCCGCATGTGCGGGTCACGGGTCGACCCGCGACCCGCAAATTATTTTTTTTTGACCCGCGACCCGACCCACGACCCGACCCGCGGGTCTAACGGGTCGGGTCGCGGGTCGACCCGCTTGACCCGTTTGACTAAGTCAATCGGGTCAAAACTAATTTTTTACCTAAAAAAATTAATTTTTAACCTAAAAAAAATTAATTTTTAACATAATAACATGTATTTTTTTAAAAACCCGTCGGATTTGCGGGTCGACCCGTAAATCCATCGATTTTTTTATAAATAAATAGTTTATACATTAATAAAATTATAAAAAATATATATATTTTAAAAAATATTGCCGGTCGCGGGTCGACCCGCGATCTGCGCGGGTTTGACCCGACCCGACACGCGACCCGCAAAATAAAAAATTTCGACCCGCGACCCGACCCGCACGGGTCGCGGGTCGACCCGCAACCCGCAATTTGCGGGTCGCGGGCGACCCGACCCGTTGCACATCCCTAATGAAAAATATAATTTTACGAAGTATATACATGTATCATGTATATACTTTGTAAAATTAAATAATAAAAAATAAATTTTATAACATAAGAAATATTATTTATATATATAAATTTATAATTTTATTTATATTTTAAAAAAGTCGGTCCGGACCGGAACCGAAAGCTCAAAATTCATGGACCGAAGACCGGACCGATATACCCTCGGTTCGGTCAGGTCCAGTCCAAAAATCCAATCCGGACCGGAATTTGCACAGCCCTAGCTCCACCTCTAGTTGTACATATCACTTTTCCAACTTAAATGATCGATATAATACATGTATCATGGGATATGCTCATATGCATGCACATGCCCGTGCAAGATTTAATAAATGGAATGAATGGGCAACCAAATGACGTAATACAATTGGGGAGGGGACGCATTTTTGACATTTGTGGTGTAGCCTAGAATCCTAAATAGGGGCGAATCTTTAAAATCCACCTACCTAATATCTACAATGATCGATACTGTATTTGATAGATCTCAACTGTCGACCACTATTTTTTACCATACAATATATCCGTCAATGATCCTACAAATTTACTGTCCATGCCAGTGCCGCAGTGCGTACTCGTATATCTACTTTTTTTTTTTTTTTTTAATCTTACTACTTGGATTATCCTAAGCATCCGTACATGGGTGAGAACTGCTTTACTAACTAATTTTAAAAAAAAAGTACAAACCACCTTCCTGAACACTCGAACCTGAGACCTCTTGCACATTGGCAAGAAATTTAACCGTTGAGTCATGCGCACATGCGTATATCTATTTTTATTTTTTAAAATCTGTGTATAATTTATGGCAATTAGTTGTATACCCTAATTTAATTATTATTTTATGTATGAATCACGCTCTAGTAAAATACCCTCTTAGAGTAAACCATGTTGTTAATCTACATCCGTCAGATTGGGATAAATAAAGGGTGAAGATTAAAACTAAATAGGGTGCATAAAACTTTTGTGCGTGAGATGTATTTGATTGCACTCAGTCTGCTATATTAAATGAAAATCCCTTTATTTTTGGTCCTGATTTACTTCTCTTTCCTTATTTTGCTTATTGAAATCTATTTCTCTCCCTTCATATTTCTTTTTCATCGTATCCCTTCCTATTTCTTTTTCATTGTATCCATAGCTTTCGATCACCTTCAATTTCATGGCACCATTGCAAACTCACGAAGACGAGTAGATGGCACGATCGGAATCCGAGACTGGCATGATACAACGATGCCAAGGACTTAACGATGGCGTGAGTCATGACGCAGATCTGGTGCGCAACAACGAACAACGATGACGCAATAATTTCACCTTTCTTTATATCAGGTTTGGATTGCACATCATACCCTTCGATGTTAAATAGTAGATGTAGATCTACTTTTATCACGAGATTTTTTTAGGGTTTTGAGCTTTCTGTTTGTGACTGCTTTGTTGGATCCGATTGAATTAGACAATTTTTTTTTTCATTCTAGCAATATAGTATAATAAATTCTCTAGATTTAATTTGGTTTTCATAGATTTAATACAGTAGATTTCCTAAATTCCAATTGCCTAGTCTCATGCTTAAATTATTCGTCAATGCATTATATATTATCCATGGATGGGTATCTTATTATTCAAACATTCGTATCTTGTTATTCATACATGTGTGGCTTGATATTCATGTTGATGTTTCTAGATTTTGTTATTCATATATGCATGAATTGTTATTCAACTATACGTGTTTTGTTATTCATAAATACATGGATTGTTATTCATATATACATGCATTGTTAATCGTCTATGGATTATTTGTTTTTCATATATGTTTATTTTATTATTCATATATGCATGATTTTTTATTCATATAGACATGTTTTGTAATATGAAGTGATTTGTTATTCATATATGTGTGGTTTGTTATTCATGTATGCATTTTTTGTTTTTCGTTTATATGTGACATGTTATTCATGTATGCATTCTTTGCTATTCATATATGTGTGTATATGCGTATTTTATTAATCATATATGCGTAAATTGTTATTGATAGATGTTTGTTTTGTTATGTAGTTAATCAAGAATGACGTATATTGTTATGCTAATGCAATAACTGATGTTCACATTTGCGTGTTCTGCTATGGAGTTTTTCAATAGTGATGAAGAAGTGTAAATGGTTGATGTTTGAAGATGAAGACAATGATTTATTTTCCATATTAGTGTACATACAAATAAATAGATGCTCTTTATTTGAGTATGTATTCGAGATATAACACTCATTAATTTATATTATTCTTATTCAAATTAATGCATGATATTATTCACAAAACTCTTAATCATTTAAAGGCTCATATATTATTCATGGTAATAATCTTACTTTTTCAAAAACAGAATAATACTTATTCAACAGAAAATAGCAATTGTGCAATCGTCCCTTCCAATATTGCGTGATTATTCAAAAACATAAAAATACTTATTCAACAAACAATAGCAGTTGTGTTGTAGACAATTCTAATGTTATGTTATTGTTCACTATAAAATGAGTACTTATTCAATTCTACAATTCCAGTATGTGTTATTCTTTGAACGATTATATATTCTTATTCAAATTAGAATACATAAATTATGTTTGAGTTAAATTCGATTATTTGATTTTTCTAAAAATCTACTCACTCTTATCAATCCCTAAAATCATGCAATTATCCCATATCATGGATGAAGACGACATCGCACAAGGACCATTGGCCAGAAGACGAACCAAGGCAAGAGTGGTGGTGGCTGGAGATGCACGAGGAAGTGTAGGGTACCGCGATCGAGATGGCAGTGTTGGGACTTCTAATTTAGTAGAACCCAAATGCGATGAGGAAATTATAGCGACTCGACGAACAACCCTGGAGAATTTTGAACATGAAAGGGCTAATGGATCCCAAATATCGACTTAGTTAGAAGAAGCACTTAAGGAGATTGATATTCTCAAGTATGTAGCGAAAAAGAATCCAGGAAATTAAAGCGCTCTATGAAGGGAACTAAAATAATTAATAATGGGTCCTGACTAACTAATGTCATAGAGATTGGAGATGAATACCACGAACTAGAATCCGTTGATTCAAGAAATAGGATAAATCAGGAAGAAAGGAATCTGGATTACGATAGTGATCACAAGGCACCAAGAGGGCGTTAGAATTGTCGTGATGTGAACATGAGGGATGCGAGAACTGCTCGAGATGAAGAGCCAGTCCAAAAAAAACCTGATAGACCCACGCCATGCGTGTTAACGATACCATCGCATGATGAGCGGGTGCGGACTGTAACAACCCAAACTGAGTTGTTACAGTGCCAAGGGTTTATATGAAACCCCTTTTATGCTAAGGGAATAATAAAACCGAACTCAAGGAAAACTCATAAAACTTGCAATAGTTCTAGGAGTCGACAAGTCTCAAAGAGTAAAACGTGGCGTAATCATGCATGAGTCACACGTTAGAGTGCATACTAGTACGCTAGACCATGATAGCTAAAACAAGGAACGAGTTCAACATGTAATGTCCAATTTAGTTCCCTATTTAAGGAGTAAGTAAACATAAGACTAAAACAGAAGGGAAACACATCATAAGCAAAACCCAAATCCCATCCTAGCATCGTCATGGCGCTCGACCTCCTCCAAGCTCTTGAACATCACCTAAATCTGGCCATGCGCAAAAACATAGCCAACCCCAACTGTTAGGGGTTAGTCTCTCAAAAGAAACTAAGTAATGAAGTATAATATTTATGAACGAAGATATTGATAGCTTGCATATAGGTGTAGCTTAGGATGCATATTTATTTTTATTTTGCATGATTTAGTTTAGTTTAGTCTAGTTCTTAGGTTTTTAGGTTTTCTAAGAAATTCGTGTTTTGCGCTTGTTTTGTTCGGTTTTGCAGATCTTTATGTAAACAAGCGTGGACGGGATGGATCTTAGGGGACTATGGTGGAGTTTGAGGAAGCTTGGATTTGTACGAGTGAAGATTAAAAGATCCAAGGTCCAAGAGCTTGTGTGAAAAGAACGCTTAAACCCGGGCTATGCATTGGCTTGTTGTTTCGACACCTCTATCTTTCAATGCTTGGTTTGGGAGCTACAGTGGTCGGATGAAGCTTAATTTAGTATCACTGGAAAGCTAACTCGAATAGCTACAATTATTAATTGTATTCCGAGTCCAAATTCCAACTTGAAGGGGGTGAAAACAGACTCTGAAGTATCGCTTGAAGTGTTAAACTAAGGGGTGTCGCGCGCTAACATGACAGACTACGCGGCCGCGCTATATGGGAATGAGCCCGCGCCATCTGCCTTTCAACGGAGACATTGGGCCGCGAGTTTTGGGCTTCGAGTTGGACTTTATTAAATCTTTTCTGATGTTTTTTATTGTATTTCGGGATAATTGGGTCTTTGGATATCTTGTGGAGTATTTAAACCTTGTTTTTAGTTTCTCTTTCAGAACTTGGAACATAATTTTGGAGGCTAGGGTTTCTTTGGAGAGAGTTTTCTCAAAAGAGCAACCTTTGAACCTTTTGTAAGTTTTTCTTTAATTTAATTATGCATTGCTAAATTCATTGTATTTGACTAGTTATTGAAATCATAGATTGTATATTATTGTGAGGTTTGATTGATTCTCAACAACTTGAGTAGGTTTTATTGCATTTGCTTAATTGAATCAGAATTATTCTAGGGTTTTGTTAGCTTGATCACCTAATAGAATTTCTAGGTTAATTTACAACTAATTTGATTAATGCCCGTTCGGGGTGGATTAGATAAAGTAGCATCTATAATTGTTTGGACCCGTTCGGGCTATTCAGTTGTAGAAGGGAATAAATCCACAAATAACTTAGATGTTTGTTTGATCTAAGTGTTTATTTCTATTGATAACATGATTTGTAAAGTTGTTGTTTAATTGAATCTAGACGTTGTTTTAGGTTGTTAAACGATTAGGGTTGTTTAGACTGTTAGTTCTTTCAACTAGATTTGAAGTTTGGGTCATAATCCTTAGTAGGAGCATATTCCACAATAGATTATTCAAGTGAATTGAGAATCAAGAGAATCAATGATCAATAAGCATATCTATGATGGATGTAACTAGTTGAACATATTTCTCTCATATATTTACAATCAACTTTGCATTCATATTTACTTTTTAGTTTGCATCTTAGTCTAGATAATCATTCACTAAAACCCCCCTTCTTTGGTTACTTGGCACTCAAGTTAAACACTTTAACACGAGTCTCTGTGGGATCGACCGTTGCTTACCATTCTACTGAGTTTGGTTAAGTTAGGTTCTTTGATAGGTCTAACGACCACCGAAAAATACCTCATCAGATATATATATATATATATCAATATTAAACACATGACTAAAAGAAATTATTATTAAAAAGGAGGTGCTAACTCGTCTTACCCCATTGGGGCTATTCACAAGGCATTTCCCAAAATCTCAAGGCATTCCATTGGGATCCATGAACCACATCAACGGCATTGCCGAATCAACTTTCCCATTGGGATTAACTCACAAGGCATTGCCCAATTATCTTCAAGGTATCCCCATAGGATCCTGAAATTTCATTATCGACCTTGTCGACTTCAAGGTCCCCATTAGGGTCCATAAGAAACTCAAACGATATTTCCGAACTACATTATCCCATTGGGATTCATAACAATCAATAACCGATTATTACTCATTCATACCACTTATGCACACATGTATCAAAAGATATAAATATAAGTCACAAAACTATGCATGAAGTATAAATGGTTAATTCAACTATTACTTATCCTAAGAAGGTTTATCAAGCATAACCTTCATTAAAATGTATTTTCAACCCATCCTTCCAATTGCCCACCAATGTAGCCCTAAATCTCAATGTTTTTACCAAAATCACACAAATAGCCATAACTCATCACATACACATCCAAATCAAGATCCGTAAAATTCCTCATACTCGTAGACGAATTCCTTAACTTGTGATGATACCCTTAACTTTCTAGAAATTACAAAAACTGCCCAGAATTTTTGAAACTCGTGCAACAATACCCTCAATATTTATCCCTGGCTTGTTTTAGCTTATATCAGGGATGTATTTCAAAAAACACCAGAGATAAAATATCACTTGTGTAGTAGTGTAACATCTGACAATAAGCTTCAAATTCAACAAATTAACAACCCATTAGTCTTCAATTTAACCCCTTAGCCTCCAATTTACCCTCAATTTGACTTAGAGACAAGAAAAATTCAAGTTAGGTTTTAGAATTGGGGGAAAAACTCACCTACAAGTTCAATGTCAAAGCAACTTGCTAACAACTTCACCAAGGGGTGGAAGGCTTGAGAGAGACCAAAATATGGCATGGCCAACCAAAGGAAATCCAAGTGTGATTGGGTAGAGGGTTGCACGAGCACCACTGAGGCGAGGGCGGCGACTCTCATCAGGGTCTCCTTCCCTGCGCCGGTGAGGAGCAAAGAGAGGGGGTCGGAGGTGAGTTCAAGGGCTGGTGTCGGCTGATGCGAAAAGGGTTGTGGTTGAGAGCTCCATGAAAAAGAAATGGGGGAGAGAAGGAGATGAAGTGGAGGAAGGAGATAGGGTTGTGTGTGGGCACCCTAATTTTTAAGGGTAAAATAGTCATTCCAAAAGAAATACCACTCCTTTTATTAATAAGGTATTATTTTTTTATTCATATTCTCAAGAATACTCCAACAAGGATAATGAACAATTAAGTTTGTTAGCCCCAGAGGGTGACGAGCCCAGTTGGACTGGTTGGGCCTTGGGGGAAGAACCCCGAGGTCACCGGTTCGACACCCATTGGTGACGAAACCATAGCATTAATTTCTCTAGAACTGTTTACAGTTCTCACCCGTTCAAGGATGCTCTAGGTTAGTCCAAGTTGTACTTGGCTATCCTAAATCTTACCGGATCAAAAAAAAAGTTTGTTAGCCCCATTATTCGCAAATAAATAAAAGATAGGAGCGATAATAATAATAATAATAATAATAATAGGAGTTAAGTAATTACGATACTAATACTTAAGGGTATTTCAGGGACGACCATGGGCCTACATCCGAGAGTATGAAGGGATCGGTCAACGATGAGCGGCGGAGTAGTGACTGATATAGAGACGGTGAACCCGAGACACAAGATAGAAGAACCAGAAGACTATAGAAAAGACTTAGAAGAGGCTCTTGAAGTTGCTGAATAAGCAGGGCGGGTTCCTACAAACATTATGGGAACAAGTTGAGCAAAAACTGGCACAATTGATTTCTACACCTTTCCATAGAAGGATCCGGGAAACAAAGCCTCCTGTAAAATTCTTAGCGCCATCCCTTGACCTATACTATGGTCATTTGGATCCTATCAATCATATCAATGTGTTCTCTCATAAAATGGCTTTATGGGTGTATGATGACACAATTATGTGCAAAATGTTCCCTAGAAGCCTTGGAAAAGCTACAATATATTGGTTTCAAACATTGAACTCCAACTCTATTAGAACGTGGAGTCAATTGGATAAGGAATTTGTCAAGCATAACATTGAAAATGGCAGAGACTCAGTCTCTTTGGCTACCTTGTTTGCAATCAAGATGGATAAAGGCGAAATCTTGAGGAAGTTCTCATCTAGATTCATGGAGTGCTATTTAGAAATTAATTATTGTGATGAGAAGATAATGATAGCGGCCTTTAATAGAGCTTTTCCTTGCGAAAATCAATTGGGAGAAGACTTGACACTCAAGATACATGTCGGCATGGCTAAATTGCAAGAGCTTGTTATGCAGTAAGCTAGGTTGGAAGGGAAGCTGAGCCACGAGCACGATATCTCATGCCGATTGCGCCACGAAAGGGAAGTCTTAGGGCAGCCTGCTACGAGGGGCGGAGATTCTTGGGTGCAGGTTGGGCCACAATGAAAATCCAAATTTTCTAAATGTAATCTCTAATTAATTACTAACCATTGTTTAGACCCAATAGATAGAGAGAAAAAAGTCAATACTAAGACTTTCCAACACATTAATTAAATAAAAAACTCTAAAAAGACAAGTTTTGATGAACAAAATTTCGAGGTTAGAAAGATGACTAGACCCTTATACCACTTAATTACTATTTTATGTAAACTATAGGATAAACGTGTATTTTATATGCATCAAATTGTATTTAGCTTGCAAAACGGTAATAGTTGAAACATGACCCCCTTAAAGTTTGAGATTTTTACAATCCATATGCACTGACCTAGTGACCTTTATACCACTCAAAATATCTTCTAAGGTTTGAATGGTTCTCTCAAATTGTCCATAAGTTTGGGGTGGAAGGCGGTGCTAAACCTCAATTCTGTACCTGTTGCTGCATGCAAGGATTTCTAAAAATGACAAACAAAATGACCATCTCGATAAGACACTAAAGACTTGGGAATGCGTGTAACCGCACTATTTCTTGAACATACAGCTCCGCTAGTCGGTCGGGTCCCCACACCTTCTTGATAGGTAGGAAGTGGGCGGACTTGGTCAACCGATCGACTATGACCCAAATGGAATCCATGCCTCTTTGTGATGAAGGTAAACCCACTACAACAGAAATGCTTTTTACGACCATATTTTTAGCGAGAAATTTATTGTCCTCGCTAAATGTTGCTTTTGGCGAGGAATTAAATGATTTCTCTTTAAAAGTGACTTTACTTTTAGCGAGAAACTTATATTTCTTGTTAAACATCACATTCTACGACAAATATGTTGGTTCATCGCTATTTGTACCTATAATTTGGAGCCGTAAAATATACGCTCAACAATGACGAATTTTGAAGATATCTCCATGGATTTTGTAACAGGTACCTGTTACAAAATCCATGGAGATATCTTCCCATTTCCATTCTGGAATTGGAAGTGCTTGTAAGTCACCTACTGGCCTCTGATGTTCGGTTTTAACTTGTTGACAAGTCAAGCATCTAGCTACATATTCGGCTACTTCCCTTTTAATATAGCTCCACCAGAAATTTTGATTGAGATCCTTATACATTTTGTTGACGCCAGGATGTACTGAGTAGAGTGATGATTGAGCCTCTTTCAAAATCATGATTTTAATCTCCTCATCTGCAGGAACACAAATTCGGTTTCTAAACCTTAATATTCCATCATCATGCACCACAAATCCTAGTACCACCCTTGATGCACCTGATTTATGATCTTAATCATTTGTACATCTAGTGGTTGCCTTTGTCGTATCAACTACAACAAAGAGGATTGGATCTCCAACAAGCATAGTTCTCCTTGACTACTCTAAAGTCGAACCTCTATCTTATTTTCTATGAACTCTCTTTGCAACTTTGGTTGTAATGTTAGGAATGAAATAATTTTTTATTGAGTCGACTTTCGACTTAGAGCGTCACCTATTACATTGGCCTTGACCGGGTGGTAAAAAATCTCGATATCATAATCTTTTATTAGTTCTAACCATCTTCTCTGCCTCATATTTAGCTCTCTCTGGGTGAAAATATATTTTTGGATCTTGTGGTCGGTGTAAGTATGACAAGTCAATCCATGAAAAGATAATGAAGCCAAATTTTCAAAGCAAAGACCACAACTACAAGTTCCATATCATGAGTAGGGTAGTTCAACTCATGTTGTTTCAACTGGAGGGAGGCATAAGCTATCACTCTACCATGCTGCATTGATACACAACCAAGTCTTTGACCTGATGTGTCACTATACACTACGAATCCATCTGTTCCATGGGGTAGTGCCAAGACTAGAGCATACGCAAGCCTTATTTGAGTTCCTCGAAACTCTCTTGGAATTTCTGATCCCAATCGAATTTCTTGGTCTTACGTAATAGGTTGGTTAATGGTTGGGCAATCTTGAAAAACCCCTCCACAAATATTCTGTAATAACCAGCCAAACCCAAAAAACTCCGCACTTCTCTCACGCCTTTCGGGGGTTGCCAATTTGAAACAACCTCAATCTTTTGTGGGTCAACTTTCACACCTTCAACGGACACTATATGCCCTAAGAAAGATACTTCATTCATCCAGAAGTCACATTTTGACAGTTTAGCAAACAAGTGTTGTTTCCTTAGCAAGTTAAGAACAATTCTGAGATGTTCAGCATGCTCCTCCCTACTATGAAAGTATATCAGTATATCATCTATGAACACCAAGACAACCCGATCTAGGTATTCAATGAGCACATGATTCATCAACTCCATAAAAACAGTAGGGGCATTAATGAGTCCGAAAGGCATCATCACAAATTCATAATGACCATACCTCGTCCGGAATGATATTTTAGCAATATCCTCATCCTGAATCCTCAATTGGTGATAACCCGACCTTAGATCAATTTTTGTGAAGATTGAACCTTGCAGTTGGTCTAATAAATCATCTATCCGAGGTAGAGGGTATTTATTCTTAATTATCACCTTATTCAATTCCTTGTAATCAATGCAGAGATGAAGAGATACATCGTTCTTTTTCACAAAAAGTACAGGTGCTCTCCAAGGTGAGGCACTTGGCATAATGAAACCTTTTTCTGCCAACTTCTCTAATTGTTTCTTTAATTCTTGCATCTCTAAAGGTGTCATTCTGTAAGGTGGCCTAGAAACTGGAGTTGTCTCCGGTTCAAGCTCTATTGCAAAGTCCACATCTCTATGGGGAGGTAGGCTAGGCAAATCTTCCCAAAATACATCTGGGAACTCACAAGCAATAGGTATGTCAGACAGTCGGGATATCTCTTTATCATCTTCCAAAGCATAACACATATATCCTTGACATCCTTGCCTTAACAGTTGTGATGCCTCCATAGCACCGATGATCAAACTTGATTCACTAGGATCACGACCCTTAAACACATGGATTGTTCCATCCTCAGTTATCGTAATAATTCTTTTACGTAGGTCCATCACCGCCCCATGGCGTACAAGCCAATCCATGCCCAATATCACATCATAATGACATAAATCTATACAATCAAGTCATCGACCCAGTCCTGAACCCCTATGTGAATAGGACAATTCTTGCACTCACGGGTCCAAACTAGCTTACTACCATTTGGTAGACCAACCACAAATGATTCACAATCACTAGCACAAGTGCGAACTAGTCTAGTCACACAGAATTCAGAGATAAAAGAATGTGTAGCTCTAGTATCAAATAGAATACAAACAGGTTGTGATTGAAACCAGAGCGTACATGTAGCTACGGGTGCGTTGGGCTCGTTGGCTCTCATCTCATACACATGGCCTCTTCCTTTTGATCCATCATTGGCTTGATGAGACTGTGTCTATGGACGAGGCTGAGAAGATGATCCTCGTGGGGTTAGGCAGAGGTTTGAGATTGAGAGGTATTCCCCTTTTCCCCCTTACAGAAAGTTGCAATGTGCCCTTTTTCCTCATACTTGTAACATTTTTGAGCCTCCTTAGGACAATCTGCCTTGTAATGCTGTCTACTCTTACAGTTATTGAAACAGTACCACTCAGGCGGTGTTCCATGAAAGCCACTGGCTCTTTGTGATCCTGCCATCTGACCAGACTTAGTTGAAGGTGGGTGTCTCCTCAGTCCATCCTTCTTAGCACCCAAATGGGTCGACAAAGTCTTCTGTTTCTTGTAACTCGAAGACATTTACTTCTTAGCTTCGAGTCTCCTTTCTACCTTCAGAGCTTTGTCACTATACTCCACCAAGATAACACATTTATGCCCCGCCATATACGTTCTCACTTCAGGGGCAAGCCATGGCTCAAAGTAGTCAATCTTATCCTCTTCATTATGAATCACTAACGTAGCATAACGTAAAAGCTGATGATATTTGGCGTTGGCATTAGCCACTGGCATCCCCTCAGGAGGTGGGTGTAAGAACTCCAACAACTTTGTCTTCTGAAGCATTAAAGGATAGAATCGAGTACGTATCTTTGTCTTGAATTCATCCCAGCTCATCTCACCCTCACTGGGTTTAACCGAGTCCCACCAATCATATGCCTCCTTGGTGAGATAGAAAGACATTAGATTCCTTCAATTCCTCTGGCATTTCACCATATCAAGATACTTCTCCATGTATTTGAGCCAATGTTCTACCTCAGCTGGCTCACTTGATCCATCATAGGTTGGCGGTTTCATCTTCTCAAAAGCACTTGCAATGCCACTAACATCCCTCATATCCACGTTAGATGCCACTGGCAAAGGAGGAGTTTGATGAAGAATTGGTGTAGGTAATGTTGAACTTTCTGCTTAAGCTAATGTTGTCTGTATAGCTTGCCCAATCGCTTGATTGATCATTTGTTGAAGAAGAGTTTGGAATCCTGCATCCAAACCACTAGAAGGAACAACTGGCAGGGGTATACTAGAATTCATTTGAGCTTCAACAACTAGAGGATTAGCGAGGCTAACGTGAGGCACCCCTTGACGGCCCCCACGAGATCCACGAGGTCGTCCTCTACCTGAAATTTCTCTACCTTTACCTAACATCTGTAATGGAACTCACAATCTTAAAAGACACATATATTGGATTATACTTCAAGAGACATAAGAGAAGACCAAGGAGGAAGGAGTGTGATCCACGATGCAATTTCTACCCATCCCAAGTGGAACAACGAAACATGGCTCTAATACCAATTTTTGTAACAGCTAAAAATGAGTTGTTACAGTGCCAAGGGTTTTTATAAAACCCATTTTAGGCTAAGGGAATAATAAAACTGAACTCAAGGAAAAGTCATAAAACATGCAATAGTTCTAGGAGTCGACAAGTCTCAAAGAGTAAAAGCTGGCATAATCATGCATGAGTCACACAATAGAGTGCATACTAGTACGCTAGACCATGATAGCTAAAACAAGGAACGGATTCAACATGTAATGTCCAAATCGGTTCCCTACTTAAGGAGTAGGTAAACATAAGTCTAAAATAGAACGGAAACACTTCATAAGCAAAACCCAAATCCCATCCTAGCATCGTCATGTGCTCGATCTCCTCCAAGCTATTGAACGTCACCTAAACCTAGCCATTCGTAAAACCATAGCCAGCCCCAACCGTTGAGGGTTAGTCTCTCAAAAGAAACTAAGTAATGAAGAATAATATTTATGAACGAAGATATATGTATATAATTAAGAGGAGGTGATAACTCGTCTTACCCCATTGGGGTTATTCGCAGGGCATTGCCCACAATCTCAAGGCATCCCATTGGGATCCATGAACCACATCATAGGGATTGCCGACTCAAGGTCCCCATTGGGGACCTTAAGAACATGAACGACATTGTCGAACCAACATTCCCATTGGGATTAACTCACAGGGCATTGCCCAATTATATCTTCAAGGTATCCCCATGGGATCCTAAAATATCATTATCGACATTGTCAACTTCATGAGGCCCATTGGGGTCCATAAGAACCTCTAACGGTATTCCCAAACCACATTATCCCATTGGGATTCATAACAATCAATAACGACGAACAACTTAACCAAGGGGTGGAAGGCTTGATAGAGACCAAAAGATGGCGTGGCCAGCCAAAGGAGATCTAAGTGTGGTTGGGTAGAGGGTTGCGCGAGCACCACTGAGGCGAGGGCGGCGGCTCTCATCAGGGCCTCCTTCTCGGCGCCGGTGAGGAGCAAAGAGAGGGGGTCGGAGGTGAGTTCAAGGGCTGGTGTGCGCTGATGTGAAAAGGTTTGTGGTTGAGAGCTCCATGAAAAAGAAATGGGGGAGGGAAGGAGATGAAGTGGAGGAAGGAGATAGGGTTGTTTGTGGGCACCCTAATTTTTAAGTGTAGAATAGTCATTCCAAAAGAAATACCACTCCTTTTCTTAATAAAGTATTTTTTATTCATGTTCTCAAGAATATTCCAACAAGAATAATGAACAATTAAACAACAAGAAGAAGAAGAAGAAGTAGATACATGTTCTTCCTCAGGCTTTTCTTCTACTTTGTTAAATCTCTCTGCCTTTTCGTCTTTGTCTCCCAGGTATATGTTTCTCCTCCGTTCATTTTTAAATTGTTTTAATTTCTTTGATTAGATTTTTTTTCCTTATTATGTTCAATCAAACTGCCCGTTATTAGGATTTTGATTGTTTAGCTTAAGAAACTTCAACGCTCCATTTCTCAAATAATCATTTTTTTTATATTTTAGGTCCCCTTTGTTCGTATAAGTAAACGTTAAAGGAAAGAAAATGAATCTAACGGACAATAAGAAGGGACAATCCCATTTTTTATATGGACAATAAGGCTAGACAAGCAATTTTTTATGTCAAATATCACGACAATAAAATAGACGAGATTCATCCTTCGGGTTACATTTTCATATATTGCGACTAATGGGCTTTTATTTACTTTTGTTTGTAAGAGAGACTAGAAGTAATAAATCGCTAGAAGCACCTGATAATTTCAAGTTAATGAGGTTTTCGGAGATGGATTATCTTGCAAATATGTGGATGGATGAATTGAAGAGTTGTCGATTATAACGCAACTTTTTCAAAATAGGGGAAAACAGATACTATCATGAGAACGAGTGGTTGATCAATGAATATGAGTGGTTGATCAATGAATGAGTATTCAATTCATAGATCAACAGCAATATCTAAATATTAGTGCTAGATTTCTCCACAATTATGACCCGGCCCAAACAAACCACGCGAACTAGGGCCACTCCAAAACCAAAATATCAATCGACGTACATCATCAGGAGACCTGTCGGGTTTGACCCGCAGGTCAACCCGAACCCGTCCGTTGCGGATCTAATTCGCTTTTGACAGCTCTATGCCTCTATCCATCAGTCATCGCTTAAATTAAATGACCATACCTTAGCAAAGTCAGGCCGCTTTAACCTTTTTGTTTCAACCTGATTTAATTTTACATTAGGACAAGTTAATGACTCGGCCTTGCCCGAAAACTTTTCAAATAAAAATTATAATATATTAATTTAAATTATAATATACGTATTATAATTTATATGACAAAAATATTATTATAAATAAATAAATTAAATATTAAATATTTGTAATTTATTATAATTATAATTAATACATTTTATTATTACAATGTATAAAAAAATTATCTTATTTTTAAAAATGCTATTATTAATATTTATGTAATAATCATAAAAAATTGACGTTCTTAACTGAAAGGTTCACTCGAACCCAATCAATAAATGACTGAACTTAAACTCCATTGAAGTTACCCGATTAATCGGTTTAACTTTAAGGGATCAATACTTTTATTTATTTATTAAGGGGTCTTAAATATAAAAAAATAAAATACTTATCAATAGAAATTTAATATATTTCAAGAAACAATATATTTATACTGACATTAATTTAAAATTTATCATAATTATTAATAGAAAATTAGTATAAGAAAATCAACATGCTTATTGATAGAAATTTTTTAAAAGTTGTCATACTTTTGAGTATAAAATTAGTTTAAGAAAATAAAAAAATTTAATATAAAATCGATAATTTAAAAAATTGTCTATATTAATTAAAAAAGTTGTCATAGTTATGTATAGAATATTATTATAAAAAATTTGGTACTAAGAATATGGTGAGTGCGACATTAAAATATGATGCCAATATTGCATTTAGCTATCATATTTATAGATAAAAAATTAATATTAAAACCCAATATATTAATAGATGGAAATTTAAAAAGTTGTCATTCTTTTTTATAGAAAATTAAAATTGAAAATACCAAAATTATTATGAAAAATATAGTGAGTAGTAATAAAAAATGTTTTCATAAAAATACATAACTAAAGATATGGTTCATAGTAATTAAAAAATTTATTATATTTTTGAATGGAATGTTTATATGAAAGAGTATAAAATTTTAATATTTAATGCTCGTAATTTAAAAGATGGTCCATATTTCATACTTATGTATATAAAAGTTATCTATTTTATTTAAAAATATTTAAAATTAATTTATTATGGGTATTAAATTAAAAAAAAGGGTAGGATGGATATTAACTAAATTAATATTTTATATTTTTCATATTTATAGATAAAAACTTACTATTGATGGAAATTTAAAAAATTATCAATCTCTTAATATCAATAGCCTTATTGTATTCTATTATAAATAGCCTTAATGTATCCTTTGACATTCTCTTATTATCACTCTCAAATTTAATTTAATCCTTAGCAAATGTGGGCTAAATAAAAAAAAGATGCATCTAAATTCATTATTTATCATAAATGTACTCTTGTATCTAACAAAACTATATTAATTTTTTTTTATCATACTGTATGTTCGAAACGATTTGGGTGACCTTATAACTGCATGTAGACCTTTCAATCGGGTCGATTCGATCGGGTTCGGGTCAATCACTTATCGGTCAAATTGGTTTAGGTTAATCAACGGGTCAATCATTTCATTTTTTAAATGTTATTTTTCACTAGTAAATTATTTTCAAATTATTAAATGATAATATATATAAGTATGTAAAAATAATTAAAACTATATTACCATTTTAATAAAAAAAATCACTTACTGGTCAATTAGGTCAAGTCCTGGGTTAGTTGGGTTTGAGTTGTATATTCAAGATAGAATTAGATTCGAGACAAAATTTCATTTCGGGTCGGTCTGGTCAGGTTTAAGTGCGTCCTTATAACTACATGTTAATGTAATGGATTATGGATTGGTGTATAATTATCAAAATCATATATCATTTTCCATACAATTATGTGCAAATGTACTAATAGCATATGGTTGATCTAGCGACCACTTTCATAATCGCTAAATCCAAAATGTGGTCGCTAATATGATCGCTAAAAGATCGGTTTCTAACCGGTTAGCGACCACTTTGTCGCATAATTTAGCGATCATTTGACCCTGGTGAGCATGTGGTCGTCATATCGTGGCCCATATTTGGCGACTAGTTGGTCAGAATGCATGATTATATTTAACCATTTTTTAAACATACAACACTAGAACATACTTAATAACATCAAATATGTCGGAAAATCGCTAATAGTCCACATTACAGCTGCACACATGAAAATTTTTTGCTTCCTCCACGTATCATATGTGTAAACCCATGAAACCACAAACACTTGAGCTCGGCTATCAATGGGTATAAGTAGACATCCAACTTTTGTTTCGAACTCTTTGGACAAAGCATAATAATTTGTTATACTAATTATATATAGGATTTTATGTAATATTGTAATACTGTAAACAACTATACATAATGATGTCTAAAATATAATATACGTACTAAGGATTAAATAGTAAGAGTATATCAACTAAAGAAAATAAATGCATCAAAATAACAATTGTAAAAAAAATTTGATAATCTATATCTATTATAAAATAGAAAAATGTGGCCAATTAATGCCTCATTTAATTTGACCCAATATTGAATTCTAATTCCACTATAAGATGGCTTTATGCATACATATATAATGTAAAATAATACCATTCATCAATTGCATGAAAATATATACCTTACAAAATTCATATGATGATTAACCTATTCTTTACAAGTTTTAGAATGAAATTATTTAGAAAGATATCATGAAAATATATATCTAGCAAGATATAATAAAAATTTAAAAAATATAGTACCTAACAAATACCTTATTCTATGTGATAATCCTCCATATTCTTAATCAAATTACAAAGATTATGATATTTGTTTTTTTCTTTAATGATATTTTTTTACTATCATTTAATTCTCCTATTAAATTGATAAGAACTATCTATCTAGATTTTCATTGCTCTTTTCTTATCCAACTATAAGTTAATATCATAAAGAAAACAAAAATACTATAAACTTAAATAATTTGACAATTAATGCTCATACAAATAATAAGAAATTTTATAATTTCATTGTAAGCATACAATAAATTTAATTTTATCCAATTCTAGATAATAAAAACACCTTTATCCAATTCTAGGTATATGAAAGGGTTTAGTAACGTTTCTAATTCAACAATCAATTGCATATTAATTTTTTATTTGTGAAAAATTAACTCACACATTTGTAACCTCTAGCCTCATCCCTTTGAGCAATATATATATGTCCACCTTCTCATTAAAACTATCTCATTTTTCATACTAAAAAAAACAAAGAAGAAATTCTAGCACATTTCACACAAAAATCATATAGCATGGATTATCCTCACCATAAGACATCAAAACTAGCTTTGTCATCTCCCAAGGATAGCATGAATCAAAACTTCATAACATCATGTTCATAGCCAACGATCCAATTAAGGTAATAATTTTTTCTATATTTTTGAATTAACATTCTCTTTAGTGTGACTTTGCACAAGATTTATACTTTATTTGAACATTACTATTCTAATATCTCACTGGTAGAGTGGTAGCAAAGAAATATATACTATTTATTCATTGCCTTTTGGATTATTTTTAATCTTAAATAATTAAATAAAAAGATTTTTGAGTTTATAAAAAAATGCGTTTTGGATTTTAAAATGTAATTTCAACAAAATATTAGACTTCACATGTGTTGGTCTTCTCCTTTGCTTGCTTTTTAAAAGGTGAAACGTATGTCATCAAAGCATATATTATTAATCATGACTAAAAACGATTATCATCACAATACGTCAAATTAATTTAAATCATTTATAATTCCATGTTCAGTGACGTCCAATGTCCAAGAGATATCTATATGTAATCTGTTGTTGATAGGCAACAAAGACAATGGTGTTTATGCAAAAGATTGATGGTAAAAGCCCCAAAATGTTCCAAGTAGGAAGGCTCCAAGAGATTGAAGACACAAAAATTTAAATGTAAATTTCGTACATTTGCATATATATTCAAATTGTTATTTGATTGAGACCTATAGTATTTATTTTAACACACAAGTAATTTCGCTAGATATTAAAAGATATGTGCATGTACGTGGAAAGTGATAATATAAATTCAATCCATGTTAATAGTTTACATGAAAAATGAAGTTAAATTACAAAGATGAAGGAAGCTTGGATTATGAGAAGATGCAAATATGTGATTTAAGATTAGGGCACATAATATTTATAATCTCAAGCCAAATTATACTTTGAATTATAGAATATATTTTCGTTATGCACAATTAGATTGGATAACTTCTTATTTGACTATATGTAATGGTCATAATTAAAAGTGGAGAAAATAATGTAGATGAAAATTTCTTAATGAATTAAAACTATTATATGCATCATATAATGTAGAGAGAGTAATATTTTGAAATTAGTATATATCTCTTTAAAATTTTATTTTTGATATTTTAGTTTAAATTCATGATATGGACCAACTTTTAACGATATCATGTCTAATATCCATGGTTAAGTTTAGCAATTAAAAAAATTAATGAAAAATAATAATTTATTACAAAATAAAAACTTTGTAACACCCACATTGAATAAGAAAATCAATGGTCACATTTAAAATATTGAAATCCTTATAAAATATCTTAAAGAGATTATTACTTTAAAAAGGCTATTCACATCCTTAAACTCTCAATAGTTACAAAGTATTATTAAATCAACATTCATCTTGCATAAGCATCCTATGTGAAACATATAAATTAAAGTATATTTCATAATTCGGAACAAAAAACCTATATTTCATAATTAATTGAATAAGAACTTCATTGGATTTAAATTCCTATTTATCTAGCTATCTATCTATAATAAACAGTAATATTTATCATATCAGTATGAAATTCAATGTGAGCTTTAAAATTTTTTACAAACATCATAATTTCAATAAACAACATTATCATCAATATTATAGACTTATTGAATTAAAAATGATGAATTAAATATTATAATAATTTTTTAACCCGTGCGTAGCACGGGTATTACCTCTAGTCTATTATAAAATAGAAAAATGTGGCTTAATGCCTCATTTAATTTGACCCAATATTGAATTCTAATTCCACTATAAGATGGCTTTATGCATACATATATAATGTAAAATAATACCGTTCATCAATTGCATGAAAATATATACCTTACAAATTTCATATGATGATTAACCTATTCTTTACAAGTTTTAGAATGAAATTATTTAGAAAGATATCATGAAAATATATACCTAGCAAGATATAATAAAAATTTAAAAAATATAGTACCTAACAAATACCTTATTCTATGTGATAATCCTCCATATTCTTAATCAAATTACAAAGATTATGATATTTGTTTTTTTCTTTAATGATATTTTTTTACTATCATTTAATTCTCCTATTAAATTGATAGGAACTATCTATCTAGATTTTCATTGCTCTTTTCTTATCCAACTATAAGTTAATATCATAAAGAAAACAAAAAAAGGAAAAGAAAAATAAGATTAAAAAAAGACTAAATATGCTCATTAAAAATCAACCCATTCTATAATACGAGGAGTCATGACTTATGGAATTCCTATACATATCTTTCTAATCTACAATTAACTATATATAAAATTTGCAATTAAGTGTTTTTATTATCATTGACTTTAACTACCCAAGAATGTCCCTTCATATTGCTTTTTAAATGAGATGTTTCATTTCTTGAAAGGATTTGAAGAAAAATGAAAGGGTGAAAAAGGAAAAGATTGAGGCATAAATGATAAATTAATTAGGGAATATAAAAAGTTATTCTCCTTAAGGTTAATTTTTAGAAATTCAACCATCCACATTCCCTATTTCTTCTAGCTTCCTATATATATTAGTAAAGAATGGGATAATGGTCGGGGGTCCTATCCAAAAGCACAACTAAATCACAAGAAAAGCAAGGAGTGAATGATTGGAGTAGAAAGAGTTTAGAGAAAATAGAGGATGCAATCATACAAAATTATCATTGGTATATCTTTTTTTATGAAATTTTTTTCATATGTTAATCAAATCATGTTGCTCTTCGATTTAGCACGACATGAAGATTTCCATGAAATAGGTTTGCAATTGCAACTTTTAATTTCTATCACTATATAATAACCTGTACTTGAAAATTGTATTTGTTAAATTATCTCTTTTTTTGCCACAATTTGAGCATTTGATTAGTTTCATGTAGTTAATATTTACAAAAATAATTTCTATGAAGTATCTTCATCTAGCTCATAGGGACTTCAAGGATTAAGTTTTCTACAATATTTTTTTCATATCTCGATTGAGGTAATATTTTTATTTTTATTGTTGATTTTTTTTATTTAATCGTAATCTTATATTATTAATTTGCACTTACAAGTTAAAATAACCAAAATTTTAGTTTTTATTAAAAAAACATAAAAACATCTTAAAATAAATAAATAATAAAAAGAATTAATGATGTAGTTAAATCATGTTCAGTAGTAAAATGTAAGTAAGATTGTAGGTTAACTACAAACTTTACTCTTTGTCCCTATTTATTTTTCTCAATGGAGTTATTTGATTCTTATATTATATATTTTAGAATTATTAATGATATATACTTTATTTTCATGTTTTGGGTACGATCTTGCTTCGTCAAATGTGATTATTCTAAATGGAAGGAAATGATATATGCTTAATTTATAAGAAAATCATAAGTTTGTCAAAATAAAATGTGTGTTCGAGTCTCAATCTCTTTAAATCTTTCATGTTTACGTAATAGAATTTATTTTTAGTAAATCATATCTTTTTTTAAATACTATAAAATCACACTTTACGTCCAAGAAAATCACATTAAATCATAAAATAACTTTTTTAACATTTTTGAAGTGGGTATGAATATTGCGAATTTGATATTAATTTCATTTATATTAGAGAGCATTCTTTCTTTTCTTCTTTTTTTTTGTTGGAAACCAAATAACCTTTCAATTTTAGTTAAGTAGATGAAAATAGAAAAATTTGATCAATTAATGACCCATTCAAATGGCTTGAAATATTTAGCCCATTTATGACCAATTCTATAATTAAATACATGGAAAAAAATTTGGCCATTTATGACCTATCTATCATTAAGTGAAAGAATAAAAAAAACACTCATGATGAAATAAGAAGACCAATTGCTATAAATTGACCAATCCCTTTCTCATGCTCAAACTCCTAATTAAATTTAAAATTAATATGAAGATCTAATTCTACAATTAAACCAAGTAGACCAATAGTCTATAAAATGACCATTCATTTTCTCAACCAAGAAGACCAATAGTCTATAAAATGCACATTCATTTTCTCATGTTCAAACTCCTAATTAATTATAAGATTAATATGGAGGAAAAATAAAGAGACTATAAACATACATAGACACACTATAAAAAGCAGAATACACTAACAAAACAATCATTAAAAAAAAACATAATTAGTTAGTTTGTTTCATCATTGGTTAGTTTTTTCTCCATAGCGAACTAACAAGGTTAGATTAAGCATCTCTATTCCGTTATTAATATATCGAATTGTAAACAACATTTTGTATATTTTGTATTTTAACGAATTCTTAGATTTTGGCTAGATTAGTTTTCTTAGATAATTAAAAAACAAAACTTATTCATTTATTACCAAACTCACAATTAATACCATATAAATAATTTTAAAAAAGAAAAAAAATTAGATATAAAAAACTAAATTTTTACAATGAACCCAATTAATAATGTGAGAAGTTGTGACTTATAGAATTCCAATGTCAAAATGTCCCCTCATATAGTTTTTCAATTTGATGCTTCCATTTTTTAAAAGATTTGAAGAGAAAGGAGATGATGAAAAAATAGGAAAAAATATATATCTACTATAAGAATAAGAATATACATATAAATTATTTTAAAATAATTCATAGTTATATACATTAGCATAGTTATACATACCTCAATAAACTAAAGCTACATATTTTATTAAAATATATATTTTTCAATGAATTTAATGTATGTTTTTTAAATTAGTGTAATAACTAAACTCAACCTTAGGTAGTTTATACTTTCGTTAGAAAGACCTTTTGAGTTTCTTATGAATTCTTTATAATTCATAAAAAATGACATAATGAGTCATGACTAGCTCGGATCATTGATGTGAAGATTCTAACGGTCCAACAACATAAAAAATGACATCAGAAAAAAGTAAGTTGACCAAATAAGCAACGAAAATGACATAACTAAAAAATGTAAAAAAAGCTCAATATATTTTTACGAAAAACTTTACCCGTGCGTATGCACGGGCATCATCACTAGTATATACCAATTATAATTAAAAATTAAAATTGAATGTGAATAAAAGGATTTATCTCGTTATATAACAGTGTAATTGACAATACATAATGGTACATAGGACATAATATATTAAGGATTAAAAATTAAGAGTGGGTTACCTCTAGAAAATAGTTGTTAATATTTGAACCATGATTTATAGGTAGTTTAAAATATATTTTACATTAAGCTATGTAAAATTATATGATTTATTTATAATGATAATCTATCTATCTATCTATAATACTATAAACTTAAATAGTTTTACAATTAATACTTATACATATAATAAGATTTTTTATAATAACATTGCAAACATACATATGCATATAATAACCCAAAAAAATTGGCTGCTTTCAACCAACGAATGAATTGCATGCAATTAATGCATTAAGTACAATCAATTTATTTTCATAATAAATTATGTAGATAAGTACAAAATAATTTCCTTAGCCGTTTCACTCATTTATTTCATAAGTTGTAACAATTTAATAACATTTTTATTTATGATCAATGAAGTAATTGGAAATTTAAAGGGTGTGACTTGTGAGGCAAAAAAACGTAAATACAATTTAAAGTGATGGGAAAAAACGTAAAGAATACAATGCAAATACAATTAAAGTGATTGGAAATTTTATCCATAAAACGTAACTTAAAAAACATAAATTAAAGTGATGAAGGGTGTGAGGCTAATCTATATCTATATATATTATAAAATAGAAAAATTTGACTAATTAATGACCAATCCATCTTAATAATGAGATTCAAAGAATAAAAAAATAAAAAAATAAGTGATTTTAGGGTTGCAAGATAAAGAAGGCAATCCAATTATCAAAAATGAAAAAATTTGGGCTTCTAAGTCTATACTAGCTCACGTAAGCTATATAAAAACAAAAGCATAAATCAAATTATAGGTACAAATATTATTATCAATATCAATACACGAAAATTAATCAATATCATCAACAAAATTATAACATCTTAATTAACTCCATAATTAAGGAAATAAAATGCTTGGACTACTCACGATACAATGCAATGAAATGGTTGGTTACATAATTGCGTTCACACATATATATAATAAATGCCTAGCTTTTATTATCAATATGTCAAACAACTAATAAATTCTTCTAATATATAATCACATACGTTATATGACAATTGCAGTAAATGTATACAACGGTTACTACTCACTACTAACCAGTAAATTTTTCCCAATTAAATTGATATAATAGCGTACGTAGTTGTCACTAGCAATTAGTTTTATCCTACTAAAACTGATGTAAATTCAATACGGAGTATTAATTTTAAAGCCCTTACCTAAACAATCTCTTCAAATTTCGGTTCCAAATTATTAATATTATTATTATTATTATTATTATTATTATTATTATTATTATTATTATTATTATTATTATTTATATTTTATTATTATATATAAAAAGGATAGGCATGTGTGGTCTTTATATAAGAGCGATTTGGTTTCGTTATCGCCTTCAAATTCTATTGAGGTCGAAAACCTTCGACTTAAAAAACTTATTTGGGAGATGTTCTACCATTGTTCTTCTGGAAACACAATCATCAATCAACATTGGTTTGCTCTTTTGGCCATAATATAATTCCTCCTATCATCCTATGTAAGCATCTACATTATAGTACTTCTCTTTATATTTTTTCAAGTATTATTCTCTTTTGGTATTTTAAATATAACAATTTTTCCCATTTAATATTTTGGACACATCTATATTATATTCCTTGATGAATGATATTGAGAAAAACATGTTAATTTACTAAGCAACCATTCATAGACAAGAGATGAATCACTCCAAAACTTGGTATACGAGTACTAGATTAATTTTTCATCATCTTGCAATTTACAATTACTTTATGTTTAGAGAAAAAATAATGATTCATGCCTTGGCACTGGCATGAGCTCCAATATAATAAAATGGGTATAAGTCGTCTCTATTATTTGCATTAAATTTTGAGAAAAATCTTATTCAAATTATTTAAACTATATATTAGTGTATGTGAAAATGAACCCCTTTAACTTGATTGTTGAAATGGTTTGTATATAACATAGCATAGGATTTAAGGTTGAAGTCTCCTAGAAATCATTTTGAGCAAAATCGCTTATGTTTTTTTTTTCTTTGACTTATTTGTATGCATTGCATTTCACAACGCGATATGTATCAATTATATGAATTTTTGTGTTGATTTGCATAATACATAGACGGACCAAACAAAAATGTGTCCAATTTCTCACCTAAAAGTGCTTAAAACAAATTCCCTGTCTTTCCATTTTCATAATACTTACAATTTTGATTTGAAAAACTAACTTGATCGAAAGAAATATTATACCACATAATGGGAATGAAATTAAAATTGCTACTAATTTAAACGAGTGAGATTGAATAATCATTAAAATTTATTATTATGACTATAACTAAAAAGAAAGAGAATTGACTAAAAAGATAGTTGACTGAATTTTACATAATAAAATGTACACCTCTACTCAATTTGATATTATCCTTGATTACACTAAAAAATTACAAAATTTGGAGATATCTTTATAAACTGTGCAATAATTAAAAATATATATAATTCATAAATAATATAAAATATAAGATTAACCCGTACATAGCATGGACCATCTCCCTAGTACAATTTAAAGGGAGTAAGGTACGCAAATTCCATACTCGGAAGAATCAATCTACAATATCAAAAAGGAAGAATGGATGAGGTGAATGATAGGTTTAAACTTTGAAGTCATGCTCAACAGTCAACACTAAAGAATACGAGGTAATTAAGTGTTAAAAAAATTGGTCTTCATCTTTATGTTCCGATCCTATGTGTTATGAATACTTAATTAGAATTCTATTTTTTTTGTATGATTTGTCTACTTCAATTGACTTTTAGCATCTTATACAAGGGCTATTTCGGTTTGAAACAAGCATAAACCATGTGTATACTTCGAATGCTTGTTTTTTTGTTTATTTTTTCTTAAAAATTTAGAGATTTATAGGTTCAATGGTGAGTTTTTATAATACTTTGTTTTATATTTTTCTAAATGTATCAACCAAATGTATAATTTAAGTATATGTTATCTTTTGTTTTGTTTTTCTTAACAAGATTAGAGATGTGTGGGTTCAAAGGTGAGTTTTGTATTTTTTGTGTTGTATATTTTAACATTTACATCTATTTTTTTTTTTTTGATTCATTGAGCAAAGATAGAATAAAACCCACTAGAGTGAAAATAAGGCATGAATATTTATAATTTCAACTAAATTCGAAAAAAGTTGAGCAAGATCTCCAAATACCTTCTATGTCTCAAACATCATTTTATCATTCATACTAAAATAATATATTTTTATTCATATGTTAAAAATTGAAACCCTCTTTCTTAAAAATTAAAACCCTCTTAATAAGGTATTTACAAGGATTAGTCAATTATCTTATTTTAATAATTTTATTTTTGTAACTACTTTATAGGAAGTCTTTCCTAAATTGACTATTCTTTTATTCATATATATATATATATATATGTTGATTCATACTCATCTTATCAATATTCTTCCAATCTAATTTTTCAAATAATAAATTTTATCACATTACTTACGTTCATTCATGCATTTTGGACTCTTATTTACATGGACATTTTTAATCTAAGAAGCACAACATAATACTCTAATAGTATCATACTATCATGTAATTAATTAGTTTTAAACTTTTGATTAAAGATATAATAGAAAATTAAACTCTTTTACATAAATGAAAAATATTGATATTTAAGATTTATATTAGTAGATATTCTTATTCATCTAAAGAATACTACTAGTAGTATGATTTGTATGGGATGCTTAAATGAGATATTTATATATATAATTAGTCATTTACTTGCTTATGATGTGTTTTTGAGACTTTAGAGCCATAAAAATAATCATCTTTTATAAATGTAATATAAATCTAAAAAAATTTAAATATGTTTAATAAAAAATATAAAATTTGACCCGTGCATATGCACGGGCATCATCACTAGTAACACATAAAAATACTTATTAGGTATAATAAATTTGGTAATGAATGTGACTATTTACACAAAATTTATATATGTAGTAGAAAATATATTATAGATAGATGATAAGTGTGACGAAAATATAAAATTTATTCTCAGTTAACTTTAACTTATTACTCCCTCCGTTTCACAATAGTTGTTTTTAGACAAAATTTCACACATATTAAGGAAATTTTTTTTTCTCCAAATTGCCCCTATTAAATGTTCTCTCTTTTTTCTCAATTACCAATAAGTGATTTGTACTTTTAAAAAGAAATTTTGGAAGAAGTGTAATGTGGGGTATACTCTAAGGGTATAAATGGAAAAAAACTTTATATGAACAACTATTTTGAAACAAAAAAAATTGGCTTTAAGAACAACTATTGTGAAACGGAGGGAGTATTAATAATTCAACGGCGATGGATCTGAAAACGTGAACACTACAATAAACTTGTCATTTCCATCATTTCAGTGATCTCTTTTCATTCTACTTTGCAGTTTGATGAACAGTCCAACACAAACCCAGCATGGGAAGCCATGGACTACCAACCAGACGAAACCATCCACCATCCCAAAACCTCAAACCCGCGACCACTCGATCAAGGAATCATCGAAACCCTCTACGAAACACCCACCACATTAGGCCAATCACTAACCCAAAAAGGCCTCAAAGTCATAGATGACCCACAAAACAACTTCTACAAGATCCAATGCGATGTTGTAATCATTGGCTCGGGCTGTGGTGGGGCCGTAGCCGCCTCAATCCTAGCGAGCTCAGGACAAAAGGTAGTAGTCTTAGAAAAGGGCAATTACTACACTGCATCAGACTATACTTCATTAGAGAAGCCTTCCATGGATGAGCTTTATGAGCAAGGGGGCACGCTTCCTACAACAGACGGTAACATTGTGCTTATGGCTGCCAAAGCGGTGGGTGGTGGGTCAGTTGTGAATTGGTCAGCTTGTATAAAGACACCAAATGAAGTCTTAAGGGAATGGGCCGAGGATCATCGGTTGTCGCTCTTTGGGAGTGAAAAGTATGCCTTTGCTATGGATGAAGTGTGTAAGAGGATTGGTGTGACCGAGAATTGTGTAAAAGAAGGGTTGCAAAACCAGATTTTAAGGAAAGGGTGTGAGAATTTGGGTTTGAAAGTGGATAAAGTGCCAAGAAACTCGTCAGAGGGTCATTATTGCCGGTCGTGTCATTATGGGTGTAGGGCAGGTGATAAGCAAGGGGTCGATGTCACTTGGCTTGCCGATGCGGTTGGGTGTGGATGCGTGATTATAAGCGGTTGTAAGGCCGAGAAGCTCATATTTGTAGACAACAAGAATCCAAAAATGAAGAAAAATAAATGTATAGGAGTGGTGGCTAAGTCATTGAACCAAAACATCACAAGTAGGATTCAAATTGAGGCCAAGGTTACAATTTCGTCTTGTGGAGCTCTGTTTACACCACCATTACTAATCTCTAGTGGGCTAAGAAACAAGCACATTGGAAGGAACCTACACCTTCATCCAGCAATAATGGTGTGGGGCTACTTCCCGGATGAACTCGGGTCACAATTCAAGGGGAAGACTCATGAGGGCGGTCTCATAACCTCTGACCATGAGGTCAAACAATCAGATGAAGAGGATGAGAAATCATCCACAATAGCTCTTGTGGAGACCCCGGCTCTAGGACCATCCACATTCGCGGCCCTTTGTGCATGGGAATCCGGGCTTGATGCAAAAGAAAGGCTCATTAAATACTCAAGAACCTCCCACCTCTTTTGCATGGTAAGAGACCGAGGCTCAGGTGAAGTCAGAAAGGAAGGTAAATAAACATATGCATATTGATTAGTTCGATCAAGTGTTGCATTGTGAATTTTAATATCTGATAATGTATAAGTTCTTTATAATGCATGACATGTAGGTCGAGTGAGCTTCAAAATGAGTCCACTAGACAAGAAAAACATGACGGTTGGAATGAGAAGGGCAATTAGGATCCTGGTGGCGGCAGGGGCGGTTGAGGTAGGGACTTATAGGAATGACGGTCAAAGGATAAAGTGTAAAGGGGTCAAAGATGACGATTTGGAGGAGTTTTTGAGGGGTGTGGAGGCGCCCGATGGCCCGTATTATGATCGGGTTTGGGGTGTGTATGGCACGGCCCATCACATGGGGAGTTGTAGGATGGGGGTGAATGAAATGGAGGGAGCGGTGGATGAGAATGGGGAGATTTGGGAGGCCGAGGGGCTGTTTGTCTGCGATGCAAGCGTTGTCCCTAGTGCGGTGGGCGTCAATCCGATGGTCACGATTCAAGCCACGGCTTACTGCATTGCTAAGAATTTGGCTGAGTCGATGAAGAAGAAAAGGGTGTGAGAGTGAAGTTTGTGATAAAGATGGTGTATATGTACAACAATAAGTAATATTGAACCAATGCAATTCCCCTATAAGAGAATGTGGTGTTTATGTAATTTGAGCTTAATTTTTTTTAAGGGGTCGGGTTGTCTAGATTAATGTAGATGAAAATTTGGATAATTAAATTTGCACTATATGTCCATTTATATATATATAGTATATATAAATATTGGGGAAGAGTTCCGTGTGAATGGACGCCCTGGTGAGAATTGAGAATAAATCTCGTTCGTTCCTTCCAAAAAATCAACGTCTCTGCTTAAACATTCATTAAAAAAATACGGCACGGGCGAATTTTTCCCTTATTATTCACGTATTTTTCAATAAAATACGGCACAGACGAATTTTTTCCGTATTATTCACGAATTTTTTGAAAAATACGTTTTTATGAGACGCGCCCAATTTGTTCATCAAAACTAACAATTTGTTCATCAATATTGACCAATTGTTCATCAATACTAGCTATTTGTGCATCGAGTTTTTGATAACAATGTTCATCGATTTTGAACTTTTTTAATTTTATTTTTTAACCTTATTTATGTGTATGAATACAATATTATATATTTTTTATGCACATATAATTAGTTTCGATATACCAATATTTGTTCATTGATATACTACTATTTGTTCGTTGATATAACCTTGTTTGTTCATTGATAAATCATTATTTGTTCATTGATATACCCATATTTGTTCATTGATATACTTCTATTTGTACATTGATATAACCTTGTTTGTTCATTGATATATCCTATTTGTGAATAGAAATATATTTATGTTTAGGTGTCAATACCATCAATTTGTACATTTAGGAATATTAATATCATCAACTTGTACATTTAGGACTATCTATTTGTGCATTTTTTGTATTTATTTTGTGCTTTTAAGGCTATCTTGAATGCAAATGATAATTCAAATGAAGTGCTCAACGTAGTACCTAAACAAGATAAGTTTCATTTAGAAACTTGAATACAAAGAATAATAGATAAAGAATCTGACTTTCCAATAATATGGTGTATGCTAAGAGGTTACTAATGAAGAAACATGCATTTAGCAATGAACAATTGTATGAAAAGGAAATAAACAAATATGCATAAATCAATGAACACATATGCACAAACCGATGAACAAATATGCCAAAACCAATGAACAAATATGAATATAACAATGAAAAATATGCATGTATCAATGAACAAATATGCATAAACCAATGAACAAATTGATGTTACTAATGAACAAATATGCACAAACTGATGAATAAATATGTCAAAACCAATGAACAAATATGCCAAGTGTTGATGAACAAATCCACATTGTTGATGAACAAATCCACAGTACTGATGAACAAATCCACATTTTCGATGAACAATCTGGGCGTGTGTCCTATTTCCGTTTTTTTCAAAAATACGTGAATAATTCGCCAAAAATTTGTCTGTGCCGTTATTTTTCCCCTTTTTAAGTGAAATGATCAGCGCCTTTGATTTTTCTTGATCCAACAACTCTTATTCTTTCTTATTTCGCACATGAGCTCCTATTCGCACCTAAACCGGACTCATAAATATTCATGTCATAGTTTGTTGTCATGATTGACTTAAAAGATCGAACATGGAACTTTAAATTTATTCAACTCGAACTAGACTGAAAAACCTTTTTTAATCGGATACTGAAAAACATAGTTGACAATTTTATATGATTCTGTACGTTAGACTAAAAAAGACACAGTAGTCCAAATCTAGCGGATCAACCCTTAATATATTTCCTTTTATATTTTTATACGACGTAATTGGGTGATAAATTTTCAAATTATATTAAAAAAATTTAAATATTAGTAAAATATTAAAAAATATTTTCTAACCAAGTAAAACAAGGGAGTATAAGAGCGAGTATGATTCGGGAGTAGGGCAATCAGACCGTAAATTTAGGCGTACGTCCGAAGAATATTCGTGTCATGAGTTCGTAAACGTTAGAATAGTTCGTAAGAATTGAAAATGCATACGGTTGTCTAATCTCAAAATATCGAAAATTTTACCATGCTTAAATTTTATTCGAAAATGTGTCTTTTCACACGGTACATAAAACGTATATGTACTATGATTAGACCTGGAAAAATATGACCCGAACCGAAAAACCGACCCGATTCGTTCGAAATTTTTTGGGTTATAACCCGAAAAAATTAACCCGAAATCCGATTTTAACCGAACCCAATGACTCGAGAAATTTCTGGGTCAAACCCGACCGGGTTTGGTTCAACCCGTTGGGTCAAACTAAAAAGCGAGAATGGTGAAAAAAATTTCACACCAAGTCAAGTTTGGTTGCAGTCTCGTTCCTTCCTCTAATCAATAGTTGGACTTGACTCCAATTGATTGCTTGAAAAACTAATTTTCTAGATTATTAACATTAAACAAACCAATTAGTTGAAGATGTTATAAGTTAATATCTCCGAAAAAGATGTATATATATACTTCTCAAGGTTTGGGCAAACGATTAATAGTAACCAATTAAAATTATTAATAGCCAATCGATTAAAGATGTTCTAGGTTACATAAATGATTATGATTTTATCAAAGCTGAAATATATACAAAATGGGGGAATACCATACTTTTTAATAATACGTGGATTGTAAGTTTTCCTATTCTGAATTGATATATGTTTCCTAGTATATGCATACAAGAACTCTATGAGGTCATGTGCTATTTTTCTTCATAATCAATTTTGAATCTCTTACGATTTGAACTTTGAGGTCAATCATTTCTTGTTGAAATTCTTCTGCCACCAAGCACCATGAATGTGAAATCGGGACTTGTCATTGTGCTTATTCACCCCCTTAGTCTAACACATGATTGGTTATAAAAATGTTCCTTTTTTTTTAGCCAATACAAAAATGTTCCTAAAATAGTGAGATACCACTTTATGATTAAATATTAATATTAATGAATACAAAATTTGAGCGTCTTGTATCCAAAATCCAAATCCTTATATTTAGGGTCAAGTTAGATTATACTATAACTTTTTAGGTAAATAAGCGAGAATGAAAAAAATTAACTAAAAAATAACAAATAAACTGTTAAAATAAATAGGAAAACCCAGGTTATTTAACCCGTTGACCGACCCGAACCCGCAACAAACCCGTAGTGACCCGACCTGTTTGAACCCGATAAATTTGTGACCCGAAATGACCCGACCCGAAATTGACCCGAACCCGACATACCGAAATCCGAACCCGACCCGCCCGACCCGATTGACAGGTCTAACTATGATACATCCAATATGAAATTATTCACATGCACTATAAAGCAATTAATTGTCATGAGATTTTTCATGCATTCACGTCTAACGACAATTTATAAGAATTGTAGTAATGTTCATATTTAAAATACCAATGAATTTAGGATGAAAAGAAGTAGTCAATTGGATCAATTCAAATAATATATTTTTAGAAATAATGTTCAATTTTTTAACAATAGAAGAATTATTTTGACTATAAATGCAGGATCATTAATTATATTGAAAGATTTAAATTATTTTTTAAATTAAAATTTTCAAATAATTAAAAGAAGTTTGACCAAACATAATTTTAATCCTTAATACAATCACAAAGAATCACCACCTTTGGGATGATACATGAAATTATCATTTAGGAATGGTAAAACTAAAATCTAAAACCCATAAGCATCCCTAAAAAGATTATGCCAATAAAATTTGAGTCTGATACCTTTCTTTTTTCTAGCACCAAAACGTCCACCACATGCATAAGAATGACAATCCGAGGCCATGGAGACCCCCTTGGTGTAGGACTCAATCATTAATTGTGTAATTTCTATGTTTATGTTATTTCCCGAATGAGCGTTTCCATTTCCATTATTACTATTTTGGGTGCATGTTCTCTTATGCTAAAGTGGTCAACCCAATAAACTAGAATAAGGTCCATTATGCCATTAGAGTTTAGTTTGAATCATTCTATTCTCTATTTAAACTCATGCTTATACCTTTTTTATTCAAGTCAAGATTAATCAACAAACTGAGTTAGACTTGAGATTGCCTCCTCCTTCTTGGATCCAACGTCACCTCTCTCCTATTCCCCTTTCCCTCTCGTTTGTTCCTCCCTTGGATCGAACAATTCTCATATCTAACCTTGCTCCACCCTCGTCAATATGAGCACTAGAGACCCGCGAGATCATAACGTTGCTCTCACACTTATCCGGTTCCTACCTTTCGGAGAAGATTTGGGCATCTAGCGACATGAACCCGAGTAGGATCGCATCAAAAAGTCACCTCAATATCTTGAAGACATCTACGAATTACCTGATCAAAACAATGTTTCCAAATTTAAGGAGCATCCTACACATAACACCTTGCTTCACTGTGATGCCTGTCTTTTTGAGCCTTAGTGAAAATTGGTGGAAATTTGCCTAAGAAAAGAAAATTCACCAAATGTGAATACCGAGGCTTCAAATTAAGTACGAATTGCAAACAAAGTATCATCCGAGAATTCTCCTCTAACTAGCACTTAAAAGTTGTGGCTTACCTTCCTCATGAACTTGTTTGCTAAGGTGGTCAACTACCAAATATTCGGCCCCCTTCTTGTCTTTGATCTTAATGTAAAACTCACTCAACAACAAGATCCACCTTATCAATATCATCTTGGTCTCTTTCTTCTTCAATAAGTAACGAAGAGTTGCATGATCTTTGTAGACAATCACCTTTGTACCAAGAAAATAGGACTAGAATTTTTATAAAGCAATGACCAACGCCAATAACACCTTCTTTGTACCGGAGTAGTTTCTTCATGCTCAATTACTTTCAAAGTAATGGAAGCATAATGGATGACATGAGATGCTCTTCCACTCTTTTGACCAAGCACCGCTCCTACAACATAATCACTTGCATCACTCGTGATCTCAAAAGGAAGAGACCAATCCGGAGCTTGTATAATTGGAGCGCTAGTGAGGTGTGATTCAGCTCATCAAACGCCTTCTTGCATTCTTCATCAAAACCAAAGTCCACATCCTTCTTTAGAAACTCACATAAGGGTGATGCAATCTTAGAAAATTCTCTAATAAACCTATGATAGAAACCTGCATGGCCTAGAAAAGAATGAACTTTACACACATTAGAAAGAAAAGGCAAAGACTGAATTACGCCAATATTCTTCTTATCGACCTCAATACCCCTAGAGGATACTATATGACCTAAAACTATACCTTGTTCAACTATAAAGTGACACTTTTAAAAATTTAAAACAAGGTTAGTATCTACATATCTTTTAAGCACAAGTGTCAAGTGGTTTAAACATGCATCAAAACTATCACCATGAAATGTGAAATCATCTATAAAAACCTCAATGAAATTCTCAACATACTCAGAAAATATAATTATCATACACCTTTGGAATGTTGCAGGCGCATTACAAAATCCAAATGGGCATCCTACAATAAGCGAAAGTGCCAAAGGTATATATGTAAATGTCGTCTTCTCTTGATCCTCTTGTGTAATGGCCACCTAGAAATAACCTGAGTATCCCTCCAAACAGAAAGAGAAAGCACGACTGGCAAGTCGCTCAAGCATTTGATCAATAAAAGGCAAGGGAAAGTGATCCTTCCTAGTTACAACATTCAAAATACGATAATCAATACACACACGCTACTCTGTTTGCACACGGGTGGGGACCAACTCACCTTACTGATTCTCTATAATTTCAATCCTACTCTTCTTAAGGATAATTTGAGTAGGGCTCACCCATGCACTATCAAATATAGGATAGATCATACTTGCTTAGAGAAGTTTGATAACCTCTTTCTTAACTACCTCCATCATATGTGGATTCAATCTTCTTTGTGGTTGTCTAGATGGATTAGCTTATTCTTCCAATAGGTTTTTATGAGTACATGTAGAGGGACTAATCTCTTTGGTTTTAGTAATGGTCCATTCTATGGCTGTCTTATTTCTTTCAAAATAGCCACCAACTTCCCTTCTTGATCCTTGTCGAGTTTACTTGATATGATCTCGAGAAATGTCTCACCATCTCCAAGGAAAGCATACTTAAGGTGGTCTGAAAGTTTCTTTAGCTCTACCACTAGTGTTTGCACAATAGAAGGAAAAATCTTCTCGTTGGGTGAGGTTAGTGGTACGGGCTTAGAGCCTGTTTGCTCATAATAAGCATCCATCTCTTCCACTACTTCCAGTATGTTATTAGACAATCCAAAATCCAAAGAATCATCTACAAATCATTATCTAATACATATGTGATAGCTCGGATATAGGTGTAGTTTAGATGCATGTTTTGTATTGGTTTTGCATAAGTTTTACTTAGTTTTAGGTTAGTTTCTAGGATCTAGTGTTTTCGGGTTTTGCGCTTGTTTTGTTCGGTTTTGCAGATCTTTAGGTAAACAAGCATGGACGGGATGGATCTTAGATGAATATGGTGGAGTATGAGGAAGTTTAGTGTGATACAAGTGAAGATTGGAAGAACCAAAGCCCAAGAGCTTGTGTGAAAAGAACACTTAAATCCGGGCGATGCATTGAAGGTCTTGTTTTGACACCTCTATCTTGAAATGCTTGGTTTGGGAGCTATAGTAGTCGGATGAAGCTGAATTTGGTATCACTGGAAAGATAATTCGAAGATCTACAATTCATATTTTTACTCCGAGTCTAAATTCCAACTCGAAGGGGGTGAAAACAGCCTCTGAAGTGTCGCCTAAAATGTTGAACCGAGAGTGCCGCGGGCTAGGAAGGCATGTGCCGCGGCCGCGCCACTTTATGTTGAGACCGCGCCTCCCATTCTGCCGCGGGAGAGTTGGGCCGCGAGTTTTGGGCTTCGGGTTGGACTTTATCAAGTCTTTTCCGACTAGTTTAATGTAATTTCGGGATACTTTATCTTTGGATATCTTAGGGTATTTAAACTTTGTTTTGAGTTTTCTCTCTCAATCATTGTCATAACTTTTGTTAAACTTTGGAGGCTAGGGTTTTCTCTTTGAAGAGATCAACTTTGAAACCTTTGTAAGTTTGATTTTAATTTAATTATGCTTTGCTAAATTTATTGTGTTTGGCTAGTTATTGAAATCATGATTTGCATATTGTTGTGAGGTTTGATTGATTCATAACAAACTTGAATAGAAATGATTCCATGTGCTTAATTGAATCTAAACTAGGGTTTTATTAGATTAGCTACCTAATTGAATTTCTAGTTATAACTGAATCTTATTAATTACCGGTCGGAGTTAATTTGATCAAGAGTATACTTTAATCAATTTAGTACCGGTTGGACAAGTTGGTTAAAGAAGGGAATAAATTCACAAGTCACTTAGATGTCTGGTTGCTCTAAGTGATTGTTTCTATTGATAACTTGAATCTTCATGCTGTTATTTAATTGAATCTAGAAGGTCTTCTAGGTTATTAGATAATTAGGGTTGTTAGACTGGTAGTTCTATCAACTAAATCTGAAGTTTGGTTTTAATCCTTAGTAGGATCATTATCCACAATAGATTATTCAAGTGAGAAGAGAATTAAGAGAATCAATGATCAACGAATCAATATCATGATGGATTTAACTAGTTGAACACGTTTGTCTTTTATTGATATAAACAATCCTCTGCATTCATATTTATTTTTGTCTTGCATAGTAGTTTAGAATTTACAAATACAAAACCCCCTTATTAGTTACTTGGCACTTAAGCAATAACACATTTACACGAGTCTTTGTGGGATCGACCCTTACTTTGATAGGTATTAACGACCACCGAAAATACCTCATCAATATGGCATATCATCCACATATGTCACAACAAAGACATCTTGCACCAATGGTTCAATGACATTTATGGAACATAAGGAAAGATCATTAGCAAGAAATTTCATGACATCCTAAATATTATATTTAACATTTTCATCATCAAATTTCACAGTCAAAGAACCACTATATACATTAATCTTAGTTTTGACAATCTTTAAAAATGGCATACCTAATAGAATAAGGGTTGCATGCTTATCATGTTCCATGTCTAAAACAAAGAAATCAGCAAGAAAGATCAATATATCTACCATGACATGAACATCTTCTATTTACCTCCTTGAGGTACACATTAGAGCGATCGGCCAATTGAATTACAACACTAGTTTCATGTAAGTGACCTAGCTCTATAAACTCATACAAAGAATAATGCAAGATAGTAATTGATACACATAAATCTAGCATGTCTTTATCAAACTTCGTGTCACCAATAACACATGGAATACTAAACATGCTAGGGTCACCATCCGTCGTTGGCATACGCCTATGAAATATAGCAGACCCATGTTCATTCACCTTAATCTTTCGTTTTCCCTTCAATTTTGGTTCCTCTTAATAGTGCACAATTCTTTAATAAACTTAGCATACGAAGAAATACATTTAATGAGATTAAGTAAAGGAATGTTTATCTTGCATTTTCTAAATGTCTCAAAAATCTCCTTGTCATCTTCAGCTTACGAGTCTCCTTCAAAGCTTCAGGGAATGGTGGAATAGGCGTGTAAGCACGTAGTGGTGGAAAACAGGGTCGATCAACTAGCTTCTCGTCTTCATCAGATGGTGATCACTCTTCTACATGAGCCTCTAAATTACGATCCTCACATTTCTTTCTCCCCTCCATTTGAGGGAAATCTGTCCTCAAATTTGGACTCTAGCTTCTTTCCACACCTTAGTGTGATGGCATTCACATTTTTTCTTGGGTTCAACTTAGTTTGTGATGGAATCTTACCCGAGTCCTTAGCTTCCAACTTGCTTAGTGTAGTAGAGAGTTGTCCAACTTGATTTTCCAAGTTCTAAATACTAGACCATGTATGTAGTTGGATCTAGATCACTTGTTGAGCAAGATCCTTAATCAAGTCTTTAACTAATGATGAGGAACTCGGATTTCGCCTTTAAGGTCTAGGAGCATATGGTTACCTGTACTATTGCGGGCCTCCTTTTTTATTATACTATTTTTTATACCCATATTTGAAATTTGGATGATCTTCCACCTTGACTTGTAGTTGTTGGAATTAGGATCATATCTTGACCTGGGTGGCCCATAACCTCTTACAACATTCACTTCAGTAGATGGCTTCTTGAGTGTAGAGCATGCATCAGTAGGGTGACTCACATCTGAACAAATGCCATAAGCCCTATCATGTAGGTGACCACCCAAAAGTAGAAGTTATCTCATCATATCCTTCAACTCTAAAACTTCATATTATAGAGGAGATCTAGATTAACCACATTAGTTGAACGAGAGCCATGTTTTTATTGAATTTCCTTGAGCCTTTAAAAAACCTCAATAAACAACTCAAAAGCTTCATCAAGAGTTTTGTTCAAGATATTTCCACCATAGTCAGCATTAACCATTCTTCTCTCATCATCAAAGAAGCTGCCAAACAAATAGAGAATAGTCAATTGGCAACTAACCTCTTAAATTGCTCTTATTAGTCATACAAAGTCTCATTAGCATGTTGTTCAATGTTGTTCTTGGTTTTCTTCAAGTTATTGAGCTTTGTAGCATGGAAGTACTTCCCTAGAAAAATCTTCTTCACCTTAGCCCATGTGTCAATACTTTCCGGAGCCAAGTAATACAAACAATCATTGCCCAAATCCTTGAGGGATAAAGGAAAGGCCCTTAGCTTGATTTGATCCTCAATGACTCCCCTTGGCTTCATGCTCACACAAATGATATGAAATTCAGACAAGTATTTTGTGGGATCTTCACCACTTAGCCCATGGAATTGTGTCAAGAGATAAATCATCCCAGATTTTAGCTCAAAGTTGACACCATCAGCAAGCTTAGGGAACTACACTACAAGTGGTTGTTTTGTCAAATTCGATGCAGTCAACTCTCTTAGTATCTGATCTTCAACCATCTCAATTGCTTAAGAATCATCAAGATTGAATGGTAACTCACGAAAGTAATCATGAATCTCTTTCTGTAACCAAAAAAGTGTCCGTTCGATATCTTAATAAAAAACAAAGGAGATGCATTAGTAGCACGGGATGGACCATAAGATAGGTCCACACCAAAAAAAGCACATAAAATTAACACACAAATATCAAACAAGTCCCCGAAAATTGCGCCAAATTTGATGAGGTATTTTTGTCATATCTCAGTAAGTACGGGTCGATCCAAGAGAGACTTGTGTATTTATATGTTTATTTGTATGCCAAGTATAAGAGAATAAAGGGGGGAAATTGTGAAGATTATCTAACACTAGTAATGAATGCAAGAAAACAAAACAACAACAATTATGATTGTGAAAGTTTATGAGAGAAATAAGCTTAATTAACCTAGTTCACCAATTATTGTTCATTGATTAACTTATAAATATTCTTTCTTGAATAACTTATTGTGGAAGTTATTATTCAAATTCCTTTTCAAGTAGTAATTAGGACAATCAGACCCAAAAAATATTTATTATCAATCAACCTAGAAACCATCTAGATATAATTTGACAATAACAATGCACACTAAGGAAATTCAATAAGAACATTTGATATTAAGCAACCAGTAGTAAATCAATTGTAAATTAATTATCTTTACAATAAACTAGTTCTACGAGTCCGAGCAAATCACAATTGCTACTATGATCTATATGATTCAACCGAAAATCAACAGATCTAACAATAGACTGATTCAAGCAATTATAAGGTGATCAAGCTAACAAAAACCTTAAATCAATCATCAATAATCCAGCATAGAGAATTAATATTATTCAAGAGGAAAGATAGAAATTAAATCTCATAGTAAGATTTGAGCACAACCCTTTCCTTCTTCTATGCAATGCACGATTGAGCTCTTCAACGAGCATCCTAATCTTCTTTGTCTACTCCTATCCGATCACTCCTAGCTCCATTCCATCCATCTCCAGGCCTTAAGAACATCCTCATGATCCAAAATCCTCCACAATGACCTAAAAACACGAAAGCACAATGCTTTTACTTTACTAGTTCAAAAGATTTTTTTGACCCAATTTATAATATAAGAACATTATGATATTTTTTTTTTGATTAGGTAAGAATTCGGTTTATCGGACAAGCTCGATAAAACCGAGAGGCCGAGTAAACGGCAGTCGAAACCGACTAGGAAAGACAAAAGCAAAACAAAAGCACATAGTAAGTACAACTAGCAAAAGGGAAAACTAGAACGTAAAGGGTAGTGGGGAAGTGAGGGGCTAAAGGGCAACGCCTTTAGCATTCGGGTCATAAACGGACAAATCAGTTAAGAAATTGGACAACTGACGTTCCCTCCACCGGAATGAAGGATCTTCAGCAGTCACGAACGTCCAAGCGACCACGCCAATCACGAACAAGCCACACCCAATCCCAAATCCCAACCTCAGTGTTGTACAAACTATGCTCAGCAAAGAAAGGCCAAGAAAAACACACAAGCCCAAACAAAAGACCAACCCAAACTTAAAAAAAGGCCCAAATCCAAAAAAAAAAAAACACAACAACCTACTAAGGCAAAGTCTGGAAATAAAGCAGCCACGTAGCCCAAAAAATAGCTGGATCTCCTTCAACACAAGACATCTATTTGTAAAGTACTGTATTTCTTTTTCTTTTCTCTTTTTTCCTTTTTTCTTTTCATTTGAGATATGCGTAGAATATATCAACAGACCCCTGTACTTACACTTTTTTTCCTATTGGACCCCTGTACTAAAAAATGTTCAAACAGACCCCTGTACTGCCCCCAATTTTGCCTATTGAACACTTTCAATCTTATTTTCCTTCCAGTGTACATCACACGCCTTATGTGTCATGTTATTTTGCCAAATAAGCCAAAATGGTCAAATACGTACATGTTATTTTGCCTATTGAACACTTTCAAGTCTTCACGCGCCTTATGTAACATGTACGTATTTTGCCAAAATAACATGTATGTATTTGACCATTTTGGCTTATTTGGCAAAATAACATGACACATAAGGTGCGTGATGTACACTGGAAGGAGAATAAGATTGAAAGTGTTCAATAGGCAAAATTGGGGGCAGTACAAGGGTCTGTTTGAACATTTTTTAGTACAGGGGTCCAATAGGAAAAAAAGTGTAAGTACAGATGTCTGTTGATGTATTCTGCCGTACAAAAAACGCAGAGATTCACCTTGATTTTATTTTTTTTCCTTTTTCTTTTTATTCGTACACGAGTCTGCCATTGTTAACCGACCACCACACAAATGCACAACCTTCGACGGGGCGGTGCAGGAAGCGGGCCCGCCACCGACGGGCTATGACAACGGCAACCATCAGATTCTCAGGGAAGACGTCAGACGGGAAAAAGTGGTCGGAGTTTATCGACTAAATCATCGGTAAGATCAAAACCGGTAACAGATCTCAAACTAAATCGGTCGGAAATAGGAGTCTAAGTATCGAGTTCTAAACGGACTAAAACAACCGCCATCATCCGGCAAAAATTCAAAACCAGGGGACGATAAGAATGGTCGGAAGAGCAGAGAGAAAGCTTTTAAGAAGAGGCTAAAAAATAAAAAATCACCAACCAAAACACTCACTGCAACTGATCTAAAGTTTGGGGCTTAGATTCCTTAAACAAGCAATTAGTCAAAGCCAAAATCAATTTATAAAAACATCCGAAGAAACATTCTAGGCATTGATTTTGGCATATAATCTGATCGATTATAAATGATAAGTAAGAGAGAAGTCTTGTGCCTTCTCGGCAACATTTAGTCTTTTCGACGTTGTTTTCGAAGAGGTGCTTTCGCGGCGGAGCCTTCTCGGCGTTGCCTTCTCGACGTTGCCTTCTCGGCATATTTTCTCCTCCTCTCTCTAGAAAGTTAGAGAGAAGAGAGAGCGATATAATTCTATCCAATTCTTTATGAACATTATGATATATTACTTTAGATTTGAGAATATTTTGTGTAATATTTATTATTCTACAACGCTTGGTTTTTTTTAATGAACGGTATTCATTCATAAGTAAATAAAGTTAAAATTTACACTAGATGAAGACAACCACCTTACAAAAATGGTTTTTAGATAAATATCTCTTCCTCACTATATATCTATATATCTATATATATATTACGGTTACATATATGTTAAATAATGTTAACATTTTATACTAGTTTACATATTATACGGATCAATTATGTAATAACCGCAATTTCCGTCAAATGAATAAATTTAATTTCTTAATATTTAATTATTTTTATTAAATAAAATAATCTCATAAAATTTCTAAAAAGAAAAGAGATTATAATATTCTCATATAATCCTCATTCGAGTAGATGAATTTATTAAAGACGGAACTTAATAAATTCATAGTTAACGGAAGATTCCTTTCTTAAAACCCGATCATTCCAACGCGCGTCACAAACCAACCCTCGGTCCGTTTGCAAACGCGTCGGACTAATCATTACAAAAATATATGGAGATTTTGGAAGAGATTCCACTCATCCCACTAGATTGCTTCTTAAATGAAAATCTCTACAAGACCCACTAACTTGATTAAATTAATAGTTTATTATCTTGTTAGTCAAATTTCATTATTAGGAGAATATCTCCAAATCTACCCAAATCTCTACACCACCACCATCATCATTTGTCTATTTAAATGATGAATGACTTGGGAGAGAGTCATTAGAACTCTCCAACACTCTCTCTTCTAGCTCTCTCTTCCACCATAAAAACTCCATTTGTGTTCTTCCATCACACCACCACACCACCACCACTTTCGGCCACCACCACTGCCGACCAACACCACTTCCGGACACCACCAGGCGCCACCATCAGCCGCCGTGCTCCACCGTCCAGTCCCGGAGCCGTCGCTCCCTCCCTTTCCCCTTGTAGTGTGTTCTTGCTCCAAAAGTCTCACAAATTCAAGGGTAAGAATCCTAAATCTTTCTACATTATTTTTGGGACATTTTCATAGCTTTTTTATGATATCTAAGGGCTGTTTTTGTTCAATAAAATCCAGAATATAAAATGTTTAGAAATTGCATATTTCTCCCTTGATTCTTACATGCATGCATGCCTTGTTAGAAAGATTTGTGTCTTCTACAATCATGTGAACATACACTAAAATCCTACATCTTTTAAGGGTGATTTTCACCTTTTTATTTCTGATTTATAATTTCATTTAAATGATCTAAGAAGCCCCTTTTTCTTGTTAAAAATCCATAAGTAATACTAGTAATTTCATGGTCCACACTTAAGACTTTTGGATCTTGCTTAAAATCCACATGCATGTCACTTTTACTACTTGAAATAGGCTCTTATGAGATTTATAAATTTTAAGATCTAATAAATGTTGAGAGAGTTTCTTGACAACAAATAAATTTATAAGTCAAGACCCCGCTGAGTACAGTGGAGTCAGGATCGTTCCACAGGAAGCAAGGTTGTTTGTCTATCAATCTAATAAAAGTAAAACAAAACACTCACGAGATGCCTCGTTAACGACCTTGTCAAGATCGTTACCGAACCACCAAACACAAAAATACCAATTAACGACCTAATAAAATTCTAATTAATACTCGGTACCGAAGCAAGTATTCAACAACGAAGATTTATCAGAAATAATTCAATAAAAACAAATATCTAGGATAAGGGACACCACAACATAGCCAAACATAAGAATTCGTAAGAAGATAAGATCATGCCTTTAAATAGATAGAGTCATCAACTTTCATTGACTTAACAAGTAAATTAATCTATTTTCATAAACTAACTCACTCAATTGCTTGTTTTGGATCTAAAGCTTGAAACTTTCGTTGTCAAACAATATTAACCTTCAAGTTACTAACTTTCTCTTTCAATCAAGTTAAAACTCAAATTACCTCAACTCCCGCTTTGGTATTAAGCACAACAAACAATCTCAATAAAGATAAAAAGGCATTCAACACACAATCTTACTCATCCAACATGCTCAACTATGCCGGGCTTAACCCCGACCCTAGAAAAATAGACTACTCACTATTCATGATTAAGAAACTAAAACCTTCAATCAAAGCAAACATTGAAACAAAATTCAAACTTAAATTAATAACAAAAATATCGTCTTACAGAGATCCAGAGGAAAACTAAACAAAACAATCACCGAACAAACTCGACAAACGAACCTCGTAAACCGTCGTTACCGAACCTCGTCACCGACTTCCGATCCGGTTCTCTCTCCTTCGGCCTTCCTCCAAACCTTCTCCAAAACTAGCTCTAAAATTCAACTCTAAAATTAATCCCCCCTCTCTATAAAAATCCTAAAAAACTAAAAAAGGCTAAAAGATAAAAACTTTCCTAAAAAGATAGAAACAAACTCTAAAAGATAGAAATAAAATCTAGAAAGATATTAAACCCTAAAATACATATTCTAATAACCCATAAAAGATTCTAAAAAGATACTCAACCAATACGGAAATAAATTCCCGCTCAGGATCGGTGAATAATAAAATAATACTCCGAAATCTTTCTCTTCGTGGCCTCGTTAACGACCCTTCACAGCCTCGTTAACGAGCCTTGGGTTTTGTTTTCTTCAACACCTCCTCTCGTATTCTCGAGCTTTGACTTCTTAAATCTTGCACTTTCCCGTCCTTCACTGAGATGCTCCAAATTAGCTCCATTTAGCCCCTTTTCTTACTAAAATCTGCAATATACACAAAATAGCGTAGATTCCACTCTTTTCATAGATTTATGCAAAATTATCTAAAAACACTCAAAACTAAACCTAAACTAGACAAAACTTAATCCTAATAAGCAAAGAAAACCTATCAAAAACTATACTAAAAATGCGAACATCAAAATACCCCATACTTAGACTTGCTTGTCCTCAAGCAATAATCAAGATATTAACCAAAACCAAAACAAATCATGTTTATCAAGACATAGCCATCCTCAAAAAGCAACATCTACACATAAGAAAATTATAGCAAAAGACTATTAACATCCTTACACATATATGCACTTAAATAGACATAAAATAATACAATCCAACCTCTCAAGGGATATAATGTGTTTCACTCCACTCTCATGTGTTTGGGCTTATAATTTCAATCTCTCAACTCATCCTATATACAAAAACTCATAGAAATTGGAACTTATATCACCAATACTCTCCTCCCAAGATTTGTCAAAACAAGCAAAGAATCATCAAGAGAACTTAGGCTCAATGAAAAACTTCATAGAAGTTTCCATTCGGCCTGGTTGTAATGGGGCTTGGTAATAACAATAGGCGTGGAAATATTTGGTCATGTGGTGCTAATAATATCCGGGAATCAAAGACTCCTAAAAACTCACACTTCCATAACTCTCATAAAACAACATACCAAACTTACTCAACATTATGTACACTAATTTTCACTCACCCTTTATCATCCTAGAAAATCTCATAATCAAAATAAAAGAATCTCTTGATATTATCTTTAAACACAAATGCACTTCAACTTTTACTTTCTTTCTTTCTCTTTTTTTTTATTCTCTCTTTTTTTCTTCTCGCTGCCTCGTTAACGAACCCACATCTGGGTCGTTAACGATCCACCGTATACATTTTCTTCTCTTTACAACTTTATTTTGTGCATCTTTTTATCAAGAGACCTTTCTTACATATAATAGCAAGAGGCTTCCAAATCTACCCTTCCCAAATACTCTTCAATTCAAGCAAATAGAAACTCTTTTCTTTTCAATAAAACACAAAATTTTACCTCTCCAATCTAAGTCCTAATTCCCGGATAGGGTCAAGCTTATCTCGGCTAGGGAATAATTTTTGTGGAGCTAAAAATAAAAGGTTTCAGGCCAGAATTGGTTATCAAAAGAAGGAACAATGTAAAGGTAGATAGGGGATAATAGGGCTCATAAAAATAAGTTCTCTATCATATGATCTTCACAAGTAATGAACTATAAATCCTATAAGGGTCTCAAGAAATAGATAACCATCACAATTCCAAGAGATAATATGCATAAAGAGAGTAAATCACACAAAAAAGAAGAGGGATTTTTAATGTTCTCCCTATAAGGCCAAAAATTTCTCACAAGGTAGATTTTGTTGGATTGCATCATCTATGCTATAAAGTATATGTGCTCAATTTCATCTAATGCTATTCTTTTCTAACAAAACAATAATTTCAATTTTAAGAATCCGGCTATACTTTCAAAGACATATTTGCAAGGAATTATATGATTAAACTAGTGATTGCTATCATAGAACTTTAAGAAGGGATATCTATCAATTCTAAACTCTTTTTGGATTTTTAAATTTTTCAATTTCAATTTTTTTTGGTTTTTCGATTTTTTTTTTAAAAAAAGAAATAACAACTACATAGAACACAAAAACACCTAGGACATAGTTTTTCTACTTTCTTCCCACCCCATACTTAAAATTACAGTGTCCCCACTGTAAGAAAAATAAGAAGAAGAGGGAAAAGAAATAGAAAAGAAAACAAAAAATTAAAAGAAAAAGAAAAACATAAAACTTACAAAAGTGGAAACAAGGAAAGGAAACTTCATCTTGAGCTTGATCAACGGTTCGGTGGAGGAAAGTAGTGCTCAAAGTGCCCCATGAAGTCATACATCGTCCTCCAACGCTCAGCATCCTCCGCCTCTCTCTGACGTTTCCGCTCGTCCTCCATCGACATGCGAGCGGAATAGACGGTTTCCCATCTATCCATCCTCCAATGAATGTGATCGGTCTGAAGGTGAAGCTGCTGCATCCGTGCAGAAAGATCCTCGGCCCAAGGTGGTGGTATGCTCGATCCTGCGTACTCGAGCTGAGGAGGTGGTGGGTAGTGAGGCTGGAAATGGTCTTGATACATCACCGGGTTGTAAGGCATTAAGCCATATGCATGAGGGTCGACAGGAGCTGGTGGAGGGTCGACAGGAGCTTGCGGCACCTCGTTAACGAAGCTGGTTGCCTCGTTGACAGTGTTGGGCGGTGGCTGGAAATGGTCGTTAACGACCCTGGTTGGCTCGTCGACGAAGATGTTGCCTCCTAATTCCTCCGTCTCCATGTCTTCTTCTGTAAAGTTGAGCTCCTCAGTGCCGCCCTCGGTGTCGGCTTCCTCGGTGTCATTGCCTACGACCTCGGTATCCTCTTGCTCATCTTCTTCTTCATATTCATCCACATCGTCCCGCTCAAACCGGGTGTGACATGGACTAAGTGAGAGCTCATCCTCCGGTTTTGGCTCCAATGGGTAAGGCTGGCCCGTCCACACTTCGTACCAATTCGGTACAGAGAGTAGCTCGTACATGTCGAGGGAAGGTATGACTACTTGATCTCGAACCTTCACCTTGTAACCTCCCTGGGCTTGCACGAAAATCCCGGCACTATACCAATAGTTCTTGTTGAGGAGTTGAGCGTGGGCCGGTGTGTAGCAGGTGAGATCCACTCCAAGATTCTTAGCCAAGAGGCTAACCAAATTGCCACACTACACCTCCTTGGACTTGTGGGACTTCCCGATATAGTAGAGCCATTCGTACCCCAAATTCAAGGGGTCGGGCTCCTCGAAGAGGATGGTGCGGAAGCAAGCGACCTCCGTTCTTGTAATCCGGAAGATGGGGTTGACTATGGTTGCCCCGGATAGCGCCGCGGTAGAGGATTGAACCTCTCCGGTGATGTAGCTTCAAGTGCGGGTCACTCGGTAGTCCTTCAAGCTATAGTCTCTAGACGGGTTTGGGAGCTCCAAAATTGCATTGAACTCCGCCATGGTGAAGTCACGGTCCTCGTTACCGAGCCAGAACCGAATGCGTCCCAGTGAGATCTTCGACGAGAAGTTGGTCTCCAAAGTGGCCAATAACTCGGATGTTAGGGCCGGGTAATGTGGCAAGCTCTCTTGCTTCAATAAGTGTGCGGCCCCAAGGATCATTAAGGCATCCTTGACATCCGTGTAGATGCCTGTAGAGACGGCGCTAGACTTCGAGAACCATCGGGTGTAATGGTCCTTCTCCATAAAATCCCGGTAGCGCCGTACTTGGCTCTGACTGCTCAAAATCACGTTGTCCACCCGGGGTGGAGATGGAGACCTGTGGTTCCTCCTCTTCTTCTGGGCTCGGGTAGCGGGTCTGCTTGAACTAGCCATGGATCCTACAAAATAATCGAAAATTTTCCAAGATAAGATCCACTTAAAAATAATAGGTATGAGACCCCATACTTGGTCTCAAAATTAACCTCGGAATTATTCATAAACTACCCAATTGGGTTGTTCACGATGCTGGCCTCGGATCAAGCATTGATGAAGTGCAGGGTCGTTAACGAGCCTGGGTGGGTCGTTAACGACCCGCCGAGAGCAAAACCAGTATGTTCTGAAATTAAATCTACCTCTAATTCAGTACAAATCAAGCATGCAATCTTCTATTATTCTTCACAAATCCCCCATAGGGTAAAAGTACCCCATACTTACTCAATTACCCATCCCGAACATGCTAAAAATTACCCGGAAATTTGACATGCAAAGTTCGAATTTTTAGATCTAGAACAAGAGAAATTCATGCTTTCCTAACTAAAGGTATACAATAGCAATTCTAACATGAATAATCTTACCTAAAACATGAACAACTAAGCATAATCAAGAATTTTTAGAGCGGATTTAAGCATGCTCATCGATCTCCCTAATAATCATGATTCAAGATATGAAATTTAACCCTATAAATTATCATTCATGCAATTTCAAGCAAGGGTTTAGAAATCATACCGGAGAACCGAGAATTAAAAGAACAAGGGTCGGAATCGGGGTCGTTAACGAGCTCGTCGTCAACGGTGAATGGCTTCCGAACTCCGGTAACGATGGTGTCTCCGGTGGTCGTTAGCGTGGGGTTTCCGACTCGGTGGGAGAGAAGGGAAAGGGATTGAGAGAGTTTTGGAGAGATTGTGGTAGAATTTTGGGAGGGGTAGAAGGGTTTATATAGGAGGGGTAAGGATAGAAGGGGGTGGCGGCTAGGGTTAGAAAAATTAACTAGGTTAGAATTACTTACCTGCCCCGTATTGTGACGAATCGGGTCGTCCGAACCGGGTCGTTAACGACCCTGGGTGGGTCGTTAACGAGCCACCGTGGCCTTCTTGAGTGAATTTTCGACCCCTTTTTCCTGAAATCTTGTTAGCTCAAAAAATCTTATTTCTATCCTATTTAAAACTAAGAAAAGAAAAATAAAAGAAAGCTAAGAAATAATCTAAAAAAGAAAAATAAAAATAAAATAAAATAAACTAAACCTATTCTAAAAAGCGGGTTGCCTCCCGTGAGCGCTATGTTTAACGTCGTTAGCCCGACGAGCTCTCTCGCTAGTCTCATGGTGGTTCATATACGGCCATGTTGGGGTCTTGAGATACCTTGCCTGTAGCCTTACTGCCCCTGTACACTTGAATTGCTAAATTAGGACCTTCTTCTTCTATCAGCAAGCTCGATATCCCTGGATTGTTAGTGTAGTCCGAAAGCCAAGGTGGTTTGGACTTTTCTGTAACCTCTGTAGTAGGGCCGTTGTGCATGGGAAAATCAGTGATCGGCAGATGTGGCTCGGTAGGGACTGTGGTGTCGATTTCGGGTTGAGTCAACTCTAGTTGTGCCACTCCGATTGGGTCGTTGGCTTTTTGATCTAAATTGAATTCCACCCGTTCCTCTCCTATATCAAAAGTGAGGAGTCCCTTACGCACATCAGCTCTTGCTCCTGCTGTGGCTAAGAATGGTCTCCCGAGAATTATGGGGACATGAGGGTCTTCAGGCATGTCAAGGACAATAAAATCATTCGGTATAAAGAATTTCCCGACTTGGATAGGGTAATCGTCCACTACTCCTGTGGCCTTGACACTTGACCCATCTGCCATGTATAGATTCATGTCTACCGGTTCTAGTGGTCACATATTGGCTTTAGACCAGATTGAGAGTGGAACAAGACTAGCACTGGCACCAAGATCGCATAAAGCTTTGAACTTGTGGTTGCCTATGCCGATTGTGATTGCAAACCTCCCAGGATCTCCAAGCTTTTCTGGAAGAGCTATGGATCTGACCTCGTCCTGCAGCTCTATAATAGATCTTTTCCTGCTAAGAATATCTTTCAAGAATTTTGTGTAAGACGACATTTCGCTTAGGGCCTCAGCGAATGGGATGGAAATATTAATGCCCTGAAGAATCTTAACGAAACGCTTGAACTTACTCTCAGTAGAGTCCATAGATTTCTTAGTTGGAAATGGAAGAGTTTTCACCATTCTCGGAACCAAGTTAGGTTCGAGAGGTGAGAGTACCGGGTCGACATTGGGGTCGTTCGGTGTCCTCGGCGGGTCGTTACCGACCCTGGAATTGGGAGGAAGACTCGGTTTAGAGAACTTACCTGGGGTGGGCTCGTCAGGAATCCTCGGAGCCTCGTCATCCTGGCTTGTAGGCTCGGTATTAGCTCTCGCTGGCTCGTTAACGAGCTGGTTGGCGAGGTCTTTTTCCTCTTTTTCGTCAGCTTGAACTCTATCTAGCAATGTCTTCCCGCTTCTGAGGTGTACCGCTGCTATTTGGCCTCTAGGGTTCTCCTCGGGACGGCCCAGAAGTTTCCCTTGTGGTCTTGGAATCCGTGCAGCAAGGTCTCCTAGTTGGGAATCAACACTCCTCTTCCAAATATCGAACTCTCCCCATCTTTTATCCTGCCGGTTCAGCTTGGCTTGGACGTCATCAACCTTGTTGTTCACTCCGTTGATGCTCTCTTTAATCTCCTGAACCCATTATGGTGTCTCCTGATGGCCTGGAGGTCGATATGCTGCAGGTCGTCTATCTTGTGGGGGTCCTGTGTAATTGTGATTTGTATTCTGATTGCCCCATGGTTGATAGTTGTTTGACCTGTCATTATAATTAGGCTGATTCCTGTAGGGTCCTCTCATGTAATTCATCTCAGCTATCGTCTCAGCGGTTCTAACCTGCTCAATGTTAGTGCAAGCAGAAGTACTATGCGCGGAAGAATCACATTCTTGACATGATTGAGAGGATTTCAGAAAACTTGCTTGTTTCTTCAAACGATTGACCTCATCTTGTAAGAATTGATTTTTAACATCGGGGTCAACTTCATCTCGATTGGGCACATGGAGACGTTTTTGAGTTTGTGGAGCCTGCTGGGTTCCGTACATAGCATCGTAATTCTCCAGCTTGTCCAACAGTTCCCACGCCTATGTCGGGTTCATCTCTATAAAACCGCACGCAGTATGCGTGTTGATGCGGTTCTTGGTCTCCGCGTTGATACCCTGGAAAAAGATTTCTTGCAATACATATAAAGGTTGCCCATGAGTAGGGCATTGTCTAAGCATCTCTTTAAATCTTTCCCATGTTTCAACAAATGTCTCATTAGGCAACTGGTGATAAGAGGTGATGCGTTTCCTTAACTCCGTTGTCTTAGCAGGAGGGAAAAACTTTGTAAGAAATTGATCATACAAAGCTTTCCAAGTCCTGATAGACTTAGAAGGTAGGCTCTCTAACCAGTTCAGGGCCTTTCCAGTAAGTGACCATCTAAAAGCTTTTAACAGAACATATTCTAGCGAGACACCTTCAGCAGCTATGGTGTCACATAAATCAAGAAAATTTCTAATATGCTCCATAGGGCACTCAGCAGGTTTCCCTTCAAACTGAGCCCGTTTAATCAAGGATATAAATTGAGACTTGATCTCAAAAGGTTTCTCTATCGCAGGAAGCACAATAGGAGATTCTGGCACCCTCAGTTCCGGATGCATGTATTGCTTGGCATTCCTTGGATAGGCGTTTAGCTCTTCTTGCAGTCGAGCCTTGTCTGCATCAGCGCCGTCCTTCTCGGCTTTCAATGCCTCCATCTGGGTCCGGAGGATCTCTAACTCTCGAGCAATCTCTTCAGCTGTGGCCATGGCTCGGTTTTCTCGGAGTCGTCGGTGCAGGGAACGTTCGGGTTCTGAGTAATAACTGGAGCTATCAAACTGAAGCCTTCTTCGTCCTACCGGCATACACTGAGAAAACAAACAGAGAAAACAAAAATTAAAAACAAAAACGGGGTCGGGCTAGTCCCGATCCCAAAGATAAACTAACAACTCGTTGCTTCCCCGGCAACGACGCCAATTTGTTGAGAGGGTTTCTTGACAAAAAATAAATTTATAAGTCAAGACCCCGCTGAGTACAGTGGAGTCAGGATCGTTCCACAGGAAGCAAGGTTGTTTGTCTATCAATCTAATAAAAATAAAACAAAACACTCACGAGATGCCTCGTTAACGACCTTGTCAAGATCGTTACCGAACCACCGAACACAAAAATACCAATTAACGACCTAATAAAATTCTAATTAATATTCGGTACCGAAGCAAGTATTCAGCAACGAAGATTTATCAGAAATAATTCAATAAAAACAAATATCTAGGATAAGGGACACCACAACATAGCCAAGCATAAGAATTCATAAGAAGATAAGATCATGCCTTTAAATAGATAGAGTCATCAACTTTCATTGACTTAACAAGTAAATTAATCTATTTTCATAAACTAACTCACTCAATTGCTTGTTTTGGATCTAAAGCTTGAAACTTTCGTTGTCAAACAATATCAACCTTCAAGTTACTAACTTTCTCTTTCAATCAAGTTAAAACTCAAATTACCTCAACTCCCGCTTCGGTATTAAGCACAACAAACAATCTCAATAAAGATAAAAAGGCATTCAACACACAATCTTACTCATCCAACATGCTCAACTATGTCGGGCTTAACCCCGACCCTAGAAAAATAGACTACTCACTATTCATGATTAAGAAACTAAAACCTTCAATCAAAGCAAACATTGAAACAAAATTCAAACTTAAATTAATAACAAAAATATCGTCTTACAGAGATCCAGAGGAAAACTAAACAAAACAATCACCGAACAAACTCGACAAACGAACCTCGTAAACCGTCGTTACCGAACCTCGTCACCGACTTCCGATCCGGTTCTCTCTCCTTCGGCCTTCCTCCAAACCTTCTCCAAAACTAGCTCTAAAATTCAACTCTAAAATTAATCCCCCCTCTCTATGCTAAATAGAAAGGTATTTATACTAGAAAAATCCTAAAAAACTAAAAAAGGCTAAAAGATAAAAACTTTCCTAAAAAGATAGAAACAAACTCTAAAAGATAGAAATAAAATCTAGAAAGATATTAAACCCTAAAATACATATTCTAATAACCCATAAAAGATTCTAAAAAGATACTCAACCGATACGGAAATAAATTCCCGCTCAGGATCGGTGAATAATAAAATAATACTCCGAAATCTTTCTCTTCGTGGCCTCGTTAACGACCCTTCACAGCCTCGTTAACAAGCCTTGGGTTTTGTTTTCTTCAACACCTCCTCTCGTATTCTCGAGCTTTGACTTCTTAAATCTTGCACTTTCCCGTCCTTCACTGAGATGCTCCAAATTAGCTCCATTTAGCCCCTTTTCTTACTAAAATCTGCAATATACACAAAATAGCATAGATTCCACTCTTTTCATAGATTTATGCAAAACTATCTAAAAACACTCAAAACTAAACCTAAACTAGACAAAACTTAATCCTAATAAGCAAAGAAAACCTATCAAAAACTATACTAAAAATACGAACATCAATAAACTCAAGATAAAAGGATTTTAAATGGAAATTGTTCTTGCATGTCTTACTAATGGAATTTTTATGAAGAAAATCAACTTGCATGTCTCATTTGAGTAAGAGATGGATTTTTGATGATGTTTGATGTAGAACTTAGTCTTATAAGTTTATAAAATACTTTGATGATCTTATGGGTTCTTGCATGCTAACTTAAATAAATTTTTATTAAGAGAAATCACCTTGCATGTAATTCCCTAGAAATTTTAACACATAAATGGAATTTTTTTTATATTTATTTTTATTATGACCGAATATATATAAATAAAATTGGTAGACTTTTAAATAATTTCTATAAACTTTGCATGTAGAAATTATGGAGTTTTAGAATAAATATTATTGTGGAATGTGCTCTAAGTTTACTAGGATGGAATTTTTACCATATCTTTTAAATAAATAGAAATATAACGTTTAGCATAAGTTTTGTTAAAAAATTTCAAAATATGCTTGTGAGATTAAAAAGTATTTCTAGAAGTCATCTATGCACATGCATGACCATACTAGAATTTTCCTTTGAATAAATAGTGATTTATATGAAAATTGTAATAAACCCAATCTTCTTTAAAAGAAGTCTTCTTAAAAATGATGCATGCAAATCATTTTATGAACTATTTTAAATATACTTAAATACGTGTTTGTATGTTGAAAAGAGTTTTCCTTAGGCTAAGTAAATCCTTACATTCATGTTCTTAAACTAAGTACTTTTATAAGTTGCAAAACCCTTAATAAGTGTCACTTAGAAAATAATAATAAAAAGAGTTATTATTATTTTACCCTTCTTCCTAACTAAATTATTTAACCAAATAATTTAGTTTAACTCACCTTCTCTTAGAAGAAGAAACTAAGAGAAAGGTTACTTTTAAATTAAAATAAAGATTTTAATAAGTGTTCATTCTCATACTTACGGTTAAATAGGTCGAGGTTCTCAAACGACACTAAACCGTCTTATTTCCGAGTTAGTAAACATCCCCGAAGGAAATTCAAGGCAAGTGGATATTCTCCCTTGTAACCTTTATATATATACATATATTTCGTTCCGTTAAGGAAATTCTTCTATGTTGCGAATTACATGTTTGTTAAAATGAATGAACTTAGGTTTATTCATTTACTTAGAAATAACGACATATTGTTATTATTGTTATTATGATTTGTACCACGCTAGTACTCAACTTTAGGATCGATGATTTGTGACCTTGTTTGTTTAATAATCTCTTTTCGAGATTCGTTATAAAATTCGTAGATAGAATAATAAGGGGTGCGGGCTCGGCCCGAACATCCCTATATAATATGTCGAGTGGTATGGCACCATGCCCTCTCTTCCCACGACCGTACGGATCATGATCTATGTCTGCTCCTACTCGGAGGAGGGACGTATATAACCTATCTAGGTGTTGGAACTTCGTTCCCCGTAAGTGGATCCGGGCTCATACATGGCCCCCCACACCATTAAAAATCTTTAACGAAATTGTAAAGTTTTGACATGTAATAAAGATAAGGACCAACACACATTAAAATATATCAAAACTGAACCGGTCTTTAAAGATCGACCCGACTCTCGGTCCGTTAAGGGCGCGAGAGGTTTTATAGAAACTTTTGTGTAATTAACGTTCCCAACATTGATTCTATTCTAGAATGTTCAAAAATCTCATAGTTCGTTCTTTCGGTTTAGAGTTATCTTAGTCCAAGATATACTCATTTTCCGTCCTTAAACTCCACATAAAGTTTATATATCTCAAACGCATCTTACTTATCTCTTTGATAAATAATAAAATTACCAAACAACCCTTGAGAATTTCCATTCTCACTTTCTTAGTCTCCTTAGACTAATTCCACGAGTTTCGCATTTTGCCTGGTATTTCTCGCCCTTCGCGACAAATGTCAGACTGTAGGAATGTACACCGAAGTGTTGAAGACGAATTCTCGAAGGTTTGATAAGCGTTAGGAGAGAATCGAAGGTCAAGGCAAGACAACGTTGAAGGAAGGAAGGAATTCTCATAAGAGCAAGGCATTCCGAAGATAGTGCACTAGCTCTCCCCTCTTTAAAACCAAGCAAATCATCATCACATGAGTTGTCTTGGGAAAACACACTTGTATTTTTAATTACGTCTTTTCAACCCTTTCTAAATGGGCTTTACTTTCCGCTGCTACATTTGTAAAACGACTCTCACTGTAATGAACGAAAGTTCTTATCAATAAATAAAATTCCGCTTTTAGTCAATTTCATCTTCAATTAAAGAACCAAGTCTCATTCATGAGCATCCGTTTATTTATGTAATGTTTATGTAAATTTCCGCATTTCTATAAGTTTTAATATCATTATAAAGCCTAGCAGTGACTTTGGGTGGTAAAACCCGAGGTCACTGGCTGTAATACCCATCGTTGAAAAATAGGGGTATTACAATTATGGTAAATCCTTTTTGACAAAAACACATCATATAAAAAGTATTTGTCTAGTTGCTACAAATGTCAAAAGTTGACCTTACCCGCTAACCTGACCCGAACCGTCCAATAATTTTAGGGTCAAGACCCGAAAATTTGAACCAAAAACCCGAAATCAACCGAACCCGAAACACATTGGGTTGACTGATTTAGTATATTTATAGAATTTTTAAATTTTATTTGAAAATTGCAATATATTTTATTATTAAAATAAATGAAAAAATATATTATAATTACATATTATTATTTGATTAAAAATTGATTTTAATAATCAGAAGAAAAAGATATTTTAGACCAGTTGGACAACCCGGCCCGACCTAAAACTCGCTACAACCCGACCCAATTGACCAGTGACCCATAATGAAACCGAACCCGATTTAAGCCGAACAAGAAATGACCGAACCCGAACCCGCCCAACCCAACCCGATTGACAGGTCTACTAGTTAATTGCCCATTGTAAACAAAGCCTTAATTAAAGGTCGATTCTCTTCACACCAAACTTATATATAGAGAATATAAATTTATTTCAAATTTTCGGAAAAAAATCTCTCATATATTTAATAAAGTTGAGACATTTTAATAAATTACATTCACTCAATGAAAATGGAATAAAAATTATATGTATGAGAGATTGATAATACATCTTGCTAACAATTTATGTTTAATAAGTGATTTGTACATTGAATATAAAATAATATTAGAGTACACTTTGCTAATATATTTTGTTTAGTAGGTGATATTGTATAATTAATAAGTTTTATTGTGAAATTTTTAGATTTTTGAGTTGTTTGATGTAAATAACTAGAGATAATAATTTGCTATAGACAATTAAATTTACATAATTTTTAAAAAATGCTAAAAGTACATTTCTTATATTTTATTAAAAATCTACAATTTTTAATCGATTTCATAAGATAAAAATAAACAGAAACATGTGTGATACATTAACTCATCTTTTCATAAGTAATTGGGAACAAAATCAAATTATAAAATTATTAAAATAAGTAAGCAAATTTAATTGACATGGAAAGTGGGTTGATTTATCACCCATATCTACAGAACCGCTAATTCTTGTTGCTGACAAAATTACATATCTAGTCAATGTCCCTCTCCCTCAGGATGGTATACTTATACCCAGACATTCTTGCTCTCATTCGAAAGGATGCCATTGGAATTAGATAATTTTGGTCCAATATCAAAATTTTACCTTATAAAAAATAAAAAGTGGGTAAATTATCCTAAGGTATGAGAATCAATCTCCTCCACAAAATTGTTTAGTTAGTACACAATATACATGATACACGCAATATATAAAGAGACAAAAACCCATGATAATTATCATGGGTGGGCCGGGCCTATCAAGAATGTCATTTGTTTTTGTTTTTGTTTTTTTTTCTTGAAAAAGAAAAAAATAGGATGATCACTAACAAGTTAGTAGTCACCCTAGAGCATCCTGGCGGATAAGGGTAAGGAAGCCCGGATCAACTGCAAGTGGGATGGAGGAAACACGCCTAAACGATCCAGCGATGAAGTCCGCCGAAAAATTGCACTCCCGCACAACGTGAGAAATGCTCCAATCCTTGAAATGAGCCAACAAGCAATGGATGTCCGCACGTAGCAACTCAATCTCCCACGGGCAACGCCAGTCATCGATTACGGCATTCACCAACAACAAACAATCGCCTTCGATCTGGATCCGGGGAATGCCACGTCTGATGGCCTCGAGTAGTCCTTGGCGCGAGGCGATGGTCTTGGATATCAACACAGACTGTCGACCAATCAATCCCCCGTCGAAGTGGATTGGAGAGCCGCCAGTCCCTGAGGATGAACCCTAAAGAAGCCACGCCATCTGCATTAACTGCACCATCAAAATTTAATTTAATAAAATCACTTTTAGGTTTTTCCCATTTGGTTCACTTTCTTCCATCCCGCCCTCTTCCATTGTGGTTATGAGGACCGGATGAAGAGGCTGCTTCTGCAAGTTTCCAATCTTTAACGTGGTTTAGGGCGAACTCAGCGATTTGATCGGCATTGGTCAAGTTAGTTCTGGCGTTGCAATCAAAGATTCTCTTGTTTCGCGAGAACCAAACGCTCCACCAAACAGTGGTGAGAAGATCAAATTCCTCTTTTGTTGTCATATTCTTGATTTCCTCTAGAATCTCGTGTGGTTTTCTCCCGTTCGGGTGGATCTGGTCGGTGATCCACCGTAATTTTGTGTCAAATGAGTTAAGGGTTGCCTTAGTGAGTGGGCATGCTATTAACACATGGTAGGCGTCCTCCACCGTGCAGTTACATACTTTGCAGCCTTGTGTTACCGGAATGTGGTTTTCCGCAAGCCTAGTTTTAGTTGGTAGACCGTTTCGGGCAACTTTCCAAATGAAGTTTTTCATTTTAGGAAGGACATTTAGCCTGTTAATTCACTCTAGATTAATTTTGTGTTCGCCTTCTGATTGGTGGAGCCACTCCATTGCGGAGTGGGTGGAATACCACCCTTTTTTGCTTGGTTGTCGGTACAATCTATCTGGTATTTTGTTAATGGGATTGATAGTTTTGGAGATTCTGTCGAGGTCATCCGGCGAGACTACCCAAGCCAATTTCTCCGTATTCCAAGTGTTGTCCTCCCGGAGATAAGCCTCAATCGGTTCCTCTCAATCAATAAGGTTTCGATCCCGGGTTGAGGGTTGAGGGAACCATTGCTGGTCCAATTATCTTTCCAAAATCGAATGGTTTTACCATCCCCTACTTGCCAGATAAGGACCTTTATGAAGAGGTCTCTCAGACCAACTAGTTTAGTCCATTGCCAAGATATGTTTTTTTTTTCTTATAGTTTACGATGCTTTCCGTTTTGAGGTATTTTTCAGTCACAATTTTGACCTAAAGGTTGTTTGGTTCCGCTAAGATTTTCCAAAGTAGCTTCATTTACAGTGCTTGGTTCATCTCGGCCGCTTTTGCTATTCCCAACCCTCCATGGGCGGGGGGCGACAAATGGAATTCCAGCTAATCAGTGGCTTATAGTTGTTTTTCTTGTCCAAAAGAAGTTTTTGTTTATCTGGTCAAGTTTTTTCAGTGTTGCCTGTGGTAGTAGAAATGATTGCATAATATAGTTAGGTTGTGCTGATAAGTTTGCTTTTATTAGTATTTTTCTCCCTTCTCCCAAGGTGTTGGCTTTTCATTTTGATAATTTGGATCTACTTCTTAACACTAGGGGTTTGAATGTGTTTTGGGTTACTCTCCCATTAATTATTGGGCATCCAAGGGATTTATCCAGTGCAACTGTGTTTGTTATCTGTAATATCTGTTTTATTAGCTCCTTTGTGTTATTGTTAGTGTTTTTGGTCACTTGGAATGAGGATTTGTGGAAATTGACTTTTTATTCTGATATTTGATAGTAGTGATCAATAATGTCCTTGATCTTTTTGCATGACTGGTTGTTAGCTTTAGCAAAGATGATAATATCATCTGCAAAGTCTAGGAAAGGGATTTTTGTTCCATTCTTTGAGATTTGGATTCCGATGCCAGTCGTTGGATTAGCGCTCCAGAGGTTGAGTTGTCTTGCCAGAACCTCGACAACGAGGATGAATAAGTACGGCGATAGTGGATCTCCTTGCATGAGGCCCCGTTCAGGGTAGAATTGTTCTGTCGGCCCATTGTTGACTAGGATAGAGAAAGAGACCGTTTCCACACATTCTCGGATCCATCCCAAGAATTTATCATTAAACCCGAATTTGTGGAGTATCTCATCAAGGAATTCCCAGCTGATTCGATCATAGGATTTTTCCATGTCGAGTTTAATAGCGATCCACCCCTATTTCCCACGTTTGTTTCGAAATGAGTGGAAGATTTCATGCGCGATGAGCGTATTGTCATGGATGCTCCTGTTTTGGACAAAGGTCCCTTGCATTGGGTGGATGAGTCTATTTAGCACACTTTTAAGACGGTTGGTTTGTATTTTCGATATTATTTTATATATTGTATTGCACAGACTAATTGGCCTGTAGTGATTGGTTGAGTTGGGGTTGTCACATTTGAGTAATAGAGTTATAAATGTATGGTTTATTTGTTTCAAAATTTTACCTGTGTGAAAGAAACTTTTTACAGCCTTGATCACGCCCAGGCCGACAATATGCCACTAGTGTTTATAGAAGCTTGCCAGCTTTTTACAGCCTTGTTTCAAAATTTTGTCATTTGTTGTTTTAACGCAAATCTAGCGTTCGCGTGATTTCTGCATAAGCATCCTATTTAACCCATAAAATTTCATTTTACCCTTACAAAGGATGAAAACACGTAACGTTGTCGCGCAGGCAGCCTCCGCGTAAATTTCTATGCATTTTTAAAAACATTCGTGTGCATAAATCAAGAGCATATTGTTTTTTTATCTTAAAATATGTCAAAAGTAGTTATATTTTACTTATTTCGAGATAAATAAATAATACTCCTTCCATATAAGTCTACTTGTCTTTTTAGATATAAAATTTTGTTGAAAAAAACATGTCCTCTTACATATTTTGAACACAACTTTCCCACTTTAACTCCTACATTTAATGAAAAAAATGAACTAAATTTGTTTTGTTTTCATTTGCAATGTACAAAGTAAAATTTAATTAAGTGTACTATAGTTATACGCTTCGTGTCATGCACGAATACGATTCGGATTAGATATGGACATTTTTTTAATATAATGATATATAAAAGATAAAAAAAATTATACTTACATACGATAATGTTTTTTATTTTTAGAATAAAATAAATTTCGAATTTCTACAATTTTTATAAATAAATAGAGGGAAAAATTTTTTTTCAAAAAATAAAGGAATATAAATAAAAGTTTACATTTTAAAAATACAATTGGGTTAAAGTCAATGCGGTGGCTCAAAAAGATACATCTTTAATACATAGTTGGTTGTAGATAGATTTTTTAACCAAAATTTGATTTGAAAAAAATATTTTAAATCATAAATGGATAAAAAAGACATAGATAATGTAATTTTTATCATCTTTTAATTTTTATTTATTTATCACAATTTGATTTAAGAAAATATTTTTATAGAAATAGATATATAGATAAAGATAATTTAATTTTTTTTGTTAAATAAATTTAGAATTCTTATTTTTTATAAATAAATAGATAGATATAAATTTAATTGAAAAAGATATAATAATATAAATAAGATTTGACTTTTTAAAATATAAATTAGGGTCAAAGTCAATGTGGTGGTTAAGAAAGATACAACTTTAGTATATAGTTACAGATTATAGATCCTATATTTAATTGTAGTTGATATTGTCCAAAAATATGTTACATAGATATTGTTTTACAAAAGAAGACAAAAATTGTCTAATTATACAAACAAACAATTTTTTAATATAAGGTGGTCCCATAAGCATAAGATAATTTTTCTTTAACATAAATAGATTATAAAAATTTAATAAGAAAAGGTGAAATTATACTTACATGTATCTAAAATAATACTGAAAAATCTTATCATAAATATTCTCTAAGATATTTGAATAAAAATTGGAAAATGCTAGTCTTCTCGCAGGGGATCGAGAAATGTGCTCGCGCATGTTTGGGCCGCACATGTTTGGGCCCATTTATCTGGTGAGATGGGAAATATGCGTGCAATCCCTAAAAAATCAGATCTGAGAGTTTACTCCCAAAACTCGCCCCAACCGACCTTCCTCTCAAAACTCGCCCATCGGAAGAGCTCGTCCGGCCGTCGCCATCGTACCTGAGTAGCTTGTCCGGCGCACCGCCTTCGTTTCACTTTCTCCCGTCAAGCGCACCGTCCATACGCCACCCCACTAGTTTCACTTTCTCCCATAACGGCCGTCTGAAACTGAAGAACTCTAAAATCTAAATTGTGGGAAGGCCACTGATTTGCTAATTCGCTCGAGGAAATTAAAAGAGGTGAAATATTACTTGAAAGGAAATTCAGATTTGAAAGCTCGAAGCTCCAACCCTCAAAACTCGCCCCAACCTTCTCTCAAAATTCGGCCATCGGAAAATGCTATTTTCGGCCGTCACCTCTCTCAAAATTCAGATCTGTGTTGATTTTGACAATTCTAAATTTACCCTTGAGGGAAATGTGAATGTAAGAGCATGTATTTGTAGTGCTATGGGTTTTTCAGCCAGTAAAAACTGTTGATTTAGGCTTCTCAATGGCTACTTATTTTTCAGTCCACATCGTCATTTTTCTACTGATTAAAACCTGCTGATTTAGCTAGTTAAAACTTACGTTGATTTTTCAGCCAGAATGTGTTGATGTAAAAATAAATCCAGTGGCAAAAATTTAGTCCACAGTAGAACTAAATCCAGTAGCAAGAATTCATTGTTTGTGAATGTACAAAATAAATCCCAGTAGCAAAAAACTAGAGTAACAAAGGGCGTGTGCTAAAAGGACGTCGGAGCTCACTCTTCCAATGGTGCGTTTTGGAAAGGAGGAGGCTTGGTTGGAGCTCCTCAAAACTCAGATCTGGTTTCCCTGGAGTGAACCAGCAGCAACTCCATCAGCTAAAGAGAAATGTGGAGTCTCAGATCTAGTTTCCATGAATCATTTTACTTTATTCGTATCACGGTACTACATTTATTTAATATTCATTAAAAAATATTAAAATGTGGATCCCATATTAGTACGAGATAGAATCTCGCCCGAAGGGGGCGAGATAACTAGCAAAATCCATAAAAATTAGAGTCCGGAACCTAAAATCACCTGTAAAATAAGGCCATATTCCGCTAAACCACCCCGAATATAATTATTTATTTTGAACCACCCATAAAACACCCTCCGTTAGCTAAATACCACCTTCCGTTACTTGGGCCGTTAAAAAAATTAAAAAAACCCAAAATACCCTTGTCTTCTTTGCCCCGTTCTTCCTATTCAACCTAAACCAAAACAGAGGACATAATGACTTGCGGCATATCTTCTCTGCCCCATCAAACTCTACAAATTCGTATCCAAAATTGATGGTCCAGAGAAGGACGGAATGACTTCACAGGCGCATATCTTCTTTGCCCCCATCAAACTCTACAAATTCGTCTACAAAAATGATGGTTCAGAGAAGGACGGAATGACTTCACAGGCGACATATCTTCTCTCCCCCGTCAAACTATACAAATTCATCTACAAAATTGATGGTTTTGAAATCATTCTCAATTTGAAGAAACCAGAACCAGAGAAGGATGGAACAACAGACTCGAAATCTTCACCGTCGGCATGAAGGAACCAGATCTGGAAAAAAATTGGCTTACCATTTGGGGGAAACGGATCATCCAACCTCCAGATCCGAGTCGTTGTTGAACCCGCACGACCCGCCCCGGTGTTCACAGTCGCCCGTGAGTTCATCACCCGGCATCCATGGAGTATCTCAGAGGCGATTGGTCGTGCGACGGCCTCGCCGAAGACGAGTCCCTCGTGGTCGGAGATCCACATGCGGTGCTGGATTCCAACTCCATCCCAATCTTGCGCTGATTATTATCTCCTTCGGCAGTGGAAGATCCGGCCGTGGTGGCGTTTGAGGCAGAGATTTTGGGGAGGCCTCACCGGAGATGAGTCCCTCGTGGTTGGAGATCCGGCCACGCGAAAGCCGAATCGACAAGAGAGGAGGCGGTAGAGGAAGGTGATGAACCAGAACGCCCATGGGAGACATGAACCAGAACAACCATGGCAGAGGAAACGAGAGAAGATCTTTTCCAAAGAAATAGGGTTTGTAAGGGTATTTTGGTATTTTTTATTTTTCTTAACGGCCCAAGTAACGGAAGGTGGTATTTAGCTAACGAAGGGTGTTTTACGGGTGGTTTAAAATAAATAGTTATATTCGGGGTGGTTTAGCGGAATATGGCCTATTTTAAGGGTGGTTTTAGGTTCCGAACTCTAAAAATTAATTTTTTAAAATATGAGGTGGGGCCAAAATCAATATGGTGGCTCGAAAATGGTAAGCTTTTATAATATATATATTGATTTTTGTCCAATTCAAAATTTTCTTAATATATGTGTCCAATTCTAAAAGGACAAGTAGAGCTGAATAGAGGGATTAACTATTACTTAAAAGTACTTTTCACAAGATATAAGATAAGAGCATACCCAAGAAATTCTTCATATACATTGTTATTTAATTTTGGAGATTTTGTGGTCCAATAAATTTTCTATTCCGTTCTCTAAAATAGAGAATTATCTAAAAGATGAAGTGTTTTTTAGATGTAGAGAATTATCCAAATTTCTTTGGAGAATGAATTAATTAAGAGGGTATACGTGGAAAATTGTGATTGACCATATTAAATTTTATATAAAAAAATTAAATATAAATAAATATGATAAATGTAAGATTTATAAAAAAAAGTTGTTGGGATTAATGTAAATATTATTTGGAAAATATAATTTTTAAATTTTTATTTTAGAAAAAAATTATAAATAAATTTAGAGATGTCCTCGGAGATCAGAAGTCGGTCCCAAATTAGATGATAATGTGGATTATCATGGCGCATGCACATGCTATATTGAATGGAATGGATAACCAAACAACGTACGTAGTTAATACACTTGAGGAGGAGGCGCATTTTCCTGGTGTAACTGAAGTTACGGTCGAATCATTAAAATCCACCTACCATAATCTACAATATACAATGATCAAGATATGGGCACTTTATTTAATAAATGAGCTAAATATATATAAACGGTCTCCAATACGTATTTTAATTGGTCACTTGACCCGTTGTACTTTAACCCTATTCGTTTGCTTTTTTATTACACATTGGAATCTATTGAAACTTATTTGACACAATTACAGGGACCGTTTATACATTTAGCCTTAATAAATGTCGACTGTGGAGCAGTATTTTTCCCATACATTATATATATCTGTCGACAACCCGTACAAATTTTCAGTGTAGTCACTAGTGTACATACTCGTATATCTACTTTGAGTGGTTAGATTTCTAGGCTTTAATTTGTCTAACTAATTCGAAAATCTATCGGTTAATGCAAATAACAAATTGGTATAGCAAAGCTACGTTGGATCGTGATAGGTTAGTAACAAAGCATGTAACTAGTAATGTTTTCTAAACAACGGAGGTAGTAAAGAAATAAAAACACAATATTTAGAGAGGAAAACTTTCTATCCAACCAACAAGTCATAGAAAAAAAACCTCTACCCTTTAGGCTCCTTCTCAGATAATTTCAATATAACAATTATATATTAAGTTTCAACGGTCACAAGGTAAGTCAAGTTCCCTGTTAACTAAGGCACCCACCAAAGTTCAACCAACTGAACACCTTCTACCCTAAAGGTAAACCTAAATAATAAGTGAACTACCAACCTGAGTACACTCCAATGTGGATTCATCACCGGAAAAAGCCACACAAACATGAACACTTGAAAAGGTCTCTCTTTTCTAATTCGTCGTCAACTACACACTAACCCTAGCTAAACCTAGCCTTTTATAGGGCAACCTCCGAGTCTGATCTCAATCACAATTCTTGCCTAGTTAAGCTGATATTCCACTCGGCAGATCCCACAAAAATAGGATTAAAGAGATAAAAAATATTCTAAATCCCTAACCAATCTGATACCACTTGCCATAACTGATCGATCTCAGATTTCCTTGATAAGATCTCTCTGATTTGATCTTATCTCTACTCTGATCTTCTCACAAACAGTCGAAGAAAGCTGTCAAATCTTCGTAGTTGATCATTTGTAAGAGATATGGTAACTTGCCATAAATAGAAAGCCGCGTATCTTTTATGATAGCCGTTCCATATCGTCAGTCGTTCCCTCAATTGTTCCTCACAATGATCCTTCAATCTTGACGATGATCTTGTTTTCCTGAAATGCTTACAAGGAAAGACATATAATATCATCAATGTTTGTCATTGTCAAAACTAAGAGAAGCCATGGAACAATGAATGTACCAACAATTTCCCCCTTTTTGATGATGATAAACTTATGCAAAAATACACATCTAGAAACCAATTGAAATATAAGACATGGAAGAATTTTAAAAAAATGGTTCCTGGTTCCCTCTCAACAAAAACACCATTATTCTTACTAACCAAGTGTAACAACACATTCAGCCTTAGCCAAAGTTCCACTTATATTTTCTAGATATAATACATCACTGCATTTTTTCTAACTTCCCCTTTTGACAACATCAAAAGGTTAAATCAAACAAGAAAAACACATAGAAAATGAAGAAATTTAGTTGAAACTAAACATCATTCATACGAAAAAAAGTTATTGAATAGATAATTGTTTTTTTGGCAACATCCAAGAAAAAGATAAAAACAAACATAAAACAACTAAATCAAAGGCATCTTTAACATTTGCAGAGAGAATAAGTTGGTAGGGTAACAAGAGGGGTTCCGCTCATGGTTCCGAGCAGGCAGGATCAGCAACAACACAGGAAATGTATCTCTTAGCTAGGTACCCAACAATGATACTCATATGAGAGGAAATCTGTTGAAGGCTTGAAGCTCACTTAACATCTTGGCACTAACACTCCCGCCAGTCGTAGAACTCCTAACACCCTTTTGGGTTGTCTTCTTTGTCGTCATTCCCCTAGAATCGCCTTGGTACTTCATTTTGGAGATGTTGCTCAAATCCAAGGGAAATCCAAATGCCTCTTCCAGAGAAGGCTCATACAACTTCCGAACTTGTAGAATTGCCTTGATGAATTGAAGATACGAAAGCTCGTGATTCTTTCCAGTGCTCTTAGCCGCCGCATCATAATATCAGGAAGAAAAATCCATTCTCTGTTCATGAACTTATCCAAAATAATCATGTCGTTGATGTTATAGAGTTACTTTTCTGTAGTCTGTGAACCACAACCTTGATCAGGAATTGATGAGCAATTCTCCCAGTGTACCAAAGCTCATTAGTTAGAAAAGGACTATCTGATTGTTTTTCCAGTACACGCTTGATGATCTGATTCTTGTTCTTCGGCCAGTGGCTGGAGGTATGCAGCGCACCATACCCAGAACTAGGAACATTCAGGATCTTGGCCACAAACTCAACAGGGAAAGAAATATCAACCTACCCAATGGTAGTAAAACCCATTGGTCCATAAGGAAGATCCACCAATTGATAATGCATGAAGAACTCAGTTAGAAAGGAGACATCTACCTTTACTTTGTTGGAGCATAGTTTCTCCCATCCTTGGAACTTGAGAAGTACTGAGAACTCCAACTATTCATGTTTCTTAAGAAACTCCTCGTCGATCACTAAGGGACAGGCTACCGTTTTGACCCTTTGACAACATGGGTCTCTGGTTCCACGACTTATTTCCCTTTAGCCTTAGATGCCTTGATCTCCTCTTCGATTTCCTCTTCTTCTTCTTCCTCCATATCTTGCTTGTCCTTAGTCTCCAACTCCTCGGTGTCAGACTCCATCACCTCCTCATCAGACTCAACTTCCTCCTGTAAGACAGGTTGCTCCTCGATTTTCTTTGAGGTTGTGGCAGAGGAGCATAGACTGTACTTGTTTGGTTTTGGTTCAATCTTCACCTTCTTTGGAGAGGGAGTTTTCTCATAGTTTGATATGTGGAGAACTTGAGACACTTTGGGGACATGCTTCCTTGCAAGCTAGATTTCTAATATAGATATTAAGCAAACTAGACGTCTTATTCCAAGGATATGAAATAATTCCAACGAAATTGATAATAACTCACATTAATGATCCTTGAGAGCACAAAATTTTATCCTTGTTCCCATGAGTAGAATGAAAGGTCTGTTTGGATGCTCAAGGGACAAGAGAAATTACACTATCCAAACTTTTTAAGGCTAGGAATATTTTTGACATCCAAACAATTACCTGTTTTAAGGTAATAAGTGGGGTTCATAGGGAATGTTGGTACAGATCAATCTATGGGACAACATATAACCAACTATCATTTCGGCATGAAGAGTGGAATAAAATATATGAAGTTGATTATTATGGGTCAAAAAAACTTGGATTTAATCATTTTAGTTTCAAAAGCCTTTGAGCATGAAACACATAACAATTTCTAATGTATATAAAAACTAACCCATAAAAGAATAGATATAAGACATTAGAAAACATGACGAATGATTTGTAGTTTCCTGAGTGATGTTACCTCTTTAGTGAAGCATTGAGGCAATAGAGGACCGAGACTTTTTTACTCCAGGGAAATAATGCCTAGCAACATCCTTAGATGATTATAGGGTTTTCTTTTCAAAGCCTTAGGAAAAATTTCTTCCACCTTATTTTTAGTCATACAACGATCCATCTTGATGAAACCTTTTTCAACATTATCTCTTAGGAAATGATGTTGAATGTCTATATGTTTGGTTCTAGAATGATGCACATGATTCTTTGAAATATTGGTGACACTAGTGTTATCGCACATGATAGGAATAGTTTCAAGAGACATACCAAAGTCGTCGGGTTGTTTCTTTAACCATAGTGTCTGGGAACAATAGGCAACAACTATGACATACTCTACATCAGTTGTGGAAAAAGCTATTCAGTTTTGCTTCTTTGATTTCCAAGATACTAGACATGGGCCAAGAAATTGAGCCATGTTTGATGTTCTCTTCATGTCTACTAAGTTACCTGCAAAATATGTATTTGAAAATCTCACTAAATTGAGCGAGTTGTGTCTAGGATACCAGAGACACAAATTGTCGTTCCCTTTCAAGTATCGTTGATTCTTTTCACTTCTTTAAGGTGTGATTCTTTTGGATTGGCTTGGAACCTGGCACAAAGACACACATTGAACATAATATTTGGCCGACTTGTCGTTAGATACAGTAGGGAACCAATCATGCCTCGGTACATCGTTTGATCAACACGAACACCATTTAAGTCAGAATCAAGACGAGTATTAGGAAAAATAGGAATATCAAAAGATTTTGTTAAGTCCATACCCTACTTTTTCAATAACTCCTTGATGTACTTCTATTGATGTACCTTCATTCCCTCATCACTCTGAATAACTTGTAGACCAAGAAAGAAGGTGAGTTCTCTAATCATGCTCATTTCGAACTCACTGTTCATTAGATCCTTAAAGCTTTCTACAAGTTTGGGTTAGTAGAACCAAATATAATATCATCGATATATACTTGAACTACTAGTACTTCACCGGCTTGTTCCCTTAGGAACAACATTTTGTCAATCACACCACGTCTACATCCATTTTCCGGTAAAAATGATGCAAACCTATCATACCACACGCGAGGTGCTTGCTTAAGACCATATAGAACCTTATCCAGCACATAGACATGGTTAGGGTGATTGACACTTCAAATCCTGGAGGCTATAGAACATATACCTCCTCTTGTAGGTACCCATTCAGGAACACTGTCTTCACATCCATTTGATAGAGTTTGAATCCCTTGTGAGCAACATAGGCAATTAGAAGACAAAGAATGGCTTCTATTCTTGCAACTAGAGTGTATGTCTCGTCATAATCAATTCCTTGTTGTTGATTATACCCTTTTTTACAAGCCTTGCCTTGTTCCTTGTGACATCGTCAATGTCATCAAGTGTGTTCCTGAACACCCCCTTTGTTCCTACAACCATTTTGTGCTTTGCTTGGGAACTAGTGTTTATACCTTATTCCTTTCAAACTGGTGTAGTTCCTCTTGCATAACAACTATCCAATCCGGATCTTTCAATGCTTCCTCTACATTCTTTGGTTCTGCAAGAGATCAAAATAAACGCATTGAAAGTAGAAAAGTTCAATTAATGGTCCCGATTCCAACCACATGGCTTTCCGTATTTTAATAATTTTATCGTCTCCGACTTGCCATATTAACACCTCTTTGAAAGTCTTTTTTGAGTTTCATTAGTTGGTTCCATTTCCGAGGATGTCCTTCCCTTTGCTTGATAGTGAAGGAGATTATGCTGCTTATGGTATTTTTCTGTAATGATTTTGACCCATATACTATTTTTTTCGGCTAAGATTTTCCAAAGTAGCTTCATTTGTAGTGCTAAGTTGTGGTCTTCTGATTTTCTTTTTCCCAAACCTCCAAAATTTCAGGGTCTACAAATGTTGTGCAGGGAGATTAAGGGTTTGTAGTTACCTTCTTTATTCCAATTTTTTTTTGTTTATGTATCTAGTTTATTATGGATATTGGTGGGTAGAAGGAAGCTTTGCATAAGGTATGTCGCTTGTGATATTAGATTTGATTTTATGAGAACCATTCTTCCTTCTTGGGAGAGTGTATTTGCTTTCCATTTCGTTAATTGTTGTTGTGTATTTGGTATTACATTTTGAAATGTTTCTTTGTTTACTCTTCCGTTTATGATTGGACATCCCAAGTATTTTGTTAAGAGTGACAATGCACGGAAATTTAAGTACTTGGTTTATTGTAGCTTTAATTCTATCCAATGTATTTTTTGTTACATGGAATGCATATTTATGGTAATTGACCTTTTGTCCTGAGACGTCATAGAAGTCATCAATGATTTTTTTGATTTTCCTGCTATTCGTGTCATTTGCTTTGGCAAATATGATGACGTTGTCTACGAAAGAAAGGAATGGGACTTTTGTTCCCTTTTTCGCTATTTGGATTTGGATTTTCGCTTTTATTTTGTCGCATTCTTTTTGAAAATGCCTCGCTATTACCTGTTCTCCTAAAATGAAAAGTAACAGAGATATTGGGTCGCCCAATCGTAGGCCTTTTTGGGGGAATAATTGTTCTATAGGTCCATTATTTATCATAATTGATAAGGATACCGTTTTTATATATTCCTCAATCCAAGTGATAAATTTGGTACAAAACCAAATTTTCTCGTTGTTGTTGGAATGAAATCCCAATCCATTCTGTCATATGCTTTTTCCATCTAATCTGATTGTCATCCATCATTGTTTTCCTTTTTTGAGGCGGAATGAATGAAATATTTCATGTGCAATGAGAATATATATTGTCATGGATATTTCATTCATGAACAAACGCTCCTTGAAGTGGGTGATTGATTTTTGGCATTACTTTTTTTACTCTTTTTGTGATTATTTTTGAGATTGCCTTGTAAATTGTATTGCACAAGCTAATCGGTCTATAATGATTACTCATGGTTGGATTCTCGCATTTGGGCAGTATTGTTATGAAGGTATGGTTGATTTGTTTTAAAATTTTACTTGAATGAAAAAAGCTCTTAATAGCTTTGGTTACATCTGGGCCAATTATATGCTAGTATTTAATTTGGTATAAAATTCAGAAGGTATACCATCTAGACCCGATGATTTGTCTTTGGTTATTGAGAACACTACTTTTTAATCTCTTCATTTGTTATATTTTTTGTGAGTTCTTTATTTTCTTCCGCCGTTATCTCTTGAATTAAACCGACAGTGCCTCTTCCATTTTAGATTGGTTAATGTTTTGTTTTCTGAATCTTCGTTCAAACTCTAGTTTTAATTCTTTTTTGATATTTTCTGTTCCAGATATATGGTTGCCTTGGTTAGAAATAATTTTAGTGATGTACTTTCTATTTTGTCTTTCCGTTGCAATTCTGTGGAAATATTTTGTGTTTATATCCACATTCCTAATATGATTATATTTTGCTCGCTGACTCCAATATGAATGTGGGAAGTTGATCAAGCGCTTTCTTTTTCGGTTTAATATTTTCTGCTTGTTTATGAATTGATTATTAATATTTTCCATGATGTCCTTTTGTATTTGCAAAAGGGCCTTATCAACCTCCTTTATTTGTTCAAAAATATTTCCAAAAATTCTCTTATTCCATTCTTTCGCTTTTGTTTTGACCAATTATGTTTTCTTTGTTAGTTTATACATGTTAGATCTCTGAATATTAGTTCTTCATGCTTATTTTGGAAGTCTTTTTGTCTAGTCCACATTCGTTCAAATTTAAAGGGTGGTGCCTTTATTTATTTTTTTTGATAAGGAAAGAGATTAGGGTGACCACTAACAGGCTAGTGGTCGCTCTAGAGCATCTTAACGGATGAGGGTAAGCAAACCTGAGTCAACAGTAAAGGTGTTTCCTTTGTTGCTGAGTCATTGTGTAGCTCAAACAATACGTATTTATTTGATATTTTATTCTAGTCTATCATTAGAGTATTGTCAATGGTTGCCCAAAACTTTGGTCATAGAGGAAAGAGAGTATAAAAAAATATTAAAAGAGGAGAGAAAAGATCAAATGGGCATTGTTTTGGTCATTGTGATGACAAAACTCTTCTTAGGTCATTATTTGACATAATGACAAGTGTTATTGAAAAGTGGAGAATGAAAATAAAAAAAATAAAAAATAAAAAATGAAAGAGAGAGATAGCATTATTTTAATTTGATGACCAAAATTCTTGGGCAATCATTGTGTATGCTCTTACTATTTTTGTTCATAGAAAACGTTAAAGTCATTATAATGAGTGAGAGAAGATTTAACTGACTCATAATTTAATAGTTATGGGCATATTTAATGTATAATTTTTTTAAAATTTTAATTTTGACCTAGCCGGCCTTTACAATTGTATTAGTTTTTTTTAATTATTAATTTTTAACTTTTATTATAGGAAATTATTAATTTTTAACTTATAAATTAAATAATAAACAAAACTTTTTGATAAACCGGTTACAAAAACTAAGATCTAATTTCATTTTAAAAACTCACACTTAAGAAACAAACAGAAAATTTATATTTTTCAAGGGTGATAACAACAAATTTTTAATTCAGTTTTAATGATACTATTATTTTTTCAACCACCACCACCTCCTCCCTTCCCCAGCGTACACTACCACCCCACCACCATTTACCACTCAACCCCCAGCCAACATCCCATCTCCAACACCCCTGTACTCACCACCAATACCCAACCCCTTCCCAACCACCTCGTGAAGAATACATTTTCTACTATACGATTTATGTGATTTTTTTAATATATAAATTATATGCCTAATCATGAATTTTGTTCAAATGAAACAAACTCTTATCCTAAAACGTGAAACGAATGCACTTTTCTTAGTTCGTAGTGCACTTTTCGTATAAAAGTGCATTGAAAAATACAAAAAGTGCAATCCGAAAAAATGTACTATGAAAAAAACGAAAAGTCCATTGCAAATCCGAAAAAGTGCACTACGAACCAGGAAAAGTGCACTACAAACTAGAAAAAGTGCATTCGTTTCAGGATAAGAGTTAATTTCAGGATAAGAGTTTGTTTCATTTGAACCAAACTCACCTAATCATAGAACGTTTAGTGTAAACCGATTAGTTTAAAAGACATATACAATGAAAAAATAAAACATAATTAAAATACTTTGTATAAACCGAACACTCAACATTAAACTCTGTGCATATATTAGTGCAAAAATTCATCGGATATTTAAGCCTCCTACTTTCTTAGAAACCTTGACTTTAATCTGTAAAATTAATAGTAGACAAAGATGGTTTAGGGTCCGCTGAGTGTTTCAAAGTTAATATAAGTTGAAACTGATGTTGATACTGATTAATCAATTGATGCTGATTTTAATATTTGATTTTAAAAGTTGAAATTATTAGTTTTTTTGGTGAAAAAATATATTGATGTTTGGTATACAAAGATGATGAAGATAGATTTTATAAAGGATGGATGTAAAATTACCAAAAAAGATATATTTTAATATATTAATAAATTTCCAAAATTGAATTTCGAGGGAAATCGAAGGAAAAATCGAATAAACATTCATAAGCTCATATAAGGTTGGGAGGGGTAGATCAATTTTGGGTGAAATTTAAACTCCGATCAAGTCCTAAAATTTTACTCAAAATTTTGGGTGAAATCATCAACTCTTTGTGCCGAACAGATGAAACCGAGTTTATTTTTTTAACTTAAGCTTGAATAAAGTTGGATAAGTTCAAAATAAACACTGTCAAACGAACCCCTAACCTCCTAATTCACATCCAATGTCTAAGTTAATAAGAGTCTCAATTGCACAATGTGTTTTCTCAAAATAACGTATATATAGGAGAAATTTGTCTCCATATGCCTAGGGACAATCACCTATGCTTCTCCTACAAGCAACTCAATATTCTATCATTTCATAGATAAGAATATCTTGTTCACCAAGTAATTATCAAACAAGATAATAATTCTATCTAGGCAATAATTAATAAAAGAGCATAATAAATAACATGCTAATATTGTATCTTTAAATAAGATAGCATCAAGTCTATAAAAGACATAAAAGATCTAATTATGTGCATGCAATAGTAATAACTAAAATCACACAAATAATTAATTACCGAAAAATTATACACATAATTTCCCATTTGAATCGTATATTCACATATTCGTATATTTGTATATTTGTATATTCATATATTTATACATCCGTACCTTCACATATGGGCATCCATACATCCGTATATATATATATATATATATATATATATATATATATATATATATATATATATATATACACATTCGTGTTATAAGCAATATTGTTGGCACTATGGAAATCTTAATATCTTGTGTTCCCATGTGACTTCTAATCTTCTCTTTGCAGTCTTGTTACACTTTAAGCAATACAAAATCAATAATATGTGCAAAAAAAAAGACGACAATCATGAAATATGCAAACAAGACTACCACTCAATCATGCAACAAACAACCTAAACACTAATGTAGAACATTTGTATATATCCTAAACATAGAATTTTCTTACACTCTGGACATTCCAAGTCCTTGGCCATGTATGACCCTATTCCACGTGTTGCATTTTCTTGGTAGGATTCCTTCCAATTAGGCCCGAACTTACCATATGAGGGATTGTTGACTCTTTACATGACCTTCCTACATAACGTCCTCGAACCTAAAGGCTCTTAATCTTACATGTCTGGCTACAGTGCATTCAGTCGCCCCACATAAGTTATTAGTCAAATGATTGCAACCTCTTGTTGCTCCTTTGCAAGGTCCAAATGTATTATTAGTGCCTTGTCATCACCACATGAGTCAAACAAAAGGGTATCCAGTACAACAAGCTAACTTCTAGCTAGACGATTCCAGAGGAATCGCATTCCCCAATTGACCTTTGTGGGCTAGTTCGGTATACCTATAGCACCGCATGTCAACTTCTTTTTCCATTTCTCTTAACCTAATCTAACCTCTTTGTTCAGACCCTGATGACTTCATTTATCGCTTCTGCTTGACTATTTGCATGAGGATATTTATTCACGCATTCGATCTCAATTTCGACCCCTTTCACGTGTAATTTTGAATTAGTTGCCCAAATCTAAAATGTAGTTCATCTCATTAGCTTTCCGACAGTTATTGAATCGTCTCTTAGCCATAACCGTAGCTCCATACTGAAACATTACAAGTCAGCAATGTTGCAATATTAACTTCGTGTTATGTTCATGCAATGACTTCCAAGTGAAATTTCACCTCTTCGAGTGGGTTTCAGGAGTTAGCGTAAGAAGATGAAATATAGCTTACAAAGTCAGATTTCCAACACAATGTGAATCGCCTTAATCCGATATTCTTTGCCCCTGAACGATGTGTTACAAGATAACTAGGTGAAATAATGACTCTTAGGCATAAATCAATTTCTTATTCGGGCTTCATCTCAATTTGTCTCAAAACTACGGTTGGCCTCACATACCATTCTAATTATTGACCTCAGATAATGTCATGCCCCAATTATATTTCATCATTAATCTTCTTAGATTAATTTCATTCGACCCTTGGATGCGATTCCAAATGTGCCTAGTACATAAGTAGTCCATGAGGTTCCACACTAAAATCAATTGGTAATAGGAGAAGTAGCTCATGTACTTATATAGTAGACAATTTGTACTTTTATTTCAGATTTGGGATTGGTTTATTTTCAACACCACTCTACAATATTCTCACTAGATCGTTGATCTCCCATCTTAGGTATTATGGTAGTTTATTGTTACATTAAATTTTATTAGTGTTTATTGTTACTATACTAATAACAAATTTCTACACAAAACTCTCACCGCCTTTATACTCTTATTTGAGATGTGAGATTGGTTTATTTCCAACACCAATCTACAATATTCTCACTAGATCGTTGATCTCCCATCTTAGGTATTATGGTAGTTTATTGTTACATTAAATTTTATTAGTGCTTATTGTTACTGTACTAATAAAAAAAATTCTACACAAAACTCTCACTGCCTCCAGTGACGGATATAGGGGGGCATGGGTGGGCAAGCGCCCCCCCTGCCGGAATTTTTAACGAGGAGTAAGGCGGGACAGTGCCGTTGAGGAGGCATGTCGGGGCAGGAGTTCGGGACTGAGGGGCAAGCTGCGAAACTCAGAAGTGAAGGAGGAAAAGAAGATAAGTGAGGCCGACGGATCTCGACCTCAATTTGCAAAGGGCAGCTGGCGAGAACGAGTAGTCGACATATCTATCTCAAAAGGAAAGGGGTAGGTAGAAGATATATGAAATGCATCGTTTTAAGTGAAAAGGGTTGTTAAGTTTTTTTTTTTAATTTGCCCCAGGCCCACAAGATCTAGATTAGAACCCAAAAAAATAATATCTTCATAATTGTATAATTAATGTCTCATTGCTTTCACTGGCCCAAATATCTGCTCCAGGCCCAGATCTAGACTAGAGCCAAAAGACATCTCCTTATTTGCTTTCACTGGAAATAAGTAAATCCATATACTTCACACTTTTTTATTTTTTCATAATAAGAAATTTATATATATCCTAACTAAATATCCTTATATATTGTTATTTTATTTTTTATTTTACTTTGAAAGAAGTTTATTAATGTAATTTAAGAGTTTAGATCAAATAAAACGAACTCTTATCTTGAAACGAATGCACTTTTCCTAGTTCGTAGTGCAATTTTCCTATTTCTGAGTGCACTTTTTCGGATTTGTACTTTTTGTATTTTGCAGTGCACTTTTCGTAATTTTTGTAGTGCACTTTTTCGGATTGCACTTTTTGTATTTTGCAATGCACTTTTGTATGAAAAGTGCACTATGAACTAGAAAAAGTACATTCGTTTCACGTTTTAGTTGTTTCATTTGAACCAAACTCTGCAATTTAATATCGTGAAGTTTAGGAAAATAGTGAAATATTATAGCATCAATCATTGAGAAAAGGAAAAAATTGCATTTAAGACATACTATCAAAACTGATAAAATCGCCCCCTTCAAATCATTCCTGGATTCGCCGCTTACCGCCCCTATTGGTAATTGCCTAATTGGTATTGTATTATTAACATCTTAGGCAATAGGTATTATGGTAGTTTATTATTTTTACACAATATAAAAATTATTTATTAGGGTTTTCTATATAAAATTTATTAGTGTAATTTTTATGTAAAGTTATTTTGTTACATAAATTCAACCTTTATTACATTAAAATTATGAGTTTGGTTCAAATGAAACAAATTCTTATCCTAAAATGTGAAACGAATGCACTTTTTCTAGTCCGTAATGCACTTTTCATATAAAAGTGCATTGTATAAATAATTAGAGATCAATTAAAATTATTAATTAGGAATAGTTTGATATTTTAATAAAAAGATATAGTTTTTGAAACAAGATAGAGTTGGGGTATAATTTTTTTTTTTTTGGTGAAGAAAGTTGGGATATAGTTTTGGAATAAATAATTGAAATTAAAACTATGGTAAGATTTTTATCATTTAGTTGTACATAGATAGAGACAAAAGATGAGAACAAGAAATGAAGCTGAAGCATTTGGATTCTCTTCCCATCTACTCGGCCATGAATACTTCCCATCATGTCCACCCACTTGCAAATAAATACAAGAAAAGTTAGTCTCTGTCTTCAAACTTTAACCCTCATAAAGACAACAAAAAATCGCTCATAATCTCAAACCAGCATCCTCCATCCATTCACGAATGACATTGAATTGCCAACACTGTTGAGAAACCTCTCAAGGTAGTTATCTAGATCACTAGCCTAACACTATACATGAATGTCAGCACTGTTGAGAATTTGTTTTCGTGACACAAATTGAGTTTGTCTAATTATAAAAATACTGGCATCACAACCAGGAATAACACGATGATTTTTCTTTTGGCCGGCCGGGATAATTAGCATGGGTTTGACATGAAAATTAAACTTGAAAAAAAACACTAACTAAACACACATGTTGTAATCATAATACAAACTAGGCCAATCAAACACGAAAAAGACCAAATGTGCTAGAAGAAAGTCAGGTTGGGGTAACTAGTTTTGATGATGATGATAATAGCTAGCACAGATTGGGTTGGGGTAACTAATTTTGTCCAACAACTTACTTACAAGAAAGTCAGGTTGGGGTAACTAGTTTTGATGATAATGAATCAGACTCTAACCTAGTTTACCACACAACACACCATATTAGGTAAAGAAGAAAGCCTAATTCACAATCAAAACCAAATTTTCCACGAAATTTGGGTGTCAAAAGATCAAATTAATTGGTGTGATTTCGAGAGGAGACAATTGAATTATGTTGTCATTTACCGAGAGACAATAAAACTCTTTATATCAAATTATAGTAATCTACTAGTATGTATTCCCGTACCTTATACGGGTTTTTTTAAATAAAATATTCAATTAAGATATCTTCTTAGTTAAATAATGATTCTATCTAAAAATAAAATAAATATTCTAAAATTTGTATGATAGCATAAAAAAATATGCTAATGATCTTCATATCTATCATATCCAAAAATAAAAGATTGTTTAATAATGAGATTTTTTATCCTATATTTTAAAAACATGGATAAAAATTTATCATATCCAAAAATAAAGGATTATTTTTAAAAAAAGAGAGGATGGTGTGGTCCAATCTAAAAGTGACATGTTTCATTTAATAATTTTTTTAACCTCCGTTTTAGGTTATAGTTATGATTCTACTTGTCCTTTTAGATTTTTTTCACACATATTAAGAAACTCATTGAAAATATAAAAAATTTCATTGAAAATCCAAAATTTTCTAAATGTAATTAATATATATATATATATCTTCTAAACCTGAAGCACTTTTGAACAGATTCGTCATTATGAATTTATATCCCAGCCAACCTATTTTTAATAATGATTTTTTAATAAATTATATGTTATGTTATTCTATTACCTTATGGAATTTCCAATTTTATCCACTCACCTTACTTGATTTTTTTTTTATCAATTTTATATGAGATTGGATAAAATTTTAACTCTATCCATTATTTTTATCTTTGTTTATGCTCATTATATTATAATATTTAATTATCTTATATCCATATAGTATACATGAAATATACTATATAAGACTTTATATATTTTTTTCAATTTACTATGAGATTGGATAACTTTTTATCTCTACCTTCTTTTTTATTTTTGTTCATGTTCATTATATTGCAATATTGAATTGTCTTCTGTCCATATAATATAGATAAAATATACTACATAATTGATCGTATGGTTATTTTTTCACGATTACGGTTTGCACGTACAATATTTATAATAAAAATTGGATCAGGGGATAAGAGGGGTTAGTCCGACACGAATCAAGCCGAGTGAAAACTAAACTCTACTTCATTGCCCACAACTTATGGATCTTTCTTTCTTTTTTTCCTAAATAGCTCAGGTTCAAAGCTTTTAGAAGTCTTGGCCAGTCGGTAATAGTAAGAACGACGCTCGATCACTTCCTTTTCCACTAAGTGATTGCTTAGGGACCTTAGCGTACGATCTGGGCTGTTTCCCTCTCGACTTTGGATCTTAGCACCCAAAAAGTCTGTCTGTACAAACGATCTAGGCCTGTATTCGGAGTTTCCCTGCTCTGTTTGGACCTTTTCTTTGACATTCCAAGGATAAGTCTTTCGCACAAGATAAAGACCACTCTTTCGAAAAGCATTCGTGCATTTATATCGAGCCAGTACAGGTTTAGGGTGAAGAGCGTCTCGGACGTCCAGGATGAACGCTTTTTTCGTTCGCTATGTGCTGACTGGATGCGTACTCGCGCGATCGATGGATGGACGAGGTAATTGCGTGAATGACGAGACCAACGAAATTTGCAAAAAGTATAGTTAAAATTGATCAATTTTAACGATTGCGATTTGTCATACGGAAATTAACTTAATCTTGAAAAAAATTCATTATATTCTAATATTTAATTATCAATTTGGTATGATTATCAATTTAATATTTAAGGATATTACAATTTGATATTAACTTAAATATTTATAATATCGTTTTATTATATAAATTATAATACATATATCATATTAAATAATACATTGCATTTTTTATTTTAAAAAGTCCCCGCCCGGGTCATCAACTAGTCACCAACTAATTACTAACTACCTTTTATAACCAATAGATAGAGAGAAAAAATCAATATGAGCACTTTCCAATATAATAATTAAATAAAAATTCTAAATGGACAAATTTTGTTAAACAAAATGTTGAGGTTAGAAAGAAAAGTAGAATAGAACGAAGGAGTATTATATTTCTTAAAATATCTTTTATTATAAAAAAAGAATTTTAAATTTCGTTCCTAGTTATATTTAACATGACAAGTTTAACTAGTATTCTCAATTATCACTTATGTGATTTTACATCATAACAAAAAAAAAACACAGATCGAACAAATTTTTAAAAAATTAAGAGATCGTGAAATAATTTTGTATAAAGAAAGATTTAATTTTTTTTGGTCCAATAAAGAAAGATTTAATTGGAGTATTAATTAATAGAGTTTGATTCAAATAAAACAACTCCTTATCCTATAAAATAAGGAGTGTTTAGAGCCCTTAGATCTCCTTGATCCAAGGGCTGATATTCTCGGAAATTAGGACGCGGTGGTATTTTTTTAATTTCTCTGAAATTACAAAAGTGCATCGTTATGGTGAAAAAGTGCATTACTAAACCCAAACGATGCACTTTTACAATACACTTTTTGGTATTTCGCATTGCACTTTTCCACCATAACGATGCACTTTTACAATGAACCAAACATGGAGCGTGCCCTGCTGGCCTCATTTTTGCTTGCACTTTTTCGACTTACTAATGCACTTTTTCGGCTTAGCAATGCACTTTTTCACGATAGTGATGCACTTTTGTAATTTTTGAGAAATTACCAAAATATCACCGCGCCCCTAAAGGGGATAGAATATCAGCCTTTGGATCAAGGTAATCCAAGGACTCTAAACACTCCTTATTTTATAGGATAAGGAGTTGTTTTATTTGAATCTTACTCTTAATTAATATTCATCCGATAATTTTTTTTTTTTGGAAATATTCATCCGATAAATAACTTTAACAAGTTGAAAAAATAAGACTTGTGAGTCAACACGATGTCAATCTCTCAAGTAGAATTTTCTACCAATTTTTTTAAATCTCAAGTAGAATTAATTGCCATCAAGCACTTACGCACCACCGTCTTTTAACACTCGTAATTGCATATGGGATCCCATGACATTTCCAATGTCACAAATCATTACTACACTCAATGAACAATAAAATTATTCATGTTTCCCAACCCGTGCCAAATCAATCTATATAAACTGACCCAATTATATCCCATCTTCAAACATTCCAATTACTTCAACAGCAAAAGGAAAAAAAAAAAACTTGAGCATACTAGTTGACAATAATAAGATTATGGCCACCCTACTTCTAGCACTATGCTACCTTGCCATCTTCGTATTAGCCTTAATCTCCATATTCACCCTCCCCTTCTCTCCCCTTAGCAACAAGAATGGCATCCCTCGTAATTGGCCGGTCCTCGGCATGCTACCGGCCCTTGTGGCCAACTTCAACAACCTCTTAGACTGGGCCACTGTGATTACAAATCATACCGGTCAAACCACATTCTTTATCAAGGGTCCATGGTTCTCTAACTTGAACCTTTTGATCACCGTGGATCCTTCCAATGTCCAATACACATCGAGCACTCGCTTCTCAAACTTTCCTAGAGGACCGAAGTCGAGGGAGAGCTTTGATGTGTTTGGGGACGGGTTCTTTAACTTAGACGCTGATGAATGGTTGGCCCATAGGAAGATCCATAGGTCTTTCTTCAACCACAAGCAATTCAATGAGTCCTCCACCGGATTGGCCTTCGAGAAGGTGGAGAAAGGGATTGTGGTGGCTCTTGATCATGTTGCCTCTGGCGGCCACCTGGGATGTGGGCGCGGTGGATTAGTTGACTTGCAGGATTTGTTCTCTAGGTACACATATGATCTGACCCATATGTGGATTGTTGGGCATGATCCTATGAGCCTTTCTCTTGGAAGGCCTCAATTACATTTGTCAAAGGTATGCAAAAATTAACTCTTCTTTTGATCGAGTACGTCTCATTCAATTCATTATTTATCACATGCGTCAAACTTTACAAGGCTGAACTAAGTTAATTTCTTTTAAACTATATATAGAACTTGATTTTGATTTGCTTAAAATATATATATGATAGTTATCAGAATCATGGTATTGCAATTTAATTTGTGCTAGGCCATGAATAGTGCCATGCAATGTGTATGGATGCGTCATTTCCTCCCAGAGCCACTTTGGAAGCTTCAAAGGCAGCTAGGAGTTGGACTTGAGAAGGCCATGAAGAATGCCAAAGATTTCCTAGACAAATTTTCGACGAAAACCATATCAGATAAACACGATACATTTAATTCACGAGGCTCAAATTTTCAAGGAGACGAGAAGCTTAACGACATGTTAACATCATACCTGATGGAGAGTGAACACTATCGCTCAGGAGACGGTGATGATGTCCTCAAGGGAAGCCTCCTAAGCCTTTTGCTAGCCGGGAAAGACACCACCTCATTGGCCTTGACTTGGTTCTTTTGGATCATCTCCCAACATCCATCCATTGAAGCTAGGATAAGATCCGAGGTTGCAAGTGTTATTCCAGAGAACGACAGAGAGAAGCCACACGCGTTTACCCCAGAGGAAACATCCAAACTCGTCTACCTACACGCATCCATATGTGAAACCCTAAGGTTGTATCCTCCCATTCCATTCCAAACAAGGGCACCACGCGAACCGGACATTCTTCCTAGTGGCCACGAAGTGGTCCCCAATTCAACCATGGTCATTATTCCCCTTTATGTCATGGCTAGAATGAAGAGTGTTTGGGGAAAAGATTGCGCTGAGTTTAAGCCTGAGAGGTGGATTGGAGACGATGGGGGATTGAAACATGAGCCATCTCACAAGTTCTTCACCTTCAACTCGGGTCCTCGTATTTGCCTGGGGAGAGAGGTGGCTCTGACCCAGATGAAGGCAGCCATTGCAACCATCTTACACAACTATAACGTCGAAGTCAGTAAGGAACAAAAGGTGGTCCTGGTCTACTCTGTGGTTCTTCAGATGAAGTATGGACTGCAAGCAAGAGTTAGCAAGAGGTGGGTTTAGCATACACTAGCAATAAGGTCTCACCTACTACCCACTTCAAAATAGCAATAAGGCATAAGCTACTACTTCACTATTTAATTGTTCGGTGCTTACTTTGAATGGCTTGTAATAAATAAAACTATTAAGAAGATGAGAAAAATCAAATCGTCTAATAAGGAGACGATGAGAAATATAGCAATATACGACATAAGCTACTATTTCACTATCTTTCTTGTAATAATCCAAAGTTTTTAAACTTTTCAAACAAAAATGGAAGTTTTTTTACGTTCTAAAATGAAGTGTTGAGAAAATACTTTTAATTTCATTTTTTATGAAAAACATGACTTTGCTTAAATATAAAGTTGGAAATTTATATTAGCCAAATAAATTACAAAGATAAACTTTCTTCAACATTCGTAATTTAATAAACCCTGAAACGACATGTATTATAAAGTTTGGGCTAAAACTAAAATAAAATACACGAGTTTGGTCCAAAAATTAGTTACCACTTAAACTTGATTCGACTCGATCCTTGATTTGTACTGATCATTTCAGTGTCAAGAACAATAAAAAAGGGCGATTTAATGATCACAAAGTTGGTCACTAAATATACGAGTTTTTGGTAGTTATATGAATTGGCGACTATAGTGTGCTCGCTAATGTTTGGTCACTGATAACTTTCGCGACTACATGGTCGCTGAATTCAGCGACGATATGATCGCTGGATTCAGCGACGATATGGTCGCTAATTCCAAACCCATATTTAGCGACTATATGATTGACTATTATTGATAACATGGTTGCTAAATTTGGGATCAAATTTAGCGAATAGCAACCATAGGATCGCTAATTGCGAACGCATGGTCGCTAATTAGTATGGGTCCAGATTTAGCGATTACATGGTCGCTAAATTCAAAACAACATGCACGTTGTTGGTCGTTTACTTGGATTTGGCACACGATTTATTTAATTAAATAGGATGCGTTTTCCAAATATTTTATTTCATTAGTTATTCAATTTATATTATTTAATTTAAATAGTTATTTAAATTATTTATAATTTTTTTTATAAAAGTAAACTATTTTGCCTGATTTTGATGGTTGGAAGGTTGCCGAGGTGGAGCTTATGTCAACGAGGCTCTTTGGTTTGCCCTCATCTTTTCCATAAACCGCTGCATCAATATTGAATCTGGGTGGCATGTGTGGCTTGGCCAGTGGCTTACATTGCTTGGTTCTCTCAGAGTTGGGCACTCCAGCACGTAAGGAGACATTCTCTTGCTGCATCTTCACTATTCCACGGGTCTGCCTCCGGGGCTCTCACAACTAATTACCGTAGTAATCCGACAGAGTGTGGATCTGACACAGAAAATAGCTCCTCCCTATCCGACAACCCTAACAACCTCCATATATGCATCACACTCGTCTTAAAAGGACAACGAGTTGACGAACTCGGAGGAGCTTTGGGTGAGAATCTCTCAGGACCACGCCTAAAAAAATGTTAGAAAGCTAATCTAAATTGACGACAGAAGTAATAAATACGAATAAAAGGCCAGAAAAGTAAAAGTTCGTACTTACAACGATATCACTTGATCGTTGATCTACAAATTGTCAATCCAAGCCATGCGTATACATCTCGATGTGCATCTCGAGAGGCGTGATTTGCCTATCGAAAAATTGTTCTTACGAAATAAATAAATTATCAGTAACTATAGAAACATCAATTTAAATTCTAAAACTAAAATTTTTAATTTTTTTACTATCAAAGTTCGGGTCTCAAACATCTAGTGTGTACATCCATCTTTTTTCCGCTCAGACTTAGCCTTAAACTCCGCCGTGTTTCGTTCCAAAATCAAAAGTTCCCACATAATCGTCTCAATCCACTTTAGGCGTTGTTTTTGGGCACGAAGCTAGTTTCCTAACCAAGCCATCGTACCGTCGAGTAACCTGCTTCTCTCACAACTTGTGGACAATATCGGTGCGCATCCTCTCGCATTTATTTGCTTGTAAAATAATATATGCAATGTCCTTCATTTCAAAGTAGTAAGTAAATAGCAACCATGTGATTGCAAATTATCAACAAACCTATTGTGTACAATTGTACGCCATCCTTATCCAAATACTTGTTCACTAACGATCCTCTCTCTCTCTTTTTGTCTTATGCAGATTGTAGTTTTTGGAGTCTCTTTGTGAAAAAAATCCATCCAAGGATCAAGTAAACATATATATACGGGCTCATGACGAATGGTCAATTAACCACCCCAAATCCAACAGTCACTTTCCCCTTTTATTACTTATTATTTTGATAATTCAATAAAATAATTGTAATTTGCAACCATCAACTTACAATTTTTGATTTACTAGCTAGTTATACCCGCCGTGCCATATACGACTAATTGAATTTAATACATAATTTATTTAATATATATTATTTTAATTTAATATAAAAAACTTATTTATTAGAAAACAAATTTGTATAAAATTTTACAATTGGTGTCATGTGAAACAGGGCCAAAATTATTAAGGTGAGTCCATTATAATTTTGATGGCTTAATGATAATTTATTTATGCTAAAATATAAATAAAGATTATTAATTTAATTTTAAAAATATTTTACAAAAAATATAATAAGGTAAAATAATCTAAATTCTTGTAATTTTTTTAATCAGATTCAATTCTTTAAAAACATTTGAATAAAAATTAAAAATATATTTAATAAGAAACGAATAAACGATGAAAAAATATAAATAAAGAATGAATTTTTTAATGATAAGAAAATCATTTATATTTACATAAATAATTCAAAAAGAATATTAAAGAAAATATAACGTAATTTTTTTTTATCAAAAGTCAATTTAGGTAAGTAATTATCTAGATTGAAAATTCTATTTTTTATCAAAATTTTATTTAAGATAAATCTTTTAGATAAATAGATAAACAAATAAAGATAAAATAATTTTCTTTAATTTTAAATAAAATTTGGATTTAATTTTTTTCATATAAATAGATAGAAATTTGATTGGAAAATCTAAATTAATATATCTATATTAAGATATGAGTCTGGTTCAAGTGCGAATGGGCGCAGAGGTGCAAAATAAGAAAGAATAAGAGCCGTTGGATCAAGAAAAATCAACGACGCTGATCATTTCACTTAAAAGGGGAAAAACGGTACGGGCGAATTTTCGACGAATTATTTGCGTATTTTTTGAAAAAAAACGGCCCAGATTTGTTCATCAATACTGTGAATTTGTTCATCAATATTGTGCATTTGTTCATCAACAATGTGGATTTGTTCATTGTTATATTCATATTTGTGCATTGGTTTTGGCATATTTGTTCATCGATTTGTGCATATTTGTTCATTTGTAACATCAATTTGTTCATTAGTTTATGCATGTTTGTTCATTGATAGATGCATATTTGTTCATTGTTATATTCATATTTGTTCATTGGTTTTGGCATATTTGTTCATCGGTTTGTGCATATTTGTTCATTAGTAATTGATTTATGCATATTTGTTCATTGTCTTTTTCATATAATTGTTCATTACTAAATGCATATTTGTTCACTAGTAACCTCAATTTGTTCATTGCTATATACATATTTGTTCATTAATAACATCAATTTGATGGTATTAATAGTCCTAAATGTACAAGTTGGTGGCATTGACACATAAACATAAGTTTATTTCAATGCACAAATAAGGGTATAATAATGAACCAATAAGGTTATATCAATGAACAAACAATGGATAAACAAAGGTTATATTAATGAACAAAATAGGTTATATCAATGAACAAATAGGATATATCAATGAACAAACAATGGTATATCAATGAACAAAAAAAAGTATATCAAAGAACAAATAATGGTATACCAATGAACAAACAATGGTATATCAATGAACAAACAAGGTTATATCAATGAACAAATATTGGTATATCGAAACTAATTATATGTTCATAAAAAACTAGATAATATTGTATTCATACACATAAATAAGGTTAAAAAATAAAACTAAAAATTAAAAAAGTTCAAAATCGATGAACAATGTTATCAAAAACTCGATGCACAATGAGTTAGTATTGATGAACAAATCGCTATTTCTGATGAACAAATTGGGGGCGTCTCATAAAAACGTATTTTTCGAAAAATACGTTAATAATACGGGAAAAATTCTTCCATGTCGTATTTTATTGAAAACTACGCGAATAATACGGGAAAAATTCTTTCGTGCCGTATTTTATCCTTTTAAATGAATGTTTAATCAGGGATGTTGATTTTTTTGGAATGGACGAGCGAGATTTATTCTTAATTCTCACCTGAGCGCCTATTCGCACGGAACTCTTTCCCCTTAAGATATAATATATTAGAGTTTGGTTCAAATGAAACCAACCCTTAACATGAAACGGAAGGAGAGATGTCAGCCCTTGGATGACATGATCCAATGGCTCGGATTACTCCTGTTTTTTTTTAAATACAAAAAAATCAAAACGGTGGTATTTTTGTAAATAAAACCAACTTTATAGCCTTAACTTAAAATACCAAAAAAGCCCAAAACTCCCACGTGACTCCCTACCCCAATCGATTTCTAGTGCCCAAACACTTCCACGCAAACGCTCACCTTCGATTACACCTTCGATCGCACCTTCAATCTCCCTCACCTTCGATCGCCCTCGCCTTTGATCGCTCCCAACTTTTTAGTTTCGAGATGCCTCCAAAAAAGAAAACCAAAAGGTAATTCAAAAATCCTAATTTGCGTTCTTAGATCGGAAGACATAGATCTGGATACTGTTGGTTGTCTGATTGTGTGTGTTGTGTTTTGGATATATGAATTACCATTGTTGTTGCTCTAGTCTTCCATTATTTGTTTTACATGTCATATTTTCTTCAATGCCTCGAATGATTCGTTTAACCAAGCCTGATAGCATTTAGTCACTAAAAGCATGTTTTTACCAAACCAAACTATGGCCAAATGACAATCTCCTTCACATGCTCTTTCAGTTACCCTTACCTAAAGCCAAGGGTGCAACCCTCTTTAACGCCTGAGATACTTTAGATATATCTGATTTTGAGTGAGCAGCTAATACAAACTATCTGATTCCAACTGGGAGGCAACATCTATCATGTACTGATCTCTTAGAGTCTGTCACAAGAACAGAGTCCTCTTCCAAGATCTGTAACATAGAAATTAACATTAGTTTCAAAAGTGCATTGAAAAGTGTCAAAAGTGCATTGTGACATAAGAAAAGTGCATTTATAAATAGCATAAGAAGACATTGTTTACAACAAGTACATTCAAATTCATTTTTGAAAAGCTTCAAAAGTGCATTGTAAGATATATAAAGTGCATTAGTAAAGTGAAAAAAGTGCATTACTAAATATATAGTAGAAGTGCTTTTCCATAGTAGCTAAAGTGCAATATTAAAAATAAAAGTGCATTCTAAATTTTTCAAGTGCATCCAAAATAGCAGTAGTGCGTTGTACACTAACAAAAGTGCTATTCTAAATGCATATAATGCATTGTCAATAGATATAAATGTACATTCCAATTAAAGTGCATTATGAAGTAAAAAAAGTGCACTCAAGAGTATCAAAAGTATATTCATAAAAAATAGAAATTCTCATTCCAAAACTATTTAATTGCATTCAGTATAAAAAGTGCATTGAAAAGTTCCAAATGTGCATTGTAACATAAGAAAAGTGCATTGATAAATGACATAAGAAGACATTCTTAATTTAAGAAAAGCTTATTAGCTCAAATGGAAGAGCAATGTGTTTATGCACAGAGATGTGGGTTCGAATCCCATATAAGCTAATTTGATCATGATTTTCTTTGAAAAATAGTGATTAATTAGTATTTGTCGCACACAATAAAATATAACTTCTTTTAGTACCTATCTAGTTAGGTTAAGAATAAACGTGTTAAGAATTAATTTTTGTAAGATATCATATTAGCCCATGTAGGAATCGAACCTACATCTTTGTGCACAAAGCACACCGCTCTACCATTTGAGCTAATAGGCTACTTGTACTAAAACAAAAGTGCACACAATAGTATAAAATGCATATCTTTTGTAGATGTCCATAACTTCATCCAAAGTGGTGAAAATTTGACCTCTATTACATTAAAAGTGCATTGCAAAACGGCTAGCTAAATCAGTGAAGATCAGTAAAAGTGCATTGCAAATATTTTAAAGTTCAGTACATCATAGGAAAAGTGTATTACAAAACTGCTAACTAAATCAGTGAAAATGGCATTACAAAAAGATATAAAAGTGGTATTAAGTAAAAAAAAGTGCACTTCACATATATAAAAAGAGCATTATTAACTGTGAAAAGTGCAGTAAAAAGATGTTAATTCAAAGACACGATCATTTGGTCCATATCCACCTTGAAGTCCAATGTCATAACCCTTACTACCAAAATCGCAATGTAATTAACTATCATATTTTTGTATTATGAGGCTAATTATAATGTATAAACTATGTTCTCTATAACAAATGAAATTAGATATACGGTCGAATATATGTTCTCTAAACACAAATGAAAAATGCATTGTTAAGTATGAAAAGTGCACTAGTAAGTATGAAAGTGCATTCTCATTTGCTAGTATTACTCCTTTTATGAAAAGTGCACTAGTAAGTATGAAAAGTATATTATTAAGTTCGAAAAGTTCATTCTCATTTGCTAGTATTACTCCTTTATGATTAGCTCAAAGTATCAACGAGAAGAGGAATTCATTGTTCCTTCGAGTATTGATGACTTTCGTATATCTAATTTCAAATGATAAGAGAATTCCTCTTCTAGTAAGTATGAATTAAAGAATGTAAGGTCAAAAATGTCTAGATAGCTGCTAAAGCTAGGATCTTGGCATTCCTTCAGTCTGGGAAGACTGTAACCCAAAGCAAGAAGGATCCTATCAAGCTCCTAAAACTTTTGGACATTTTAAAGTCTTTAAACAAGTTGCGTATGGATTTCAATCGGCTCTTTGGTGGAGCAGCTTGTATAGAAATTCAAAACATAAGCAGGGACCTCATCAAGTGTGTAATTGATGGAGCTTGTGAGATATTTTGGGAACTTTTCATTCAAGTTGAACTACAGAGGCAAACAACTCCGCCTGCTGATGATGGGGTGCATAGGCTTGTAGGCTTTATTATTGATTATTGTAATCGATTGCTGGGAGATGACTATAAACCGATCCTCACTCAAGTCCTTGTCATCCAATGTAGTTGGAAGAATGAGAAGTTCCAGGAAAGGCTCCTAATCAACCGATGTCGAGACTCGCGAAGGAACGAGAGTAGTCTTCAATTTGTACCAATTCGCCCTCAATCGAGAGCAGTCTTCAATTCGTCCGGTCGCGTCAATTCGTCTAGTCCATTCACCCCCCCTTCCCAAATAAAAAAGGACAAAAAGGATTAATTAATTAGAAAGGAAAAGACATAATTGCTCCCCCCCCCCCCCCTTAATAAAAGGAGAAAGAACATCAACCCTTGGATCTCCTTGGTCGAATGGCCCATAATACTGCTTTCGTTTCATGTTAAGGGAGTGTTTTATGAGAACCAAACTCATAATAGATAACATCTTTATTTTAGATAAAATCTTTCCTAGATTAATTTATCCTATTTCAATATTATCCTAAGATAATAACAACATATACAAATTTCCAAAATAAAAAAATCATATGTGGCGAAATCCTAGGTGGCTTAACGTGGAAACAATACGTAAAAAAATCCTATATGGTGCAACGTAGTTGTTTTATTCCTTGCGTCTTTTATATATATACATAGATTTTTTTTATATTTGTTTCTAGGCTAAATTTAACCCACAAAATCAAGCACAATTTAGGCCTAAAACAAATAACTTAAAAACACAATTTTCAAATAGGATCTTTTTGTTCAAGCTCAAAAATGATAAATTAATCAAATCAACTATTTTGATTAATTTATTTATTGGACATAAAATCATGAACTTAAAAACACAATTTTCAAATAGGATCTTTTTGTTCAAGCTCAAAAATGATAAATTAATCAAATAAACTATTTTGATTAATTTATTTATTGGACTGTACATAAAATCGTGACTTTTTAAAAGTTAAAAGAAATTTGACTGTATATAAAATTGATATATGATTTTAATTTTCTAGTTGAATGTATAGGTTCAAGAGATGACATACTCATCAAATTTAATATTTTATAATCACTTTTTCACTATAATTTAATTTACATTTTATAAATTTTATTGTCCTTAGTTTACAAGGGTAAATTTTTACTTATATATTGTTCGGATTAAGCCTTAGGTGGCTTTGGAGGTTAGTGCGAGTTACTGACGTGTACCATTCCTGACAAAAATCGGATGTGTCACATTTCTATTCTTGAAATATTGTGAAAAGAATAGAAATTTGGTTGATTATCTTGTTGATTGCAATCAACTACTTTCTGATGCAAACCATGTTCTCGATTTTTCATATGGTACGTTCATGGATCCGGCTAATGTGCATCTTGAACAGATCTTTATAGATGACATACTTGGCTTCTTGCTTATCAAGGAAGAACGCCATCAAGAAGAGGCAAGTTCCATGTCTGGGTTTCAACTACGTGCAAATTATTCTCAAAATCACTCCTCGTTTGGACAACAATAGCACTCTAACAATCATGGCAATGCACCACAACCTTCCTCCAGAATCACCCTCCTTTGATCCATGGGCGTAGATGAGGGTGTGCGGTAAGTGCTATTGCACAGGGGCCCTCAAGAGTCAGAAATATTACTAATATATTAAAACTCATAATTGAACATAAAATCTCTATTGTCCAGGTGGTTGGTTCTTGACCCTTTCTCTATACTTGTGGAGTCAAGTGTTCGATTATTTAACTTAATTTTTTTCAAAACTTGCCATTGATTTGAACAATCACACAAGTACTAATCAACTTCTTTATTTAAAATTTTGCCTCTTGTCAATCGGTATTTTGAATTTCAAACTAATTTATTTTTTATTTCACAATTGTAAGTACCTCATATTATTTTTACATGTATTCAAACTCCATTATCTATTTATATTCATCCTAGTATCAACACCTCATATAATTAATATGCTTTGATCGCGCACCGACTGATCGAGACCAACCTCACTCGTCCTCTAATCCTCCTCGGTAGTGCACTATGTGCCAAATTTGCAAACAACGCGGCCACTCAGCTAGGATTGTAGTAGTCACATGAATATGCACTACTCTCCTTGACTCCTTCAAGGGACTCTACAGATCATCTCAATCATGTTTTGTTGGTGGCTTACAATGCCTTGACCCCATCTCCTATCAACGACTTCTCTTGGTATTTCGATTCACGAGCAATAAATCATGTTATAGTTGATCTAAGTAAGGTGTCGCTCAACTCATACTATAATGGTACAATTTAGCTTACTCTAGGAAACGATATTACTTTACATGTCAATCAATTGGTCTTTCTTCCATTCCTTCTTTAAATTGTCCAAATAAATTGTTTGATGTTTTACAAGCTCCAAACATAATTAAAAATCTTATCAACATCACTAAAGTAACAAAAGACAATAATGTATATGTTGAATTTAACCAAACTTTTCTTTGTTAAAGGATGGAAGTACTTCTTAAAGGAGTCGTTAGAAACAAACTTTACAACCCAACTTTATTCCGTCAGCTTCCACAACTAAATTGGTAGGCGAACCAAACTTGGTTCCTCACTCACATTGTCGATTAGGTCGTTCAAGTCCGTCTATTTTACGTCATCTCCTTAGTCACTTTCATTTACCTATTTCCTCTAATAATGAGAATTTTTTAGTCAATATTGTCCTCTAGGAAAGAGTAATCGTTTACCTATTTCATCTTCATCTTGTCTTAAGTAAAAAAATGTTCCTTTTGAATAAATCTACTCAAATGTTTGGGGCTCTCCTATTATGTTGTCTATTAATGGATGTCATTTCTTTGTTCTTTTCATTGATGTTTACACTCGTTTCATTTGGATATATTTTTAACAACATAAATCCAAAGAATTCCACTATTTTCAACTATTTAAAGAAATGTTAAACCTCAATTTCAGGCAAACATTAAAGATCATCAAATAGACTGGGGCGGGGATTACATAAGAGTCTCTACTCTCTTAAAAACTCAAGGAATTCACCATTGTATCTCTTGTCCTCACACTCATTCTCAAAATGGGATGATTGAATGTCGAAAAAACAACATTCAAGCAAAAGGCTTACCATGTTAGTGTAACAAGTCAATGATTTATATCGGAATTACGTGCTACCTATCTCAAAAAGAGTTCTTCATTTTCAAGGTTCGATTGAGAAAAAAGAACTCTTAAGTTAAGGGTGCAAGGGTAAGACCACTATCAGGATGGGTGACCTCTCTTGGAAAGAACTTGTGCTGGGATGAGTTGGTGCTTCTATGGCATCGATCCTTACAAATGGCATCATAGCTAACTTTGGGTTACAAGTTGGCTTGGCTCAAAGAACAACCCTCAACCCAAAGGGCATTTAAATACTTGACGAGGACATCAAGCATTTAAATGGGGGTGGGGGTTGTAACACGACAATGATTTATAAGGGATTGAGATGCCACTTATGTCAAAAAGATCTCTTCTTTTTCAAGATTCGAGTGAGGACAAAGAACTTTGAAGTTAAGCGTGCAGGGTCAAGATCTTAACCCTGCAACACTACATAGATGGATGACTTCATAGGAAGTTCTTGTGCTGGCACGTGATAATATCGAAATCGAAAAAGAGAACATGAAAATAGCTTAGACTGATCAAAATAAATGCTCGTGGATTAATGTGTTTGGAGAATTACAAAATGGTATTGATAGAACTCTAAGTGTTCTTCTCTGCTACCGACCTGGCAGTTAGTCACCTCTCAAATATCTCTCTATTCTTATGTAGTCAAAGTAGAGTAAACATCCAAAAGTACCTTCTCTTTCTTGGATTCCCGTTTTTATTGCTCTTTGTGAGTATCCTAACAAGTGGAACTTCGAGTTCTTGCATGTAATACAAGCCTTCCATATGTCATTATGTTCGAGACAAGGGTTACAAGGGTATTTTAGACAACCTATATTTAATAGTTTTGGGAATCTACCCGCCTAAGCGAGTTTACCACGATGCAATGTTATTGCGGTATATGAATGAGGCTGGTTTTACTGGTGAGTGACTCTCACTTGAAAGGCAAAACAATCATATCACATGCAATCACGTACGCGATACTTGGAACCAAGCCCACCTAATTCGGTAGGAAGGAAAATAGAATTATGGGCCTATCGTATTGGGACAGTTGGTCGAACCGATCATGGGCTCTTCACACCTCTTGGACTTGGATCACACTAAATGTGTGTGATAAGGCAACAAAAAATGAGGACTTGTCCATCTTGCACTTCGCCTCCTTTCTAGGAGGGGTTTTTGATTGGGCCACTTGTATCTTAGGCCTCTTGTTACATGTGGGCCACCAACTGGAACAGGGAAAGAGCCAACAAGACCATACTCGTGTCAATATCGTTAATTGCCTCTCACTCCCACAAGGAGATAGACCCGTGATCAGATCTTCTTCTTTAGAAAACACACCTCGCCACTCTAAAGCACCTGACTATGGGAAGACTGGGAAAAAGTGAGGGCATATTTGTTGAGGTTCAAACTCAAAATAGCGAAAGTCGGCAAGAGCTAAAGCACAACGTCGGAACAGTAGGCAAGTTTGGTCGCGAGAAAGAGAAGGTGAGTTGGTTCTATCACAACAACACATTTGCTCCTTGACCATGTATGAAGATCTCCCACATGGAAGAATTCTAGACGACTAGTTAGCTCATGTCCATGCTCAACTCAGGGATCTCCCCGATGAGTCGTTCTTCATCGAGGAAGATCGTGACATAGTTTATAAGTGAAGCCCCCTCAACCCTATTTACTCTTTTGACTTAATTGAAAACTTTAAGGATCTCCGCTCCTTTATATGTACGCTCGATCTTGGAACCATTCATTAGTTGCTAGGATGAAGAGGATGCATATGATACTATCCGTAGAACTTGTTGATCGACCAAAACTCTCGGCAGAGAGGAACGAGTTTAGAGAACTCTCCAGAAGATAGAAAAAGAATTTTATGCTACAAAGGAGGTCCAATCTCTTATCCCAAGAAGAGATAGTGCTTAGGCGACCACTTAGAATACCAAGAAGAGACTAGAATAGAAAACTCTCGTAATGGAGAAAGGAGCTGAAGAAGAAGGATGTGAAGATATCTGCCTTGAAAGGGGAGATGGAGAAAGTTGAGCAAAAGCATGCTGCCGCAATAAAGAGGGCAAGCAACACGACAATCATGCCATGATGAGGACATTCTTTCGTGGTCTTTGGCATACAAGCCCCGTGGTTGAGCAGGTGATCAAGAAGTATGGTAACTCTCCTATGAAATTGTCACTTTTGAGCCCAAGTACATTGATTACTACGGGCTTTTTACCCCGGAAGATGCCACTAAACAACCCTTACTAGCTCCGGAAGATACCAACCCCGCTTTAGACTATTAGCTACTTTTTACTTTAGTGACATTGTTGCGGGCCTCGAGCCCTTTTTGTATATAGTTGTGGGTACTTAACATTATTCCCCCTCACCCTTTTAGAACTCATGTAAGGCTGATGAATGCCCTATGATTTGTTGAGGCCTTCTAATTATTATACATGCTTACAACTTACTTTATGCTCCTTTTTGTTAGCAACCCGATTCTTTTAGAATTCCTTATGAGAATCTTACATTAAGGAAAACTTCCCTTCACAAAACATGATGACATTGCTCTATACGATATTACAATTAGCCCTTGGTGGATCCCCTGCTCAAGGGAGAGATATCCTAATATTGTGGTGACATTCCCGAGACTTGATTTTAGAGAGAAATAAACCCAACATAGGATCGCGGTAGAGCAATCCGTTTTTTCACGGCGATGTCCCAAAAATCTGAAGGTTCCCAAGGGGAGACTAACCAACATAGGATTACTGTTGGATATTGGTACCATGGGAACAGACATTGTTACCATGAGAACAATACCGATCGCTCCCTAGTGTTTTGATAATGACAAACTCTAAGAGATTTGATCGATTTTATGTTTCCATAGTAATTTTAGGTAATACATGTCAAATGAGAAGTATGGAAGAAGGAATGAGTTGATGCTAATGTGAGGGAACAACGTCTTCGCTTGAGGGAACAAAAGCGTCTGTGCTTGGGCAGATTCTAAATAAGGAAAGCGTGTCCTTTTAACTTTGGAAGGTTTGGTTGACGAAGATTTGACAACTAGAATAGTTTGTTATTAGAAGATAATCTCTAAAGATAAAATCGAAATCATATCTCACCAAATTGGGAGTAGCTTGTGATGCAAGCAGAAGATTTCTACGTTAAGGAAAGATCTCATGGAATATTATATTGCGAATCAATTTATAGAAGATATTTTGGGTGGAAAAGTATTATTTCGTGCAAAGGAAATAATATTATATCAGATCCAAGTCTCTTCTATAAATAAGAGTACAATTTAGGTTTTCCATTGACAGATCTCGATTGATGATAGGCATGAAATGGTCGTGCAAATCACGGCTATGCAAAAGAGTCCTAACAACCTAAAGACTGTAGTCTTAGGGAAGTAAGGGTCGAATCCACAGGGAGGAGATTTATTTTTTTATGTGAATTTTATGTCAATTAAAGTAAAAGGGGTTTTTAGAATTAAACTAACTATTGAAAATGCAAAAACTATCAAAGCAAATAAAGTTGGAGTTTTTATCAAATTAGGGAAAACACTTAGTCAACCAGAGATCCACATTCGTATGACAAGTTGATCATCGATTTACTCAATATCGCATGCATATGGAATTCCAATTCCTTTTCAAATATAATTAATAGCAAAACCAGATACTATCAATCCAAACTAATTGAAAAACCATGAAACTATCAAGATTCAATTCAAAAGGATCATTAAGAATAGGAATAAAATCAGAATACAATTTCAGCATAAAACAACCAGCTTTTATACTAGAATGCAATTAAACTCTCTTCTACAATAAACTAGCACAACCAGTTACTTGTACAATGTAGTTTGCTACTATGAAATAGAGAAACTCAACCAGTATTTCTCTAAATCTAACAATTGAGATTCAATAACAACAACCCTAGAAATTGTTGAAATCAATCACATAAACAATTCAAACAAGAGAGTAAAATAATTCCATGCAATAGATAAAGAGTAGAAATCCCACAACTGAAAGTCAAAACGAAGCTTCAAGTTGTCTGACTAAGCAAAAGGCTTAGTTCTCCATGAAAAGCTAAAAACTCTGAAAGGAAAATATGATAATAGTGTATGAATGAGAGGTGCAACTCGATCTCAAAACCTAATATATCAAACTAGGTCTAAAAAGTCTATCCAAAAATACATAAACTCGGAATAAAGCTGATAAAGATATGGCCAATTAGAATATAACACGTGGCAACACTCGGATGTGCTGACCACCAAAGGCGGCGGGCGCCGCTTGGTAGGCGGCGGTCGCCGCCAGCACCAGGACGCGATCTTCAAACTTCTTCGATCCAGCTTTAAAACTCCAAATTAATGCATCTTCGAGTCTTCTTTCTCCTAGCTGGAAATAGCATATAAAACACCTAAAATAACCATAAATCCATGCTAAAACTCCTCCTAAATACACAATATAATTGTGCATATCAATTGATCTCCATTGCTATTTAGCAGCAGAGCAATCAAGTGCCATTGAAGCTTCGTCAATTTGTTAAGTAAGTTGTTACTAGGGTTTTTAGGTCTTCTTATATTATTATCTTTACGTGCTTAGGCTGAGAAGTTAGGGTTTGATAGATCTAGGGTCTAGAGATTAGACTAGATTATCTTGGAGTGCCTGCTTGCCTTTGTAGCTCGTGAAAGAATTAATAATATAAGAAGTCATTTGAAATCCCCTAAGGAGGTAGTTGTTTTACTCGCTCAACTATTTGGTTGATCGAGGTTTTCACTCTAAAGAGATCATGTCAAACTGTTACCTGCATAACTATATTTATTTCCGTTGCCCAGTTCACTATTCCCATGGGAACAGTGTCTGTATTTCTAACACACTCGTTCCAACAATTGGTATCAGAGCAGGTTGCTCTAGATAGTGTGTTTCTCTTTGTAGGACAACAAAATGAGTTCTAACTACGAAGTTGGTATCAACAACAAGCCACCATTACTGAAGGCTGGCGAATACCAACACTGGAAGATCCTATTCGCTCTTTGGATCCGTAGTAATGACTACCAGGCATGGTGCACCATTGAGGATGGTGATTATGAGGTCCCTGCTTCCAAGAAGGATAACAAGGACTTGGGACCCACTGAATACCAAGGGATGGAGAAAAACTTCAAAGTTATGATGTATCTCATAAACGCCCTTGGAAGTGAATATATGCTGAAGGTCGTGAACGTGAAAGATGCCAAAAGCATGTGGGCTACAATCGAGCAGATGCATGTTGGAAGTGATGACCTTCACAAAAGTCATCTTCATGATGCCAAACATGACTTCTTCAACTTTGAAATGAAAGAGCATGAAATTGTGTCAACCTATCAATCATGGTTCGAGATGCTAGTTAGTCGATTGAATGCTCTACGAGTCGATGAGAACCTCATTGACCAGGAAGGAAGAGAAGGTTCTCAGGATCGTCAATGGTATTCATTCCAAATACGCCTATACTAAAGGTCTACTCAAGGAGAATCCTAAAACAAAGACTTCAACTTTACATGAGCTATTTGGGAAAATCAAAGAAAATGATTGTTCCCACTAAAGGTGTTATTGTTCCCTGTAAGACTTGTGGTCCCTTGAGCGAAGTAATTGACTCTCTCTGAGAGGTTAACAATTCTCTTAGATCTGATTTACTGGAAGTTAAGATAGAAAGAGACAAACTCTTAAAGAAAAAGGAGAAAAATGAAACGAAGTTTTGTCCCTCTAGACATGGAATAGGTTATGTCTCAGGAGATGATGAGCCTAAACCTGATGTTCCTGTTCCACAAATTATAGAAAATATGGATAAAGAAATTCAAAATCTTAGGGAAAAGAATTCTCACCTAGAATAGAGGCTTATAATCCTAGAAAGTGGAAATAGTGGGAAAAGGAATTGGTACACTGGTCAAACGACTCACAAAATCTTTATAAAGCAATCTTTAGGTAATGAACCAAATGTAACACCCCCGTTTTTCCCTCAGAGATATTACTGCCAGTGACCTCAAAATTTACACTCCGAAGCCACCCAAGGCTTTCACGGTATTCAAGATATAAATAAGTAATAATAATTCAATAAATACTAAAACAAATGTCCAACTTTTACAATCTTGAATAATCTAAATACTTGCGGAAAAATGAGATTAAATAGTCTTTGAACAAAGCGGAAGTAAAATTCTTGAAGGCAGTCCTTACAGACCAAGGATCTCGACCTTAAACTAAGAAGTTATTCAAAATAAACGTGACGTGCAACAACTTCAACAGCTTCAATCTCGAATCACCACTCCTTTACTCCCTGATGTTCCGTATAGGGACGGTTGACACCAGCCGACCATGCAAAAGAAATAAAGCAGTCGGTCAGTCTAATGAAAGACTATGCAAGTGGAATTTTATGTGAGGTTCTTGTGATCTTAGTTGCATTATGACTATCGGACTCCGAATGAAAGTCGGTCGATGACATAACCCAAATAATCTCACGGAATGAGAAGCATGATGAAAAGATTAGGACACCACAAAACTATGGTTCCTTAAGAATGAGAAAGGTTATGTTGGGAACTTTAATTATCAACCAATATTTTGAAAAGCCTCCGTCGACTTATCAAATCTACAACCAACCTCACCGAATGCGTGTGGTCCGAATTCAGATTGGAAAATAGATTAATCAAAGTCGGGAGCCAGAGTGGTTTTCCAAGTTGTAGTCACCACCCTGAACACATTTTAATGGGTGTGCACTAGCACTTATCTTATTTAATTACAAAACATTGCATTCAAGTTGGTAGCTTTTAAGACGGCAACGCGATATGCCATAAGATATAGAATCCCACAAAGGGAGGAACGGGTTCCTAAGTCCCGATACAAGGCACTAGCTAGGTGCCAAACACTCCTCAAAACGGTTGAGAGAGCAGGGACATGACCAACATTAGGGTCTAGGTCCATCCTAATGCAAAATATTATAAAGAGGTGTTCAGGAGTTAGTAAACCCCCACCCCTAATTCTACGCTAGTCCAAAACAACGAATCTCAAAATGAGACCGTGAAACAAACAGGTGCGCAAACATTGCAACCTAAGTATAAGCTCTAGCGCATAATAGAATAATAACAATAAGCTACCATGGGGTCATTATTTCTATGCATAATAAACCCTTATTCATTTATACATTTCAACATGATCATTATTTCTTTAATAACCTAAGTTCATTTTATTCAAACAAGCGTTCCCAACACAACATGCAAACATGAATAAAAGTATTCATGATAAAATATGAGAGCGAACCACCACTTGCCTTGTTTCGAAGGCGAGCGAGAACTATCCTAGACGAGCTTGCAATCCAACGATTGATTTCCTTTTCCTGATTCATACATAAGATACAAAATAAATTATAATTAATTTATTTTGTTCAACTTTTCCTCGTAAGTTGAGTTCTTATGACTCGTGTAAGTTTATGCTTCTAATAAACTTATAGTATTAACATTAATAAAATCTTTCTTTATTAATGTAGGACCTTTTTAGTTTCTTTGTATTGCATATTGTAGATTCTTTATCTTTATGCATACATATTAATTAAAAATATTTACCCATATATTATTTCAATAAAAATCATATCATTTTGCAAAGTACATGTTTTTAAGACATAAAATCAATAATATTCATCATTTGCTTTCTAGTTGCAAATTTTATAAAAATATATACTTGCTACTTTTCTTTCATAAGAATATCATAAAAATATTTTTAACATCTTATAAATTAAGATTTATCAAGATTTATTTTATTTTAAATACCCCAATTAATAAAATGCATAAAATAAGGCAAAAATGGGTAAGGAGGCAAGCCAAACGGGTCGGGTCGGGCCCGCGGGCCTGTTACGTACAGCAGCAGCAACAATGCGCGTCTCCGACTTCAGAGGCATCGTTCTCCTTCGTCTGGAATCGGTTTGAGGCGTGTGAGGTGTCGTTGGAACCGGGACGAGCGTGGCTTTCTACTGTTGGAAGCGGCGGCGCCTGGGGTGGTCCTTGGTGGCCGGAAAACGCCGCTGAACAGGCGGTTCCGGTGAGGATTTTTGAAAACAGAGACTGGTTTTTATGTGGGTTTCTAGATCGGTTTTTGACCAAATTCCAATTGGAAATGGAGTGATTTTGCTTAAGGTTAGATAGGAAATGGGAAGATATATTTATAGGTCCAAGAATGAGCTTCAACGCTCCAAAAATGAGCCCGAAATCCTCCATTAAAGCCTTAGACACAATCCCGCTAATTTCGCCCATTTATGGGTGATTTATCTTATAATTGAATCGGGATTGATTCTCTAATCCATCCTTTGACACCTCCCAATCCTTTCCATCTTAAATCCGACCTTATCCTTCTTCAATTCAAATTTAATTTGAAGGATTCCAAAAACGTTGCACTTTGACTTAGAACGAGATTTTCGGGATGATTTTGATTGATTGCTCCCAAATTGATTGAAGGAACTTGTAGAGGGTTAAAAATGTGACAAGTAGGCTTTTACGGAATCCATTTCCGTTAAGAAACGAGATCAAATTCCTCATTTTAAGTTAAGAACAAGTTGGAGAAGAAGAACACCCATTTTTGAATCTATTTTCAAGAATTTGTACAAACAACTCTTCTAGTTTAAGAAATGAACAAAAATGCCCTTGATACTAATATTTATCATTAATATCTTTTGAAAGAGTAAAACTTGTAATTCAAAATTTTTATACAACAATTCTCTTTGTTTATAAAAATATGTTTTAAACACTTTTAATATATTTCTCTTAAAATTCTAATTTTATTTATTTATTTTTCGTTAACATATGGGTAAGGTCCATTATTATTTCAAATAACCCTTTAGAGGTTAGTTGTTTAACTTTCATTTGATAAAATAAATTAGGTAAGCAATATATCAATATTATGAGAATATTGCCATAATTTATTTTATAAACAAAATAAAAAGGAAATTACATAATTGTCCTTCTTGAAAAATAGGGTTATTACACCAAAAGACTTGAATGTTGACCGTGTTAAGGAGAGAAGTCTTCAAAAACCTTATTCTATTACTATCTTGGCATTTACTATCAATTTGTAGGCAGTGTAGCAAGAAAGGGCATGATCACAATAAGTGTAAGAAGGCTCAAATCTATCAAAACTATCAGAAAAATCAAGGGAACAAGTCTTACAACCAAAATGTTAACAATTGTCAAAACAGGAAAAGAAATAGTCATCACCATTGGGAAGGGAACAATAACCAGCAAAAACATAACACATACTCTCCACATGTTCAAGATAGTAGCTTTGTTTCAAGAAGTGTTAAGAAAAATCATGAAAAACAAAGTCGAAGTAATGATGTTAATCTAAATGAATACTTTGTTTCTAGTCCTCAGGAACATAAACGTTTTTATCCTAATAGACCCAAAAAGGCATTGCTTGCCTGGGTCATGAAGCCTTGAATCTCTCTTTTGCAGAATGAAGTGAGGGGGAATGACCAGTGGTATATAGGGAACTTGTTATTATACGACATGACAGGAAACAACAGGAATCTATCCTCACTTTATAAAAGCACTAGAGGAAGCATTTCCTTTGGTGACAAACGACAAGGAGCAGTCACAAGAGCGAGCAAAGCTAAACTAAGTGATCACATCAAGGTATGAAAGGTAAGGCTGGTCAAAAATCTTGGTTATAATCATATGAATGTTGCATAGATCTGGTCCTGGGGGAACAACAAATATTGTTTTCTCAAGAGAGCGTATTGCGGAGAATAAAAGGACCCAAAGGATAATATTAAGATGATGATGATGAGACCAGTGAACCATTGGATGCTTTTGACACCGTGAATAGTACTACAAACTTTGGATGTAATTAACATGAGTAGTTCCCAGGGGAACAATGATGATATTGTTGATACCACAAAAGTTCTTGACAATGTTTGTGCCATTTTAACTGATCCCACTTCAAATCTTGAAGAAGCGCTTGGTGCCACTCCAACAAAGGGCTTCATGACCTATGTTGGAGGGGAACCATGCATTCAGGGGGAAGTGGTAGGATTAGAGTCAATTGATGTCACAAAAATTCAAATCAAGAACTAGCAACAAGAAGCAATGAAAACCACCATAATTGAGGGCTATAAGGTGGAATGAAGCATTCAAAGGAAAGAAGATGGAACAACAACCAGTGTCGTTGTTACCTAAGGAACAATCCCAGAAGGAACAATCCAAGTAAGTATGTCTAATCTATTTCTTGATTTCTATTGTGATTAGCTCTTTGTTCCATATAATTGTATGGATCCACGAGAGTCTTTAGATGTATCTATGTTGGGTTGAAAACCAAGTTGATGATATCCTTACCAAAGCATTAGACAAAAAACCCTACGAGCATTTGAGGATGCTCATAGGAACAATCACCTTGAACTTGCAAGTCCCGATCTATTATTCCCTCAATGATTGGCTAAGATGATCAAAACTATATAGGGAACGATGATTTCAGTTGCTTGCTTTTCTGATTATGATGTCTTATGGTGATATGCTTGGTGAAGTGCACATCCTTTCATGATTACATGCATGTAATTTCAAAAAAAATGTCGCGAAACAATAGCATAAGCATAAAAGCACTTCTTTTTAGCCCAAAACGACAAACTTGATCTACGTCATCCCTCATTATAAGCCAATATGATAATTAGTCGTACAGCCATCCTAAGCCATCGTCCAAGTAAACGTTTCCTATGAGCTTGATTATTTTTATACTCCCCAACTGGACTCAATTACTTGGACTACTAAATGTTCCCTACCAAGGTTTGTTTGTTTGGATATGCTATTTTTGTCTTCTGACCCCCTTGCTATCCAAACCAGCCTTTTCATTCCATCCATGATGACGAGGAAGGGAACAATGATTCTCAAAGTTCAAAACAAAAGAGAAAAGGAAATGTGGTTTGAAGGCGGAGTAAAAGAAGTTGAGTGGCTAAGCATGCGCCAAAAGAAAAAAAAAAGAAAAGAAAAGAAAAGAAAGAAAAAATGAAAGAAAAGTGATCTTCAAAGATTCTTGGTCAAAGAAGTTAAAGGGGATAAGAGCACAATATGAGAAAAGAGCCAAACGAAATCATAGATGAATGAGAAGTTGGATATGATTTTGGAGGTGCAAATGAAAGATAGTGAGAATAAGAATCTCTGACTCAAAATCATGAATGGATCCCTCTTTCTCCCTTTAGTCACCATTTCCTCCACTAAAAGGTTTTCTTTTGATTTTTTGGTGTTTTTGCTTACTGTTCCCGTGACTACCTATGATCTTACTTTGCTATGTGTCTGTGATGGTTATGTAATCTTTTCCCAAATGTTACAATGAAAACTTTATGATGATGAGTTTAACTTCTGTGCATTGTTCCATTGGTATGGTTTTTTGATCATTTGATGATGCCAAAAGGGGGAAGTTTGGAAAATTGCAGAGATGTGTTTGTTTATAGGTTAATAATACAGTTCCCTAGGGAACGATTCAAAAGCTGAGGGGGAACAACACCACATGGTTTTGCTCACATGGTAAAGTCCTAGTAAGGAGGAACATTTCTTTGGTTCATTCATAAGGTGTGTTTGATTATTACTTCATAGATTATAAGGCAATTTTGTGGTATAAGTTTTTCATCGTCCAAAAGGAAATATTGTTAGATATTGGTACCATGGGAACAAACACTATTTCCATGGGACAATACCGATCGCTCCCTTGTGTTTTGACAATGACAAACTCTAAGAGATTTGATGGATTGTATGTTTCCATAGTAATTTCAGGTAATACATGTCAAATGAGAAGTATGGAAGAAGGAATGTGTTGACGCTGATGTGAGGGAACAACGTTTGCGCTTGAGGGAATAGTAGCGTCTGCGCTTGGACATATTCTAAATAAGGAAAGCGCATCCTTTTAACTTTGGAAGATTTGATTCACAAATATTTGACAGTTGGAATAGTTAGTTATTAGAAGATAATCTCTAAAGATAAAATCGGAATCATATCTCACCAAATTGGGAATAGCTTGTGATGCAATTAAGGAGAAGATTTCTAGGTTAATGATAGTTCTCATGGAATATTATATTGCGAATACTACTACACAAAAAACATTTAAGGAGAAGATTTCTAGGTTAATGATAGATCTCATGGAATATTATATTGCGAATACTACTACACAAAAAGCATTTTATCTCTGGATATAATATCACGGATGTTATTTATCAGGGATAAAATACGGTAAGATAATATTTTTTTTAAGTTAACGAAAATCAAATATCCCGGGTAATTATTTGAAATACTAGAGATATTTGATCACATAGGATTAAAAGTGCAACCTCAAATATCCCTGATGGGGATAAATAGTGACACACCTACAAGGATAAAAAGTATTCCAAATATCCCGGATAGAGATAAGCCCCAACACGCCAGGGGTATATTGCGTGAGAAGTTAAAAATAAAAATAAAAAAAGCCATATGACAGCGCCGATCGAGTAAAGCCCCAAACTACTCAATCCCTAAAAAAACCCATGTTCCTAAATCTTTCTTCTCAGGATGAAGAAATGGTGAATTTCGTGGTCTTTGATCTCCGTCCCGTCCTATTCGCTGGAATCCAAGCTAGGAGACTGCTTCCGAGTAGCTAAGATCCGTCGTGCAGTGCTCCAAAAGATGACAGGTCGCTCGCTGTCGGGGAAGTAGGTGCGGCGGTCGGCAGTGTGACGGTGGGGGGTGCGTGGCCTACCTCTCCTCCCTGATTCCCTGGAGCGGTGGTGCGACTTTTCAAGTTGATTCAACTGATAAACAGTTCTAGGAAGGAACCAGAGAGATAAAAGCAGGACGGATCGACGGACTCGGGAAAAAGAATTCGAATTCTTCACCGCCGTAATATCTTCTCTACCTCGTCAAAGTCTACGATTTCGTCTCCAAAATAGAATGGTTTGAGCTCTCCATTCTCAATTGAATTTTGTTTTCTAATGTCTTATGTTATAGCTTGAGTTTCCAATCATGGATTTTCTTTGAAAACTTGTGTTTGTTTAACTTGGAAAGATATTCGAATATGTTTGTAGAAGATATTTTGGGTGGAAAAATAGTATTTCGTGGCAACTGGCAAGGAAATAATATTATATCAGATCCAAGTCTCTTCTATAAATAAGAGTACAATTCACGTTTTCCATTGACCGACCTCGACCGATCTCCATTACTATCTAGCAGCAGAGCATTCAAGTGCCATTGAAGCTTGGTCAAGGTGTTAAGTAAGTTGTTAATTACTAGGGTTTTTAGGTCTTCTTAGATTATTATCTTTACGTGCTTAGGCTGAGAAGTTAGGGTTTGATAGATCTAGGGTCTAGAGACTAGACTAGATTATCTTGCAGTCCATGCTTGCCTTTGTAGCTCGTGAAAGAATTAATAATATAAGAAGTAATTTGAAATTCTCTAAGGAGGTAGTTGTTTTACTCGCTCAACTATTTGGTTGATTGAGGTTTCCACTCTAAAGATATCGATCATGTCAAATTGTTACCTACATAAATGTATTTATTTCCGCTGCCTAGCTCACTGTTCCCGTGGGAACAATGTCTGTATTACTAACACACTCGTTCCAACAATTACGATAAAAGATGCCTGTTGTCACAACGAAGTCTCCGAGACAAACTCAGAGCGAGACTAGCCCGATACAGAGCAACGATAGGAAAAACTTGCCATCATGTTGATGTCTTGGAGACTTAATCTTTGTTAAATCTGAAGGAATTTGATATGACAAGTCAGATCGCGATAAAAGATACCTGATGTCGTGATGAAGTTCCCGAGACCTAAACTCAGAGGGAGACTAGGTAATTGGACATTGGCTCGCGATAAAAGATCCCTTATGTCGCGATGACGTCTCTAAGACAATCTCGAAGGGTGAAAAACGAGACATCAGATCACGATAGAAGATTCCTAATGTCGCAGTGACGTCCACGAGACTTGAGCTCTAAGGGAGTCAAACCCAACACTAGATTATGATAGAAGATTCCTAATGTGAAAGTGATGTCTTAGAGATGACCTCAAAGGGAGACAAACCCGTCATCAAATCGTAATAGAAGATTTCGGATGTCATGGTGACATCTCCAAGACATGATCTCAGAGGAAGAGAAAATAGACACTAGATTGCGATAGAATATTCTTGATGTTCATGGTGACATCCTAGAGACTCGATCTTAGAGGGAGACAAACCAATACAGCAACACTAGATTGCGATAGAAATTCCTGACATGATTTTAGGGAGAATAGAAGAGATGAGCAAATTTGTGGTCTCAGCTATGGAAAATCTGTTGAGAGAGCACGAGAGAAATTGAGAGGAAAACTCTTGTATTCATTCATTCAAATTGCAAATACAAAGGATCGTGCTTGTATACTTGTTCTCCAATCTGACCCTAATGGCTAACCTGGTACAGTGACTCATGGTTAATTTGTTACCATGGTTCTAACAGAATTTGCCAACACACTACATCTAGTCTACGTTACATTATAATAAAGAAAGTTACATGATTTCGTTATCTCAATATTCCCCCCATAAGTTGGAATGTTTGTGAGACCCCACTTAGTCATTAGGAAATCATGTCGAAATTGTCCCAGTGGCTTTGTCATTGCATCGGCCAGTTGGAGACTAGTGTGAATAAGAGCTGTTTTGAGGAACCCCTTTTGCACTTGTTCTCTTGTGTAGTGACAATCGATTTCCAAGTGCTTGGTGCGCTCATGGAAGCAAGGGTTGGCTGCGATTTGTTGGGATGCCTTGTTGTCACAAAATAGTGTGATAGGTAAGGGCACAGTTACCTTCAAGTTTTGTAAGACATAACTGGTCCATACTAGTTCAGCTGTTGTGTATGCCATGCTCCTGTATTCTGCTTCTGCAGAGGATCTTGACACAGTTGTTTGCTTCTTTGTCTTCCAGGAGACTAAAGCATGGCCAATGAAGACACAATACCCACTAAGTGATCTCCTGGTGTGCAAGCAAGCACCCCAATCAGCGTCAGTGAATCCTGTAACTTTGAGATCAGTTTGTATTGGATAGAAGAGACCTTTCAGTGGAGTTCCCTTCAGATATCTTAGAAGATACATGGCAGCCTGCATATGTGGTACACGTGGCTGAGCTACGAATTGTGACAAGTGTTGAACAAAGTATGAAAGGTCTGGTCTGGTGAGGTTGAGATATAACAATCTGCCAACCAAACGCCTGTACTGTTCTGGATCTGGGAGCAACTCACCTACATCTGTGCTCAGTTTCAATCCTGAAGGCATGGGAAATTTTGCTTCTCTAGCATCTTGTAGCTTAGCATCTCGAATAATGTCATCAATGTACTTGTGCTGACTCAGATACGTGCCTATAGAGTCCTTGTAAATTTCCATGCCTAGGAAATATTTGGCATTTCCTAAGTCTTTGATTGTAAACTTGTGATGCAATGCTTCTTTTATCTCAACAATTTCACCCATGTTGTTGCCAGTTAATAAAATATCATCAACATAAATGAGTAAAACGGTGATTGACTTGCCTTGAGCTTTAACAAATAAGGAATAATCATTGGTGGACTGATCATACCCAAATTGCTTGATGAAACCTGTGAGCTCTTGGTTCCATTGCCGGGAAGCTTGTTTAAGCCCATATAAGGACCTTTTAAGCTTGCACACCTGATTCCCATAAGCAAGTGAATATCCTTCAGGAGGTCTCATGTAGATCTCTTCCTCCAAATAACCATGCAAAAATGCATTATTCACATCTAGTTGAATCAAAGGCCACTCATAACTAGTTTCCAAGGCAATAACTATTCTGACTGTAGGCAGCTTGGCCACAGGGCTGAATGTGTGCTTATAGTCCTTGCCAAGCTTTTGATTGTAACCTTTAACAACCAATCGAGCTTTGTATCGATCTATACTTCCATCAGCCTTAAACTTAATTTTATAGACCCATTTGGAACCAATAGCCTTATGTCCCTTGGGTAAATCTGTTAACTCCCAAGTACCATTTTGTTCCAAGGCCTGTAAATCCCTGGCCATTGCTTCTTCCCATTGGGGAACCCCCTTTGCTTGAGAATACAAATATGGCTCATGTACAAATCTTACTTGGCTCATAAAGGCATAATAGACAGACTCATTGTCTTGTGTTGCCTTAGCTGTCATAACATAGTCATGAGCCCAAACTGGCACTCTTCTATCTCGAACAGATCTTCTCAAAGCTGTTTGTTGTGCAACATTTGTGGGCACTAAATTTTGTGCAGATGAAGGTAAAGGAGCTTCTATTTCAGACCTGGATGGAAAGCTTGTGATGGTGGCTTCATCTGTAACATGTGATTGATTTGCAGGTGGGAAAACTGTGCTAGTGCTTTCTTCAGCATTGGGAACACTGTCAACAATGTCCTTGAATGGGAAAACATGCTCATGGAATTCCACATCACAACTGAAAAAGGTTTCTTTTGTTGTCAAATCATACAACTTATATCCCTTTTTGTGGGATGGATATCCAAGTAGAATGCATCTTCTTCCTCTAGGATCGAACTTATCATGCCCTCTTCTAATTGCTGCAGCATAGCATAAGCACCCCATTACTTTCAAATCATCATAGCTAGGTTTCTTACCATGTAGCATCTCAAAAGGAGTTCTCCAATTGATGCTAACCAATGGCATTTTGTTGATCAAATAAGTGGCAGTCAAAATACAGTCTCCCCAGAACATTTTTGGCAACCCTGCATGTATCCTTAATGCTCGAGCTGTCTCCACCAAATGCCTGTGTTTCCTCTCCACTGTCCCATTCTGCTGTGGAGTGTATGGCATACTTGTTTGATGAAGAATACCCAATTCTGAAAATAATTGTCTACACCTCTCATTGACCAATTCTGTTCCATTATCAGACCTAACCTTCTTAGGCTTAGCCTCAAACTGTGTATTGACCATAGCTAAGAAGTTTTTAACTATGTCAAAAACTTGAACCTTGTCATGAATTAAGTAGGTCCAAGTTGCCCTACTATAATCATCAACTACAGTGAAAAAATATTTTTCACCATTCAAACTGGCAACATGGAAGGGACCCCAAAGATCCATATGCAATATCTCAAAGCAAACATCAGACTTAGTATTACTCATTGGAAAAGGAAGTCGGTGAAATTTAGCAAGGCTACAAGCATTACAAAAATTGTCACTGTCATCAAAATTGCCCACATTTGGCAAATGTTTCAACTTAGAAAAGGAAATATGTCTTAATCTGGAATGGAAAACATGTCTATCAACTCCTATGCTTGAAGCTTGACAAACTTTATTTGAATTCTGTCCTTCTTCACTGCATGCCTCCATTTTGTAAAGACCCTTGAATTCCTTTCCAACAGCCACAATCTTCTTACTCATAGGGTCCTGTATTTCACATTTCCAACCATCAAAAGATGCCATCAGTCTTTTCTGAGCAATAACCTTCCCAATGGACATCAAATTAAATTTGAAATCAGGTATATAAAGAACATCTGTAATGATAAAATCTGGCTTAATTACCACACTCCCTGAGTGTGTAACTTTCTTTACAGATCCATCAGGCAAGTTCACCAAAACTGGTTGATCTAAAGGCTTTAAATCCACTAAACATTCTAGATAAGGAGTCATATGATCCGTAGCTCCTGTATCTAGTATCCATTCATGTTTAGCAAAATGACCAGAAACAAGGTTAATATAAATGCTACCTGCAAAATTAGCTAAAGAAGGAACCACCATTTTTCCTTTGAGCATCCTCATCATCTCATTACACATGGTTTTCATAAGCTCCGGATCAAACCTGCCTTGTTGTGTCCCATTATCTGTATCCGAGGGAGTATGCTGTTGAGTCTGCTGAGTTCCTTCATTACTGACTTGCCCTGCAACGATTGGCACACCATTTTGCTTCCTTTTACCCTTGTACCAGTCCGGATAACCAATGATCTCAAAGCACTCTTCTCTAACATGCCCTGACATCTTACATTGAGAGCACTGTTTCTTATCATCCCTGCTCTTCTTCTGGTCCTTCTTCTCAGTGTAATTGTTCCTAGAATCAGCCTGAGTTCCTTTGTGCCCTCCATGATACTGATTTCTAGCGTTGACACTAAAAGCAACTGATTCTGGTACAACCACAATTAACTTTTTCTGAGTTTCAACAGTCAACAAGGTAGAAAAAGCTTTGCTCAGCTTTGGCAAGGGATCTTGTGCTAGAATCTGACTCTTTGTAGCATCATAATCAGCATTTAGGTTCACCAGAAAATGCATAAGTCTGTCACGATCTTCCATCTCCTGGATTTTGGTTAAAACATCACAAGAACACTTCGCCACAACCCCACAATGACATGTAGGCAAAGCGTTCATAAACTGCAATTCCTCCCAGCATCTCTGGAGTTTAGAGAAATATGCTGTTATAGTCAAATTTCCCTGATGCGTATTAATCAACTCCTGTTTCAGTTGATAGATCAGAGGAGCATTCGATTGACTATAACGCTCAAGCAAATCTTTCCACAACTTGTATGCTGAATCAATGTAAATGAACGACCCAGAAATTTCAACAGTCATCGAATTTACAATCCAACAGGCCACCATTCGATCAGCCCTTTCCCATCGTGCCATTTCAATTGGATCCGTTGTTGATTTCATCACAGTACCATCTATGAACCCTAATTTCAGCTTAGATCCTAGGGCCATACGAATTTGTCGATTCCAAGTCATGAAATTGGTCCCATCAAAGAGTACCGTGGTTAACGACATACCTGGATAATCCGAGTTTGACAGATGTAGAGGATCATTTTGTGAATTCCCCTGAGCTTGTGCCATCTGTGCAAGTTGAGCGAGCAGCCTGACACTGTTTTCGTCACCGATCATCGTCTCAGCCTGGTTTGTGGAATGATGAAGGTAATCGCTCCTGTTCTCTCTAAGCTCACTCTTGATCGATCGATTTTAACCTGCGCGCTCTGATACCAAGAAGAGATGAGCAAATTTGTGGTCTCAGCTATGGAAAATCTGCTGAGAGAGCACGAGAGAAATTGAGAGGAAAACTCTTGTATTCATTTATTCAAATTGCAAATACAAAGGAGCGTGCTTGTATATTTGTTCTCCAAGCTGACCCTAAAGGCTAACCCTGGTACACAGTGACTCATGGTTAATTTGTTACCATGGTTCTAACAGAATTTGCCAACACACTACATCTAGTCTACGTTACATTATAATAAAGAAAGTTACATGATTTCTTTATCTCAATAAGAATCACAATGTTAATGTCTTTCTAATTGCAAAGAATAAATAAATAAAAACAACGTATGCAAATGAGAGAACCACATAAATGTCATCAAACCTCCAAAACAATGAGAGACCCAAACTATAGAAGAAAAATAAGTAAGCAGAGGTGAATCCAGGGTAAAATTTCTTCAGCTTTGGTTCATTCAAGGTTTTCACAAGAACCAGCCCTTCCAAAGTTTTTGATCTTGAAGACCTCTGTATATATACACTTCTTGATGCAAGATGAAGGGATTCGCATTTCGGATCCATCTTCTGGGCTTGTGGCCATCGGTTATTTCTCGGGACTAAGTCTCTAACTTATATACGGCACAGTCGCACATGCTTCTTGTGATATCCCACCATCTTTGTTTTGAATTCTCGTGCTTTAATTTTAGCTCTACAAGACTACAACATCTCGAATCTCCTCCCTTAACTAAAATTCTAACTTGACGCTTCTTCATTTTCTTTGGTATAGAAATCCCAAACTTTGTCAAAAGGAACCAATTTTTCTACTAGGACCACAACGTCCACCCTATGGATCAGAGTGAAAGGCCCCTGAATGCGAGCAAGAAGATTTTGAAATTCTGAGCAACGCGGCTTGCTGGAGTGCTTTGGAATGGTCAGTTTCAAAGAACAGGTTTAAATTTTTTTTAAATATAAATAAAAATTGAGTTGAGCATATTTAGATTGCTTAGGTTTGATTTCAGTTTTATTAGTTTATGATTGATAAATGGTTATCTTTTTTGAAAAATTCGAACTTAATCGAAATTGAAATTTGAAAAATTCAAACTGAAAACCAAAGCGATTTCGATTTTGGTTCGGTTCAATCGGTTCGGTTTAATATTTTGCTTTGAATTGACCCATGATCAACCCCTTAATAATTCATATTATTATAACTCTATAATTTTATATTATATATAATTGACTAGGAAAAATAAATAAAATAAAATACTTTGTGACATCTATCAATTTTACCTAGGAATTTTTCTTTCTGTAGCGAGGAATTTGACTTAGAAAAATTTAGCCTCATCTGGGTTAAATTTCTGGCTATGCCCCTAGTTCAAAGGATGGTAGGGTTGAAAGAAAAAAAAGTCAGAATAATTTATTTACTGTAATTATTCTGACTTTTTTTTGGGTGGTAGCAAGGGTTCAATGGATATGTTTTTTTCTTTTTCTTTTTCTGTAAACAAAATCTGAGTTTTTCTTTTCTTGTGTGTAAGAGCACATCTAATTAACTTGATTAATGTATTCGGGCATCTAGTTAAGTGGTTAAGCCTCCAATGATAATACTCAGAGGTCTCGGGTTCAATTTTTATGGACAATGTCCTTAATCACCAATGAAAAAAAAAATTAACTTGATCAATTTTTAAATGTGACCACCCAACCACCACTGTCTCCTCTCAAATAAATAGCTCGTGCTTAACCTTCCCTTGCCCATACAACATGCAGTATTTCCCATTCCCTTTTAGATAGAATCAATTAATAATTCCCATTCCATTTTTGGTATTGGGTCAATGAATCCATCCTTAAGACTCCAAACGATGAAGGATGAAAGAAAACAAAACATCTATATAAACCCTTTACATCCCCATCTATCTTACACAACCAAACATAGATAACAAAAATATAAAACATTATGGCTACCCTCCTTCTATCACTATGCTACCTTGCGATCCTCCTCTTAACCCTAATCCTCCTTTTCACTCTCCCTTTCTCTCCCTTTAGCAACAAGAATGGCATTCCCCGGTATTGGCCGGTAATCGGCATGATCCCGGCTTTAATAGCCAACTTCCACAACTTGTTCGAATGGTTGACTGCGATTTCCAACGAGTCTGGCCAGCCTACGATCCCGCTCAAGGGTCCATGGTTCACGAACCTTAACCTTTTACTTACCATGGACCCTGCCAACGTCCAATACACATCCAGCTCGAGATTCACCAACTTTCCTAGGGGACCCAAGTCGAGAGAGAACTTTGATGTTTTCGGAGATGGGTACTTTAACTTGGAAGCTAAGGAATGGGTGACCCATAGGAAGATCCATAGGTCTTTCTTCAGCCACAAGCAATTCAATGAGTGCGCGACTGAGCTGGCATTTGAGAAAGTGAAGAAGGGGATTGCGGTGGTTCTGGATCATGTTGCAGCCGGGGGACGACTTGGTAGCGGTGAAGGTGGAAAGGTTGATTTGCAAGACTTCTTCTCCAGGTATACGTATGATTTGACTCATAGGTTGATGGTTGGGTATGATCCTAAGAGTCTCTCGCTGGAATGGTCAGAAGTGCCATTGACAAAGGTACATAAACTAATCTTTGTTAACTTCAAATTAATATTTTTTTATTTAGGATATGTTTGAAAATTTGGATTTTGTTAGTTTATTTGATAAATGGGATGCAACCTCACATTCATTGGCATTTATACAATGAGGATCCGTTATTCTCAAGGGACGTTTATAACCAAAATTATCCTATATTTGTCTTCAAACAAAAAAAAGACATATACATTTAATATTTCGAAAAACTGGTAAATGTACTACGATTAGTTAATATTTATTTTTAGTGAGGGCACTGCCCATGAGATCGATTCGAAACGGAAACCTCTGGGTACTACCCTTGAGGCTTAACCGTTTGACTAGATGGCTGAAGACTTTAGTCTATAATATTGAAATGCATTTCTTATAATGGTTTTGGCGTTACACGTCTGAAATATATATATATGCATGTAATGACGATGTTGAAATTGCTATTATCATATAGATATAATGTTTCAACGTGTAACAGGCTATGAATAGTGCTATGCAAAGTATATGGATGCGTCATTTCCTCCCAGAGCCGTTTTGGAAGCTTCAAAGGTGGCTAGGAGTTGGACATGAGAAGGCCCTCAAGGAAGCAAAACATTTCCTAAACAAATTCTCAACCAAGACTGTGGCGACCAAGCATGATGAATTCAACTTACGAGGCCCGGAAAATCCAGGAGGAAAGAAGTTCAACGACATGCTAACAACATACTTGATGGAGGGTGACCACTATCGCTCAGGAGATGGCGATGAGGTCCTCAAGGGTAGTCTCCTTAGCCTCATGTTAGCAGGCAAAGACACCACTGCTTCAGCCTTGACATGGTTCTTTTGGATGATATCTCAACACCCATCCGTCGAGGCAAAGATCAGAGCCGAGGTTGCAAGTGTTATCACAGAGGACGAGAGAGAGAAGCCACGCCTGTTCACCATAGAGGAGATATCTAAGCTAGTCTACCTTCACGCATCCGTATGTGAAACTCTAAGGTTGTATCCTCCCGTTCCTTTCCAGACCCGGGCCCCACGTGAGCCCGACATGCTTCCGAGTGGGCATGAAGTGACCCCTAACTCAACCATAGTTGTGATTCCTCTCTACATCATGGCGAGGACCAAGAATGTCTGGGGAAAAGATTGCGCCGAATTCAAGCCTGAGAGGTGGATTATGGAGGATGGGGGATTCAAACACGAGGCGTCTCACAAATTCTTCACCTTCAACTCCGGCCCTCGGATCTGTCTAGGGAGAGAGGTTGCTTTGACCCAGATAAAGGCAGTTGTGGCGTCCATCTTGCACAACTACAATGTCCAAGTCCTTGAGAAGCAGAAGGTCACCCCTATCTATTCGGTTGTTCTTCAGACCAAGTATGGATTGCAAGCTAAGATCACAAAGCGGTGGGCTTAATCACGCGTCCTCAGCACGAGCATTATATACGTACTAAGCTGTGTCTAAATCTACTGGATATTACATTTACTTGGAATATATATACTATCCTAATTATAGCACAAGTTGTGTAAAAGCAAGAAAGAACATTATATACGTACTAAGAATATGTGTACTAAATTGTGTGTACACCTGTTGGACCACGCGTGGTGTACTCATTCACCATTGGATTCATGAAACAATGTAGTAAAATATTATATAAATAGACATGCATCAATTATTATGTATTGATTGGCAGGAAGGAAAAGGTGTACAAAAGAAGCAACAAACCTAACAAAAAGCGAACATACAAAATTAGCCTAGTAAAAGTGCATGAATTGATCAATTAATTCACATATGATTCCCCTGGTTGATAATGTCACATTTTGCCAGGATATTAATTAGCTTTAATGTGGCATGTGAATGCCAATTGAAATTTGAGGATTAAGTTGTTCGAAAATAGCTTCGTTCCTGGCTATCCCGTGTAGAAAGAGTTTTTGGGTCTTCCCTTGGCGTGGGAGACGTCCCGGAAAGTGGGTGTGGTGGGTGATTGTTGGTTCATAAGCGTTAGTAGAGAGTTGAGAACAGACGTTGGATTGTTCCCAAGGTAGCAAAAGTGAAACCGAAATTCACAAGTAGGTAAGCAAGATAGAACACAATTCTTTTATAGAGGAACTCCACTACAACCAACTAGTTGTATGGGTAAAATTTTACCTCCGCTTGGAGGACTTTGAATGACTTCCTTCTTTTATTAATAGTTCCATAAGCTACTACAAGACAAAGCTCAAACTTCTCTATTCCCAATATCAATAGTCACCGAACTTTGAGAACACTAATGAACTTTCTCAAACTAAGTACTAGGACAACATATCAACTAAAACAAAGAACTCAAACCTTACACTATATGCTTGTATCTTTACTCATTTCCCTTTCACCACAGAACTCTAGATTCACCGTCGCTGAAATCACACACTCGTTGTCGGAGACTTCTCTTGATTCCTTTGTTCTTTGCTTTCTCCTTTTCTGATTTCTTGAGGTTTTTGCGAGAGGTATTTGCAAGTACACTATTCATTGGCTTATATAGACTCTTGAGGCTTGGGGCTCAATTTTCATTTTACATTGGTTTGAAATGCCCTTGTCTTGCTAGCCAAGTGTGTACTTTCTTCACATGTGATTCTATTTGAATTTGTCAGCTTTTGAAGCTAATCGGACCATTGGATCAAATGGCTCAGTCTGAGGAACAGACTACGTCTATGATTTGTCTGGAACATGATTCCATGTTTTGTGCTGAGTTGTCTTGTCTTCACATGTGAGTTCCCATGTCTTGGGAACTTTTCTCTCATGAGTTCCCGTGATGGGAACTATTTTACAAAAATAATTTCCCAATCTTAGGGGGGATAAGAAATAAGTGCACCCAAATGTGAAAGAAATCACATAGAATGCAACATCTATATCTCATCTTGATCCAAGAAACAAAATGTGTGAACATAAAATTTAACAAATTATTCATCTTCAAAATATTACAAATCAGTTACCCAATGCATTTATTGACAAAAAGAAGGTAATTAAGTCACATATACCTACAACAAATGTCCTGCAAGGATTGAAATACTCATTGGACAGTCAGACCTACCCATTGCACGTGAGCCTACAATACGTAAGAAGTATGGTAGGCCACTAGGTTCAAAAGATTTAAAGTCGAGGAAGTTTATGAACTAAAGTGTATAACGGGAAAAGCCACAATGGATCATGAATATAATGATAAAGACAAAGAGATTGAGGAAGAAAATCTCTCATAAGAAGATATCCTAGATAATAATGAAAATATTGATAATTTTGAGATTTCCATAAATTATGTGCACATGGGAATACAATGGAATAGAAAAGATGTCATTATTGATGATATATTTGCCTACTTAGTGGCTACTGATATTGTGACTGAAGATGATGACATTGAGCCAAAATCAATGGACGAATGTCGTTGCTTGAAGGATTGGCTAAAATGTAAAGAATCCATTCATGTCGAATTAAAAGCACGAGAAACGAGAAGTTATTTCATATACCAAAAGGTGTAAAACCAGTTGGTTATAATGGATTTTCGTACGAAAACGAAATGAAAAAAATGAAATTGTAAGATATAAGGCAAGACTTGTGGGTCTTGACAAATGTATGGTTCACTTGATATGGACATCTATATGAAATTCCTAGAAGGACTAAAACTACCTGAGGCTGAAAATTGTGGATCTTGACAAATATTTTCCATAAAATTAAGAAGGTCGTTTTATGGATTCATCTAGATAGATGTGGTATAACAACCTCAATGAATACCTTTTAAAAAGAGGGAAATAATAATGATATCATTTGTCCATGTGTTTTCATCAAACGATCCGAAAATGGATTTGCTATTATTGCGGTCTATTTTGATTACTTGAACATCATCAAAACTTCAAATGAAATCCAAGATATTGTAAAGTATTTGAACAAAGAATTCGAGATTAAGGACCTTGGTAAAACAAAGTTTTGCCTTGTCTTACAAACTGAGCACCTAATGGATGAAATTTTTATCCACCAATCTAACTATGTCGAGAAAATTTTAAAAAGGTTTTATATAGACAAGGCACATCCTTTGACCTCTCCCATGGAAATACGATCTCTCAATGTTGAAAAGGATCAATTTCTTCCTCGAGAAGAGGATGAAGAAGTTCTTGGTCCTGAGATGTGTCGTATTTAAGTGCAGCTTGTACTATATTGTACTTGACTAACAATACAAGACCATATATTGCTTTTGTAGTAAATTTGTTATCCATTCAAGACTAGAGTACTTTACATATGAGTTGTACTCTTTTTCCCTTTATTAATTGGTTTTTTTATCCCACATGATTTTTCACAGAAAAGGTTTTTAACGAGTCAATTAATACGTAATCTACTAAGGTGTACATTCAAGGGGGAGGGGGTGTTGTAAATTCCTTAAGGCCCCGTTGGGCATTTTCTAGCGGGAGCTTTTCTAGCAATCCATCTAGATGATCCGCTCCCTCTCCTGTTGCCCTCCTAACCCCAAGCTTTTTCATTTTAGCAAAATTCCGTTCCATCTAGCTGAATTTCGCTTCCAATCCGCTGGTGCCAAACAAACCCTAAGTGATAAGGTTGAATGTAACCTTAGGTTACTCTTTGACTTATTTAATCTCTTCGATTCAACTCTCTTATCAAGTGTACATATTTAACATTCTCCTATTAAGTGTAATGGTGTAACATTTGCCACCACTAGCCTATAAAAGGGGCTTATATAGAAAGGCAAAAGGTGAGTAGAAAGTACAAGTGTTTTTCCTCTCTAAGCTCTGTCTTATTCCCATTATTTTTTATTGAGTTTAAATATCACCAATATTACAACAACATTTTCTTTCCAATGCACAAAGTAAATATTTAATTAAGGATATTTCTTTAAATTTCAAAATTTTCTTATATATGTGTCTAACTCTAAAATATTAAATAGAATAGAACAGAGGGAGTATATAGTTTTTTTTGTTGAGAGCTCACCCATAAGGGAAAATGATGACTAAATTGCATACTATATCATCTCATGATTTACTCCACCTATTGTCATATGATTTTGGGTTGCAATCTCTCTAGGCTTGCATGTTTGGCTCGTTACACACACGACTACCAATTTATTGGCCCATCGAAATTATATTATGGTGTTAGAGTAGGTTTCGGTGTGGGTTCATTTCCTACAGTTTTTTGTACTTAGCTTGCCGACTTCATGGACCCTTCAGGCAATCTGTCCAATATATTAGAGATCGGTAGCAAAGTGGTGGTTCACCAACCTTGAGAGATTATCGGGCTTACTGGCCTTATAAGCATATCCAAGCAATATGTCCAATAACAAAGCGAGTGATTCAAATGTGACGGTTCGCAAGTTATAAGGGATTATGTCCAAGTTACAATTAGCTCAGGCAATTGTGCGCCATTCAAGAGGAATGTTGCGAGTTGTCTCACATGAAAAATTAGAGACTAAGTTTTCTAATATATAATCTAATGAGTTAATCTACCCATTAGTATATGATTTTAGGTTAAAATCTCAATAAATTTATACTAAACCCGTTATATGCATGACCCCCAACTTATCGGCTTATCAAACTTTATCAATTTTACAATCTAAAGGTTCACTTTCTCGTAGATACTTTAACCAAAATTTGTGCTTTTCAGCTAAAATTCTTCTATATATTACAGTAATACCGATATCCTCAAAGATAATCAGTACACTATCATTATCATCAAAATCATTATTGATAATTCCTTATATAATATGTTACTTTGTATTTATGTTTTGGTGTCATTTAATTGTAAGATGGTTGAATCATCCAAATTCTTTCTCCTATAGAGTGGGAACATGTAGGAGTAGGCATTACCTAATTAAGAATACAGCTAGATAAGACTCATTATTTAGCATGTACGTACGTGTGTGATATATCTACACACAAAAGTGAATAATATTGGTCGTGACCCGACTCCTCTTAAATAAATCTTGTCTGTGTTTGGATGAAGGCTTGTTTTATGTACAACATGTGGGAGAGTTCACTTGGGATTGACAGAACTCATCACTTAATGTTGTGGACCTAGCCATCATCGACCGATTATAATTGTACAGCTAGCATTATAATCTATCAAAAGCCCAGTGATAGTACTTCAATGGTAGGTTGAATCTAAATGTGTAATTTTGTGGCCAGGATTTCGGAAAGTCAAATATATACACCATAGTTAAAATATATTTTGTGTATATTTCATTAAAGATTCCAAAATTTGTGCAAGTTAATTCAATATACTATGGTAAACTTCAGGATGGTATTCACAGTGAGCATTGATCACATGGCGACTCAGTCTTACTAGGTCCAAGCCTAACGATAGAAGTCCCGTGGATTAATATAAAGTGGGAGGTCACACATGTGTCCATTAGTCCATATGCATAGGCGCGTTAGACCTAGCATACAAATTCAGTGAGATTTTATCCTAAAATCAATTATTAATAGGGAGTAATTAACCCAAAAACTTATATACTAGTCAAGTTTTTATCGGAATTCCTATATAAGATATATTTTCTTTCACACCCCCCCTTAAGTACAACTATTTCGGATCGCAATATAGTAGTTAATCTTTCCCCTTTTATTATAGGATAATCAAGTGGCAAGTATTGTTAAACAAGAAAATCAAGCTAAAACGAGTATGTATTTCTAACGGAGGGATTATTTGTTTTCCTTTCATCGAGAGCATCAAACACAAAGCAACTAAGGGTCCGGCGGCCGAGCATGGCCACGGGCCACACTCCGCGTGACACGGCCCGACGGGTCCCCGGGCTACTTGGCGCGCGCCTTGAGGGCGAGGACGGGGCATCTCTTAGAAGGTGATCTTTTCTTCTTTTCTTTGGCCAACGAGCGGCTACCTTTGTCTTGAGTTAACTTCTTCCTTAGAATCGTCAGAGACTTTAGAGCTTGACTTACTACCATCGGAATCCCCCACTCCATTGCTAGAGCAACCAAAGGAGTCACTCTCAATATCATCAAGTGAAGCATTCTCCGAACTAGACGTGGAGGACTTATCTTTTTGCGAGTTGTCGATGTTTCTAGTTCTAGTCATGCCTTGATCACAATCCTTGTTGCAAGGGGTGGCCGCATCACTCTTAGTTTTCTTCTTCTTCTTCTGATCTGATATACTTACGCTCTGAACCGACATACTTACGCTCTGATCCGACATCCGCTTAAAAAATTATGAACGTTTGAAGATTAGATGTATGCAAACTATTTTTACATGTCATTTACATCTCCATAATACTTTTATAGTTTGTTAAATTTCATATCCTCATACTGTAATTGAACCCGAGACCTTCAAAAGAATAGGTTATATTAATTAAAATATTTGAGTATCGTATAATAAAGTACTAATGCATTTTTAAGTAGTTATTCTATTATCTTCGGGTAACTACTTATGATAGGATGTAGTACCATAATGTCCACGTTTTAGCTCCCACAGGTAGGGTTGTCAAAACTTGACTCGACCCGAGAAACCCGCCTGACTCCGAACCCGACCCGACCTAAGACAAAATAGAAAACTTGACCCGAATTGATTTGACCTGAATCCGAAAAAAACCTAAACCTGAGATTAACCCAAAACCGATTATACCCAGATGGACTAGCCTGATGCAACTCGATGCTACCAGACCCGAAGTCATCCGAAAATGTGAAGTTACCAGACCCGAAACCATCCGAAAATCCGAAGTTACCCGACCCGAAACCATCCGAAAATCCAAAGTTACCCGACCCGAAACCATCCAAAAATTACATAATGTTTTAAAATAATTTTTTTTGTAGGAGAGGATGTACTCTCCGGCCCCTTATGGGAGCATTTTATTAATGATAAAAAAAAGTTAAGTAGTCAGCAAATGGGGGATAGCCCGACCGCTAACATCATCAAAAAGCAGTAGACTAATATCCTTCGGCTGGGCAAGCAATATATTAAGTCCAACAGGAAAATAAAAGCATAAAATGCAAGACGATCCACAACCATATTTGCCTCACGGTAGACGTGACGGAACTGAACTTTCCAATTCCTCTTAATAAAGCCATGGCATTGTGATACCAGGCTGAAGAGAGGGTGACTCTTACGGGCACCTGCATTAATGATATTTAAAGCAAGCTGGGAATCTGATTCAAGAATAACTTGTTTGTAACCTTTATCCCAAGCAAGAATGAGTCCATTCAAGATTCCCCATATCTCAACAATAGGGACGGTACACCACCCATGATTGTGAGTGAAGCCAACAATCCATTGTCCCTCGCTATTCTTCATGACGCCTGCAGTAGTAGCTTGACCATCTCTAACCGCTACGTCCGTGTTATTTTTATCTACTTCTCCGTCGGGCAAGTCCACATAATATCCTTAAAAATTTTTGAAGAGACAGTGGAGGGGGCGGAGAACTTACCTGAAGTCAAGTAGTATTCAACAACCTTCTCAAGAATAAAGCTGGTTTTATCCTTAATTTGAACCTCTTCCTCGAATATCTTGGCGTTTCTCCAGTGCCAAATCCACCAAAGGGCCGTTGAAAACACATCTCTCCAATCAAAGGAATCCCACTTGCGATCAATCATCAAATTATCCCTAATCCAAATCGGAAACTCAACCTGAAAAAACTCAACAAGAAGATTAGTTGTGTTCAGTTTTATCCAAATAAAACACACATGCTCACAAGCCCTAAACAAATGTTCAAACTTCTCCTCGGCGGTTCCGTAGTAGCAACAGGTGGTGTCCTCTATCAAGTGTCGGCATCACCTTTCGGCATTTGAGATAACTCCACCTCTAATCACAGCCAGATAAAATGTCAAACCCATTCAAGAAGATTCAGCTTCCACACCTTAGCAAACAGATCTGCATCAACTTCATGGAGGTTAAAAAAGCCTTTAAGCAAATCATAACCAGATGAAACAGAGTAATTGACATCTGGTGTGAATCTCCAACTAATCTTGTCATTAACATCTTCTTCCTGATCCACCACATTCACCGTAGCCAACTGCATTAAGGCAGAAGCAGGAAGCATAACAGACAACAATGACCAATTCCATACCTATTTAAGAATCTAGTAATCAAAAACCGTCATACCATGATGAGCAATCCCAATCTGCCCAATAGCGATATCTTTAAGAGGCCTCTCAATAAGCCAGATATCATCCTAGAACATAGCTGACTTGCCATTACGAAGGTTCTAGCGAACACTTTTTATCACAATTTCTGAAACACCTTGCTTAATGCTTTTCCACAAATCCGAAGCTGCATGGGACTTGCCTAAAGCTATATCCGCATACTTATTCTTGAGAACAGTGGACCAAAGATATCTGTCCTCCATGACAAACCTCCAACCCAACTTTCCCAAAAGCGCAATATTCAACTCGCGCATCGTCTTGATTCCAAGGCCACCTTTTCTTTTTGGTTTCGTCACCTCCTCCAGGGCAACTTTGTGCATCCGTTTATGTTCCCGACCTGCTCAACCGAAACTTCCGCAAACAAAAGGACGTCGTCCGCGAAAAAAAAGTGCGAGAGAGAGGACCCACCTCTCGTTAGGTTGATCGTCTTCCAACCTCCATTAGTAACCGAGTCACAAATAATATGGTTGCGGCGTTCAATACAAATCAAGAAAAAATATGGGGAGATAGGATCACCTTGTCTAACTGCCCTCGAAGCCGGAAATTGTGTTGCCACTTCCCCGTTCCAAAGAAGCTGCAATCTACGAGAAGTCACGCCATAACCCAAGAAATCAACTTTTCTGGAAACCCTGTCATCTTGAGAGATTCTCTAATAAAACTCCAACTTAACCTATCATAAGCTTTTTCAAGATCAAGTTTAAGGATCATCCAACCCTTGGATCCTTTTTTCCTCTTCATAGAATGGACAACCTCTTGAGCAATAACAATGTTGTCCGTAATCATACGGCTCGGAAGAAAGCTACCTTGAGTCGGCCCAATGATCTCCATCAAAATAGGTTGGATACGGTTGACCAACACCTTAGCAATAACCATATAAAGGACCTTACAAAGGCTAATTAGTCTAAATTGATTGATCTTTTCCAGTTTGTCAACTTTCACCAACAAAACAATGAGTGTGTAGTTGATGCCAACCGGGAGAATGGCATTCCGAAAAAATTCCCTTATGAAGCTAACCAGTGAATCTCCCACAATACTCCAGCACCTTTGGAAGAACCCTGGTTGAGACCCATCAATGCCCATGGATTTAAACGGTTTCATACTTTTCAAAGCTGACCAAATTTCATCCCTTGAAACACTACTAATGAGCGGTTGGCATTGATCCTCAGTCAACCTTGGAAAACTAATACTCAAAATCAGGAGTGCAAAATCATTCACTCTTTCCTCTATATACACCACTCTATAGAAATCAGTAGCCATATTTTCAGGCTTGGTTGCATTATCCACCCATCTCCCTTGGTCATCTCTTAAACCCTCAATTCGGTTATGTTTTCTACGGATGATAGTAGACATATGGAGAAAAGTGGTGTTATGATCACCAAGATTGAGCCATTATTCCCTAGACTTTTGGAACCAAAGCACCTCTTCCTGTTCAAGGACTAAAGCATGCTCCCGTTGAATATCAGATTCTAACGTCAAAAGGTGCATAGAGCCACCATTACCAATTCTTTTTTGCACATCATCCAGCCGACGCAGCAAAATAATCTTCCTCTCGTGGATTGATCCGAAAACAATTTTATTCCATTTAGTAAGGTCAATAAGAAGAGCATCAAGATCCAAAGGAGTGTCAATATCCGGTTTCCAGCTTTCATTGACCTTGTTGAAAAACTTAGGGTGTGAGAACCAAGCGACCTCTAATCTAAAAGGTCTTCTCTTCCGATTAAAATTCATGGTGGGATCGAAAGAGAGGAGAAGGGAACAGTGGTTTGAATATTAATTATAATTATGTTTTTAATTTAAATGTTACATTAAATATTTAGACCCTAGAGTAGTTAAACTACAAAAAAATTTATCATTCGATATATGGTCTCAATCAAAATCCGACTTATTGGGCCAAAGTCGCCCAAAATCCGAAAAACCCGAAACCTGACTAAATCCGAAATCTAACTAAACTTGAAACCGAACTTATCCGAAATCAAGTTGGACCGAAAACTGAATGACCCGACCGAAATTGACCTGAAACCCGACTTTGCCTGATCAATTGAGCACCTGACCCGACATGATCCAACACAATTTCACCCGATTTTCAAAATATCCGAATTTGACCAAATCCGAACTTAACCGAAACTGAATTGACCTAACCCAAACCTACCCGACCCGCCCGATTGACACCCCTACCCACAGGTAGTTGCATTAATTTAAAAAGTGGTTAATCTAATTACGCACACTATAATCTTGAGGTTTTTTTTAATGATTTTCAGTATTCCGTATTTTTTAAAAAAATGATTTTTTTAGCTACATCGGATAAAGGGAAATTCCTTTTGGTGCCCCTAAGTTTTTGCCTTTTCCTTTTGGTGTCTAGGAAAAAAAATTACTCCTTTTGGTACCCCCGAGATTTTGGCTTTTCCCGTTGATGTTGCTCTTTGGTTCAAATTAGTTAATTTCATGTATACCATTGTGTTCATCACCCTTAAATTAATAGGATTTCACTCTTAAAACAGTTAAATTCATTACCAAACAACATGAATTTGAATTCTAAAACAATTCTTTATTTTAAGGGGTTGTTTAAAAACTTGTTTACAAATTCAAATTGGGATGGTTAGGTTATAAATTTTGATGTTCTAATAGTCAAATCCTACTAATTTAAGGGTGAGGAACACAATGATGAACTTTAATTTAAGTAATTTGAACCAGAGAGGGGCATCAACGAGAAAAGCCAAAACCTTAAGCGTACTAAAAGGAATAAGTTTTTTTCTTGGTCACCAAAAGAAAAAGGCAAAAACTTTAGGACACCAAAAGGAATTTCCTCGGATAAATTATGCCCCCTCCCTCCCTCCCTATTAAAATTCCTGGTTTTGCCCCTGCTTAGAATTTTCACGTCTGTAAGTTCGATTCCGCTGCCCATTTCACTAATATGTGACGTGTATTCTAACTTACTGATCCAACAGTATAATCGACATTTTATTTTAATTCTGTAGTTCGTACTTGTTAACTTATAAGATTTCTTACTCCAAAACTAGGCACATGCTAATTGATAAATTATGTTTGAACATGATAGCTTACGATTTCTTCAAATGGAAGGCAGGCATTACTAGCCAGGCGCGTTGAATGGTAGCATGAATAATACTCCTTATCACAAGGCAGCAACTGTAGGTCAAATTTAGGGTATTTATATCTTCATATTTACTTTTATATATCAGAATTTTAACTCTTTTGGTCTTTGTAGAGTAACTTTGATTATTTTTTTTTCCCTTCACGAGAGGTGGAATTTATGTGATATATAATATAATCCATGTCAAGCAATTGTAGCGTTAAACAAAAAGATCCATTTCTTGCCCTGTTTCAAGTCTTCTGTGAATCAAATGAAAATATGGAAAAACCGCAAAATTCCATCATAATGGTGGATTACATTATTATATACCTAATCTTATAGAGACATCCGTTAAAAATGAAAATATGTATTAGGATGAACCACCGGCTTGTTAAATCTATATTAACACATGCAGGGGTGGACTATGGAGTAACATTTTGGATGTAACAGTATATATATATGTCGTCTCGGACCTCTCGTGCAGGGTGGACGGGTATATTATAGTTAAGCAAATACTCCGTATATTTTACAGGCTGTTAATTGATTAGCTGCAATTTTATCTTTAATGGCTTTTGTTTATGAGATTTTATCTTTTATTGGCGGTTTTTTTGTCAGAGTACTGTGTTTGACGGGTAATTTTTGTTTCTGTAATTTTCCCGTTATTATATTGATGTGGGTGGTCTTAACTTTAAAAAAGTTTATATATAAACCAATAGGAGTATAGGACTGTCTGTCTGCTAGGGCTTGAGAATCATATATGGTATTGGTACGTGATGCTGATATCAGCATCGTGTGCGCTTTTGCTGAAAGAAACTTCTCGTATCGGATCCCGATTCGAAGACTATCAACTCCCAAATATATACAGATTCCTATTAGTGGAGCAGGTAGGAATTCAACATCTTTATCTGTGTATATAATATTAGGATATAGCAAAACAACTTATAAAAACGGATACATAAATGTGTTGGTTGTCATTTGTTTCGACGGGGTTGGGAATTTTGGTTTTAAACATCTGAATAACGATGTTTATCTCCGGTTTTGATAATGACAAACGTCATAATAAAACTAACGTTTTACATTCAAGTATTTTAAGGGAACACCAGATTTGACAAAGACTCTCCAAGAAGAGAATGCAAAAGAAACACATGAATATACGACAGCAAGTTCCTATCAAAGGAAGTCTAGAGAGAACAATTCCAATCGAATGGGAACTCACATGAGAAGACAAGACCGTTTAGCGTGAAACACGAGATCCTGTCTCAGACAAAACAAAGGCTCAGTCTGAGAAACAGACTGAAGCGAGCGATCCAACGGTCCGATTGACATTTGAAGTTGACTAAGTCCAAATCAAGTCACATGTGAAGTTCACAAAAACTTGGCATGCAAGCAATGTTCTCAGAATCCCGATCCGATTCTACGATTCTAGCGATCTTACGATCCATAACACGCAAAATGATCCACGATCCCAAGTAGGATCTTATCGAAGTAAGATCCTAAATGATTTAGAATACAATCTCGATTTGATCGCGATTTTACATACGATTTTAACGATTCTATGAACGATTCTAACGATCCTACAAACGATTGTAGCGATCCTATAAAATGATAATTTTAACTATATATTATTCATATTTTCACGGTTAACGTACCATTTCCATTAAAATAATTGACTAGCCCATCCTACAATATTTTTAATAATCAAATTAATAATCTTTAGCGTTTTCTTACTTCATATATAACAAAATATATAGTCTATTAGGTTATTTTCGCATACTTTTAGTTATAATGTAGAATCTTACGATTCAGCGATCCGAACTTACAATCCGATTTAAAAGACCTCAACGATCCAACATAGAATCTCAATCCTGATAACCTTGCATGCAAGACAAAGGGTATTTTGGACAACATGAAAGTGAAGATTGCATCCCAAGTTCAAATGAGTATAAAGCCAAATGAATAGTGCTTGGAATAAGCACTTCTCCTAGAACAAATATTTACATACAAAGACACAAGAGAGACAAAGTGAAGAGAAATCCCCGGCGGGGAGTGTGCGATCTCGGCGACGGTGAATCCAAGTTCCCAAGAGTTAGGGAACTGTGAGCTCAAGGTGTAAGGTTCGAATTGTGTTGTGTTTAGTTGAGTTGTTCACATAGGAACAAGGTCAAGAAGGCTTACTAGTGTTGCTAGAGTTAGGAAAAACTGCTAGGAACAAAGAAGTGTAAGTCTTGCTTGTGTAACTGAGGAACAATCAATAAAACGAATAGGTTGTTCGAAATCCTTGAAGCGGAGGTAGAGGTTTAACCACACAACTAGTTGGCTGTTGTGGGGTTCCTCTATAAAGGAACTGTGTCTCTTACTTTCCATTTTACTTGCGATTGTTTCACATCTGCTGCCTTGGGAATACTCTAATCACTAGTTCCCAAGCTCTTACTAACGATCCAACAATTGGTATCAGAGCAGGCACACTCTAGATTTCTGTGTTAGTATCGCAGGTTGTAGGATGTCTCAAGAACTTACTCAAGTCGGACATAGGAACAACAAGCATCCAAGGCTTGTCACTGGAAGATTCGAAAACTGGCAACGCAACATGAAGGATTGGATGCACAGCCACGACTTTCAAGTTTGGTGTGTCATCGAAGCAGGGAACTTCGAGGTAGACCCAGCCATTCGCAATGACTTCACCAAGTGGGGAAAAAACGAATAAAAGTGCATGGAAGAAAATTTCAAGGCCAAATAGTACCTCAAGAATGCCATGTCGGAACAAGATTGCGACAGGGTAGCAAATCTGGAAACGGCGAAGGAGATGTGGGAAGCCATCCAACAGATGCACATAGGGAACTCTGACCTTAGAGAGGACATCCAAATGGATGCTAGAAAGGAGTTCTTCAACTTCCGAACAGAGATGGGAGAATCTATTGCTAGCTACCAATCTCGCTTTGAAACCCTATGTAGCAAGCTTACTGGACTTGGGATCACCAAGGAGGAGATCACCGACAAGATGAAAGTCCAACAGCTCTTCAACGGCCTAACTGGTGAATGGGCCAACGAGAGGACCATGTTCAAAGAGAATCTTGAGAATAGGAATCTCACGCTTCACCAAGTCTTTGGGAAGTTGGTGGGACATGAGAAAAGAAAGCAAGATGACAAGGAGCAAAAAAGGGCACACAAAAGAATTGTCCTAAACTAGAAAAGATGCTCAAATCCGTTCAGGAGCAACACGAGGACTCCGAAAAAAAAAGAAGATGAGGAACTCGTCCTTGTCAGTCGTCACACAGGCTCTTCGATCCTTCTACAACAAAGGGAAATTCAAAAAGGGCTATGGGAACTCGCAAAGTGGTCAGAATTCCCAAAGTCGACCCACGGAGAAGGACCTCACTGACGTCACTTGTTACAAGTGCTACAAGAAGGGGTGCCAAAAACTGCCCACAAGGAACTGACGATAGGAAACAAGGAAAGAAGGCCTACATTGCCACCTGGAGCGATGACGAGGATGAAGATCCTGAATCTTGGGCACACCAAGACATGTGTGCAATGGCCATAGGGGAGACCACTGGGGAACAATCCAGTGAGGTAACTACTAAAACTATCCTTGAGTTCTTATCTAACTATGAAAAACCTGAGTTATTGAAATTGCTCTCTAGCCTTGTTAATGATAACATAAAATTGCAAAAGAAGATAGATGAATCGGAACAAACAAATGCTGAGTTAGTTGGTCTTGAATCTTGTTCCAATTGTGTGAAACTGATTGATAAGCTTCAGTCCTACCTATCCTACATAGTGGCCCTTTAGGATGAGATTAAAACCCTAGAGAGTGACAAAAACGAGTTCCTACAAAAGCTAATTAAGGGAAATATGAGTCATGAAGCCCCGAGTTCCCAAACCAAATTTGTCTATGTCAAACATGGGATTGGGTACATGTCTGAGTGCCCAATGAATGGGAAGTCTCCTCTAAACGAACAGGAGGTAAATGAGTGTAGGGCCCTAGAAATCCAATGTGAAAAACAAAAGAATGCCCATCTAGAGGAGAAAATACGTGTCCTAGAAAGTGGGGTAAGTGGAGAGAGGGACTACTACACTAGGAACATTGGGCACAAACTCTATGTCCAAATAGCCAAGAGAAAGGGGTCAAAGGTCTACAACAAGGAAACTATGGATAGAAACAGGATACAAAGATCCCATTCTAAGTACTACTTAGGTGAGTACTACAAAACCTGCTAGAATTGTGGTGCACATGGGGACTACAAGGAATGTTGTCCCAAAAAGGAAGCTCAAGCTCAAGGAATCACGAGTATTGGAACAAGCAATATAAAAAAGCTAAACCTGCTAGAGGTCCCATTTATGGGAACCAACATAGGAACTTCCCCTGTCATTCTAGGAACTCTCGTGATATCAATATTGTTGATCATGTTATATTTGAAACCGTCTTTCCTTGTAAGGGACTAGGCGAGAATCATCTTGCCTTTGTCACCAAAAACTAACTCTCCTTGAAGGTGGCAGTGAGGGGGGAACAACACTTGGGTCTTTGATAGTGGTTGTTCAAATCACATGACTGGGAACAAAGACAATCTCACCTCACTCCACACACAAGCCGAAGGAGGTCACGTTTCCTTTGGCAACAAAAATAAATGAAAAATTATAGGAACATGCGAAGTACTACTCAACAAGTTAATCAAGATTAGCAATGTCAATCAGGTGAAGGATCTAGGATACAATCTCTTGAGTTTATCTCAAATATATGATCAAGGGAACAACGTTGTCACTTTCAACTCAGAAGAATGCTTGGTCATCAACAAGAAAACCAACAAAATTATTTTAAGGGGAAGAAGGTCGAACAATGTTTATGTGGTGGACACAAACTTTGAATCACCAAGAAAGTTGTGCCTTGCAAACTCCCATGATGATACGGAACTCTGGCACAAGAGGCTAGGCCACGGAGGCATAAATCAAAATGTAAAAGGTACATATATGTGTTAATTGATGATTTTTCAAGATTTACATGGGTTATTTTCTTGAGATCCAAATCAGACGCATTCATGGAGTTTGAACCCTTCATCAAGAGAATGGAAGTTAGCATGCGATTGAAGCTCAAGTCTCTCAAATCTGATCGTGGAACTGAGTTCAAGAACTTAGAGTTCCTAAAGTTATGTGACAACAATTGTGTTTCTCACAACTTCATGGCCCTACGCACACCCCAACAAAATGGAGTTGTGGAAAGAAAGAATAGAACCCTGGACGACATGGCTCGCACCATGATGCTTGAGAGTGGAGTTCCCGAAAGTTTCTGGGCCAAGGCAATCTCCACAGCAACATACATTCTAAACCGAGCCATGATCTGTCCCATGATCAAGAAGACCTCATACGAGTTTATCAAGGGAAGAAAGCCCCAACCTTTCTCATCTCAGGACCTTCGGCTGCAAATGCTTCGTTCACAAGAATGACAAAGGCAACCTTGGGAAGTTTGATGTGAACCCCGTTGGGAGATTCACGAGAGGATCGAAGTTGGACTCGTAAATGGTCTTCTCTTGCGGTTTTGGATAGGTTTTGAGTCGAAAACGACTAGACTTTGATGAGAAGAGAATTGAAAGGATGAGAAGGTGCTCTCTTTTGAGGGACAACTGAGGAATATGGGATGAGAAGAGAAATTGGGGTTGACGCCTTTATGAAGTGTTCTGGAGAAATCTCGACAGCATAACGTTAATCAAAATAAAGCGTAAGAAATACATAGAGGGGCGTGCTCCTTTTATAGGGGAAGGAGGCGCGCGCCCTAGCTCGAAACCCTAGGCGGCGTGGGGAAGTGAAGGGGGAGGCAAGCATGCGGCCCAACCACTTGGCCCAAGCCCAAAATGCATAAAAATAGTAAAAACATAAGTAGCAATGTTTCGGAATGGAAATAGTTCTAAAAATAGCAAGAAATAAAAATAGGTCACGGTGGCCTAGTCGCGAGTGTCGCGACAAGGCCGTGACAAGGCTGTGGCGAGCCAAGGGCGTGTCGCGGCGTTGGCAAGCGCGCGACACGGCTTTGGCGGTGCCGAGGCTGGCGCGCACTCGGACCTCGAGTGTCAAGGCCGAGGGGCGTTGGAACCTCAAGTTCCCACGCCGGGGTGGCCCGGGGTGGCATGTGGCTCGGCGCTCGCGACTGGTACGGTGCCGAGAATGGGGTTCTCGGCGCTGCGGTGCGAGGCGTCGGGCTGGGGACTCGGCGCGCCGATGGTGACGAGGCACGTGGAGAAGGGCGCGCCAGTGGTTGCGCCATGACTTGCGACGGAGCGCGCGATGATGGACGAAGTGGCTCGGATTATGGTCCGAGTCCTAGCTCATGTGATCGGTCCATCGGAGCGCACGGACATGTCCTCCTCGTCTTGGCTAGCCGTCCTGGTGGGGCTCACATCACCCTCCCCCCCATGGGTGGGAAACGTCCCCGTTTCCTCGTCATGATACTCGGAATCCACATAAGGAGATAGATCCGAGACATTGAAGGAGGCGGAAACGTTGTATTTACCCGGGAGGTCGCGTATATAAGTGTTGTTGTTGATGCGCCGGAGGACTTTGAAGGGACCGTCCCCTCGAGGGTGAAGCTTCGTCTTCCTAGCAGCGGGAAAATGATCCTTCTGAAGATGGAGCCAGGATAAATCTCCGGGCTCGAAAATTAAAGCGCGGCGCCCCTTGTTGCGCTGGGCCGCGTATTGATCAGCGCGTCGCAGCAGCTGCGCCTTGGTGCACTCATGTAAGTGTCGGATGTGGTCGGCGCGGTTGGCCGCGTCGACATGCTCCTCGGGCTTGTAAGGCAAAGGCACCAAATCCATAGGCGTGTGAGGATTACGCCCGTAGACCACCTCGAAAGGGGTCATCTTCATTGCAGAGTGAAAGGACCTGTTATATGCAAACTCAACATGGCAAAGTAAGTCCTCCCACCGACGTGGGTTTGCCTTGAGCATCGTCCGAAGAAGAGTGCCCAAGGTCCGATTGGTCACCTCAGTCTGACCATCGGTCTAGGGGTGATAAGCTGTGGAAAACAGGAGTCGTGTCCATAACTTCCCCCAAAGCGTTCTCCAAAAGTGGCTGCAGAATTTGGTATCCCTATCACTAACAATAGTTCTAGAAATACCATCTAACTTCACCACATGTTCAAAGAACAAATTAGCGATTTACACCGCGTTGTTTGTTCCCTTACATGCAATAAAGTGGGCCATTTTGGAAAACCGGTCCACGACTACAAAAATTGAGTCCTTTCCACGCCTCGACGTCGGAAGGCCCGCAATAAAATCCATGGAAAGATCTTCCCACGGGGCGTCCGGAATTGGAAGTGGCGTGTAAAGTCCATGCGGTTGGGACCAAGACTTGGCAGTATGACACGACACCCAACTTTGACAATACTTGTTAACATCCCGAGCCATATGCGGCCAAAAGAAATGCTCACGAAGTGCTGCCAATGTTTTGGCTATGCCAAAGTGGCCTCGGCCATCATGAGCCTCTTGGAGCAATAGATGTCTCACCGAAGATGCCGGAATGCAAAGCTTCCCAGCTCGGTAAAGAAAATCGTTGTCCAAGAAGAAGGACTCATGAATCCGCGAATGCTCAAGTTCCTTTATGATTGAGGAGAAGTACGGATCTGAGGCGTACAACTCCTTGATCATAGCAAAACCAAGCATTTTTGAATGTACTTGGGTGAGTAAAATGTACCTTCGAGAGAGAGCGTCGACGACGACGTTCTCTTTGCCTTTCTTGTGAGCAATGACGTAAGGGAACGTCTCCATAAACTCAACCCAACGTGTGTGGCGCCTATTTAGAGTCGTTTGACTCTTTAGATAAGCCAAGGCCGCGTGATCCGTATGAATTACGAACTCGCTTGGCCATAGGTAATGTTGCCACGTCTTTAGGACCCTAATAAGAGCGTAGAGCTCTTTATCATAGGTCGGATAATTGAGTGTAGCCCCAGCTAGCTTTTCGCTAAAGTAAGCGATAGGCCTTTGTTCTTGAAGAAGTACGCCGCCAATACCATAGTCGGAAGCGTCGCACTCGATCTTGAAGTGCTTTGAAAAGTCCGGCAATTGCAGGACCGGGGCTCAGCATAAAGCATCTTTCAAGGCCTCGAAGGCGGCCTCGTGATGTGGCATCCACTTTATTGTGGCTGCCTTCTTGGTCAAAGAATGGAATGGCCCGACGATAGAACTAAAGTCCTTGACGAATCGCCTATAGAATCCAGCTAGCCCCAAAAAAGAACGAACCATTGTCGGGGTCGTTGGGGTTGGCCACTCACGGATGGCCCGAATTTTGTCAGAATCCACTCGTAGGCCATCCTTGGATACGACGAAGCCAAGATTTATATATAAAGATTGTTCGCGGAGGCAATCTAACACCTGCCTAAGGTGCCCCGCGTGATCGTCTAAAGTCCTACTATAAACCAAAATGTCGTCAAAATACACGACGACGAAAAGTCCCAAAAATTTACGCAAAACAAAGTTCATAAGACGCATAAAAGTAGAAGGAGTGTTGAAAGCCGTCTTCCACTCGTCCCCTTCTTGCATCCGAATTTGATGGTAGCCGCTCCTCAAATCAATCTTCGAAAACAGCACGGCTCCATGCAACTCGTCCAACATGTCGTCCAAGCGGGGAATCGGGTGACGGTACTTGATGGTAATCTGGTTGATGGCACGACAATCCACGCACATCCTCCACGAACCATCCTTCTTCGGCACCAAAATAACCGGGACCGCACACGGGCTAAGGGACTCTCGAACGTAGCCTTTGTCCAAAAGAGATTGGACTTGGCGTTGAAGCTCTTGAGTCTCCTTAGGTGACGCCCTATACGCAGCCCGGTTTGACAATGAAGCGCCGGGAATGAGATCTATGCGATGCTCGATCCCCCGAATAGGTGGCAACCCGTCGGGGAGCTCGACAGGCATAATATCAGAATACTCCTGCAGCAAGTCAGAAATAGAAAGGGGTAATACATGTGTCGAATCAATGGAAATATTAAGCAATGGACACAAAAGAAAGCAAGTAGTACTCCCCTCGATGTGTTTGACCACATCGCGCCGACGGCATAGGAAAAGTTGGTCTTGCACCGAGCCAAGAAGAGGTGGCTCGGCGTCCTCGCGCACCCGAGGTGGTCCGTGGGCACCAATCTGCTGGCACCAGTTCCTGGCCAGGGACGCTGTTCTGCACTAGGCGCGCCGCTGGTTCGAGCCAGCGCCGATGGGCACGGGCGCTGGCGCGATGCGATGCGCAGCCGAGGACGACATCGACGTCCGTGGCTCATTCTTCATCTTTGCTCGGCGTTTCTGGGTCACATCATCATGGAATCCAGAATTTTGGGTGTTGGAGCCAGGAACGCCGACAGAATGTTGTCCTTGGCCAAAAGCGTCGTTCGAGCTTGAATTCGGCGTAGGCGCGGCCGTGGACTTGTCCCGAGCGTTGGCTTGTTGCCTTTCGGCCTCATCCTGCAATGCTTCACTCAGAGACATAGGTAAGATGGTCATGCGTTTACCATGGTAATTGAACATGTATGTGTTCAACCGGCCATCGTAAATCACGTGACGGTAAAATTGCCATGGACGGCCAAGAAGAATATGAGTGGCGTCCATATCAGTGACATCAAAGAGAATAGAATCGGAATATAAACCAATGGAAAAGGAAAGATGAACCTGTTTACGGATCCAATGGTCGCCATCGTTGGAGATCCATGCAAGCTTGTACGGCCGCGGATGATCCGTTTGTGGCAACTTGAAATGATCGACCACTTTCCTTGATAAGAAATTTCCGCATGATCCCGAATCTATAATCACACTAAGGGACACGTTTTGTACCAAACACCGAGTACGGAAAATGTTTTCTCGTTGATCGCTGGGCACGGCTTCCCTCATGCTAAGTGCTCGGCGCGTCACTAGCAACAACTTGTCGACGCCGGCGTCGATGTCCGATGGTGCACAATATGCACCATCTTCGATTGGTGCGGCGTCCTCCTCTTCGGACTCAATTTCATCCACACTCTCATACGCTGCGGATTGAGCCGAAAAAAGCACTCGCTTCAAGTTAGGGCAATCGCGTTTCAAGTGCCCTCGGCCACCACATAAATAGCACTACTCGATGTCTCGAGTCCTTTGTGGGGGAGGGGCTGCCTTGTCACGGTTTTGGCCCACCGAAGCGCCCTTGGAGTCCGTCGTTTGGGTACCTACCTTGGATTTAGACATTGAAGGAGGAACAAACCGGTTAGTACCTAAAGCGGATGGACTAGGGGAAGAATTATACCTTGTAAAAGTGGAAGTCTTTGGCCTTTTGAATTGCGTGTGGAGTTCCATGGCCGTGTGTATCAAACGTCCCAAATCTTTGATTGGCAAGACAACCAACCGATCTCGGATCCATTGGTGGAGTCCCGCCACGAAACGAGACCTCAACGCTCCCGGGGAAGCGCTAATGGCAGCCTTGAAGAACAAATCTTCAAGGTATGCAAAGAACTCTTCCGGAGTCCGAGTACCTTGTCGAGCGTCTTGAATCAAGATCCGCACTTTTTCCTTGTAGTCGGGTGGGATGAACTTCCTCTTCTTAATGAACACGAGTTGATGCCATTCGGTTATGGGGGCTTTACCCTTTCGGGCCCGATCCGATTCGAATCGGTTCCACCACATCCGAGCGGCACCCCTAAAATGAAGGGTCACCACCTCGACCTTCTCGTGCTCCTCATAATGGCAATGTTTGAGCACGTTCTCGGTACCATGTAACCAAGAAATAAACTCATCAGGGTTGTAATTACCAAAAAAATCATCAAATTTTACCTTGACGTCGCGGCGTGATACATGAGCCGGACGGTCGTTTGTGGCGCGCCAGTTGGCACGCGGAGGGGGAATGCATCGGCGTCGTGGGCCTTGGCCATGGCCTCGGCTGGATCCTTCGCTGTCGTCGCTAGGGTCGTCGTCCTCGTCGCGCCGAGGGCGCCGCTGGTGCTCCCGGTGTCGGTCTTGGCGACGCCAATCCCCATTGCGCCGAGGCCGATCGCGGTTGTCACGACCCTTGAGCCGATCATACTCCGCGCGGTTCATTGGCAATTTGGGTCTCGGAATCCAATCCCGATCCCGATCTATCCACTCCTCCGAATCATGGACCGGAGGGTGGTCAAAATCCTCCTCGGAATCCTCCTCGTACTCCGTTATAGAGTCCTCAGATTCCGAATATGGAGTTGTGGGGCTTTGATGGCCTCGATAGTCATCGACATCGAAGTCATCTCGGCGTTTGGATTTCTTTTTTCTAGGCATCGGAGTGACCGCCTTTTTCTTCTTTTTCGATTGTTGACGCCGCCACTCCTCGGAGTCATACTCCTCATCGGAATGAACGTCAACAACGTCGTCCACCTGTTGAGCCTGATTAGTGGGACGGCTTTCCTTCATGGATTCCAAGTGTTGGATCCCATTCGGGTTAGTCGAGTCCACCAAAGGCCCTTTGCCTTTCTCCTGCGCCGAAGCCCGCGGAACCGAGACGCCGTGTGGCGTTACGCTCGGGTGCGCGTGCTGCGTATGAATGGTCACGGCTGGTGGCGCCAATTGTTGGTTGAGAAACCTCGTCATCAAGCCTTCGAGGTTGGCAAAGCGCGCCTCAAGCGCCGCGAGACCCGCTGCGGGTGCGAGCCCTTGCGCCGATGCATTCGGCGCGCCGAGAAGGCTTGTTGGCACCGACGGTGGGTTCGGTGGCTGATTTGGAAGGCCTTGTTGGTTTGAAAGCTCATCCCCTTCCATACTACCGTCTCCAATCTCGACCATAGACATGAAAGAAAAGGGGTTAAAAAATTCTCAAACAACAAGCAAAGAGAAACGCCGAGATATTGTAAGAATCACCACGCAAGTACTCTTAGTTTGCACGAAAAGTACTCGAAGGGTAGGGGAGGCTACGATCTCGACATGCACAAGTATGGAACAACACAAAAGCACAAACAAGCAAGACAATCAAGCATGAAAGTAAGAAGAGAGAGAGAAGGCATCGGCTTTGGCAAGCCTTGGCACGTAAGGAAAGAAGAAGAGAGGGAATCTCGGCCTTAAGGAAAGAGGCGAGATTATGTCAATCAATCAATATCAATCAAGTAAGATTTCCTAACAAGAAAGATATGCAAGATATTATAAGATAATTGAGAAGATATGGAAAGATATTGAAGCAAGGGGGGCCGAATGAGATCTTTGCAATTATGGAAACACTTGCCTTATTTTGGCTTGTGTGTCCCCACAAAATCTTTTTTTTTTAAAATTTAATAGGATAAGGTTGCCTTATTTTGGCTTTACTTATCCAATTGTTTTTTTTTGAATTTTCGGCAACTAACAAGATTTTGCAATATTCTTGCCTTTTCTAATAACCACGAGATCGGTCAAGATCGGACCAAATCTCGCACAAACAGAAAGTATGGAAGACGTGCACAATTCAATCAATTCAAACAAACATGAAGAATGCAAGCAAGCTCAAAATCTTAAGATGATGAACCGAAAACAAGTGCAAGTCGGCGGGGTTTTGGCGATTTTTTGTTGATTTTTCTGAATTTTTCGAAGCAAATAACAATGGAAACTATGTGAATGATGTTAGATATGGCGGAAGCTAATGAAAATGGTGGTAGAAAAAAAAATTCGTGCAAAAAACGAGTAAAAGCGAGAGAAAGACTTGCGCAATCCGAGGCTCTGATGCCAGTTGATGTGAACCCCGTTGGGAGATTCACGAGAGGATCGAAGTTGGACTCGTAATTGGTCTTCTCTTGCGGTTTTGGATAGGTTTTGAGTCGAAAACGACTAGACTTTGATGAGAAGAGAATTGAAAGGATGAGAAGGTGCTCTCTTTTGAGGGAGAACTGAGGAATATGGGATGAGAAGAGAAATTGGGGTTGACGCCTTTATGAAGTGTTCTGGAGAAATCTCGACAGCATAACGTTAATCAAAATAAAGCGTAAGAAATACATAGAGGGGCGTGCTCCTTTTATAGGGGAAGGAGGCGCGCGCCCTAGCTCGAAACCCTAGGCGGCGTGGGGAAGTGAAGGGGGAGGCAAGCATGCGGCCCAACCACTTGGCCCAAGCCCAAAATGCATAAAAATAGTAAAAACATAAGTAGCAATGTTTCGGAATGGAAATAGTTCTAAAAATAGAAAGAAATAAAAATAGGTCACGGTGGCCTAGTCGCGAGTGTCGCGACAAGGCCGTGACAAGGCTGTGGCGCGCCAAGGGCGTGTCGCGACGCTGGCAAGCGCGCGGCACGGCGTCGGCGGTGCCGAGGCTGGCAAGCGCGCGGCACGGCGTCGGCGGTGCCGAGGCTGGCGCGCACTCGGACCTCGAGTGTCGAGGCCGAGGCGCGTTGGAACCTCAAGTTCCCACGTCGGGGTGGCCCGGCGTGGCATGTGGCTCAGCGCTCGCGACTGGTACGGTGCCGAGAATGGGGTTCTCGGTGTTGCGGTGCGTGGCGTCGGACTGGGGACTCGGCCGCCGATGGTGACGAGGCACGTGGAGAAGGGCGCGCCAGTGGTTGCGCCATGACTTGCGACGGCGCGCGCGATGATGGAAGAAGTGGCTCGGGTTATGGCCTGAGTCGTAGCTCGTGTGATCGGTCCATCGGAGCACACGGACATGTCCTCCTCGTCTTCGCTAGCCGTCCTGGTGGGGCTCACATCAAAGTTTGATCCCAGGAGCGACGAAGGGATCTTCTAAGGATACTCCTTTCAAAGCAAGGCGTACAAGGTGTACAACAAGAGGACCAAGAAGATCGAGGAAAGCATTCAAGTCGTCTTCAAAGAACAATCTGTGAAGATTGGAACAGAGCCCCAAGGAAAGGGAACTCTGTTCAAACTGGTCAGACAAGAAGAAGACGATGATGATGATGAGCCCGTAAAGAGAGATGAAGACTATCCAAGTGGAAACACTGTCCCACAACCAAACAACAACGAAGGAGGTCAGCATCACACTGATCAAGACTTCTTTGAAGTTCCATCCACAACAGAAGAACCTCAAGATGCCTCTGAATCCAACTCTCGAGTTCCCAAAGATGAAACCATACCAGAGTCTAGTGCCTAGGGGGAACAACGAGGGAACAATGAAAAAAATTCTGAAGAAACACTCAGTGAAAAAATTTAGAACAACTACTCCCATGAAGAGGAAACTCAAGTTGAAGACGAAGAAGAAACAAGGGAACAGCTTGATGAAGGATCACCCCATCGACAACATCATCACTCCCTATGACAAAGGTTTGAAAAACCGTTTCTCTCTCAACAACTTTTGTGCCTTCAATGCCTTCGTCTCACTAGTGGAACCTAAGATCATCAAGGAAGCTCTAAAGGATCCAGACTGGATTCAAGCCATGCAAGAAACACTCCACCAATTTTAGAGAAACAAAGTGTGGAAACTGGTTACTAGGCCCAAAAACAAGAACATCATAAGAACTCGATGGGTCTTCAGAAACAAGCTTGACGACACTGCGGCAGTGGCTAGGAACAAGGCACGTCTGGTTGCCCAAGGGTATAGGCAAGAAGAGGGAATCGTCTATGACTAGACCTTGGCACTAGTTTCAAGGATTGAAGCCATTCGACCCCTTATTGCTTACGCCTCTCACAAAGGGTTCAAGTTGTATCAAATGGATGCTAAGGCAGCGTTCCTAAACGGGCATCTCAAGAAAGAAGTCTATGTGGCACAACCACCTGGTTTTGAAGATGAGCATTTCCCAGACCATGTCTACTTCTTGGAGAGGGCTTTGTATGATCTCAAACAAGCTCCCAGGGCGTGGTACAGCAGATTTGCCCAATTCTCTTGTCTCATGGATATCTTCGTGGTTCCATAGACAAAACCCTTTTTATTAAGAATGAATCAAAAGGTATTCTGATTGTCCAAGTGTGTGTTGATGATATTGTGTGTGGTGCTACTAATGAGCTTCTTGTTGAAAAGTTTAAGAATTTGATGAGTAGCGAGTTTGAGATGAGCCTCATAGGGGAACTCACGTTCTTCTTGGGACTTCAAATATCTCAAACCAAGGAGGGAACAACGATCCATCAACAAAAGTACATTAGAGAGATGATAGTGAAGTATGGGATGGAACACTCCAAGGCCATCGACACCCCCATCTCACCAAACTCAAGGCTCAACGCATATCAAACAGGTATAAGTGTGGATCAAAGGAACTTTTGAGGTATGATTAGGTCCCTTCTCTACTTAACTGCTAGTAGACCCGATATCATGTTCTTCGTGTGCCTATGTGCGTGTTTTCAAGTTAACCCTAAGGAATCACACCTGAAAGAGGTGAAGAGAATTTTCAGGTACCTCAAAGGGAACGACAACTTGTGCCTTTGGTATCCAAGGAACAATTCCCTTGAGCTTGTTGCATACTCAGATGCAGAGTTCGCTGGGCACTTGGTTGATCGAAAGAGCACCTCTGGAATGGTCCAATTCCTAGGGTCATGTCTAGTATCATGGGGATCAAAGAAGCAAAACTTCGTGACACTCTCCATAGCAGAAGCGGAATATGTGGGTGCCGCCTCTTACTGTTCCCATGTTATATGGCTTAAGTACCAACTCCAAGATTACGGTATGTCTTTTGACCCTGTTCTCATAAGATGTGATAATACAAGTGCCATTAACATTTCCAAAAATCATTTGCATCACTCACGTACTAAGCATATAGACATTAGGCATCATTTCTTGCATGACAATGTGGAACATGGGAACATCTCTATGGAACACTATAGAACTGAAGAGCAAATTGCGGACATTCTCACTAAAGCTTTAGACAGACGTCCCTACCAGCGTCTTCGGATGCTTCTAGGGATGATAACTCTAAACTAAACAAGTCCCTATTTGTTATTCCCTCAATGCTTGGCTAGTTTATCTTGAAATGCATGATAGGGAAAACTAGGAATAATTGTTTTCATTTTGCCATATTACTAGTCTAGAGCTTTTGATGTACAAGTTGGAACTCCATTTCTTTTGGCCCAAAATGATTAACCAGAGTTCCCTTAACCCTCTTTACAAGCAACTATGATGGTTGATCATAAAACCAACCCTTAGCCCTGAACCAGACAAACGCTTCTCATGAGCCCAAATACTTGTCCCATTATCGAGTTGTAATTGTCTGGTTCCCTTTTGAGTTCCCTAGCCTCACAAACGAATTTGAGTGTGAGTTCCCTTGTCCACTCCACTCAAACCTGGCCTTTCAAAGATCATGGGAACTAGCTTGCATTATGGTCACGAGCAACGAAACAATGGTTTTTAGGAAGCTGAAATGCCACTCGGGAAGTGGAAAAGATGTGTCAGAATCTGAAGCGTTCAAGGCCAAGTATTTGAAACGCCTGACGTGACTTCCCATGGGATTAATGACGTGTGTCATAAGCGTGCTAAGAAAGGTGTAACAGCTCTCCGCTTTCATTCATTGGCTGACGGTTGAAGTAGAAAACCGCCTTTACCTTTCTAGCCCTACCCTCTTCCCTCATAAAAACCCAAATTGCCATTTTTGGGATCTTCTTCCACCTTCGTCCTCTACAACTCTCTCTTTCTGAAATCCTTTTCCCTTCCAATTCGAGCAAACCTCCAAAAACCCCTCTCTTCCCAAAAATCTCATGGCACCCACTCACCCAGACCACCACATTCATGAGTGGATCAACACAAACCCTAAATCTCTCTTAGCCTTCATACCTTGACAAACGGATAAAGAAAAAGATCCGTCCACTCGAGAAAAGCTTTACAAGGGCCTCCACGATTATGTGCGCCCCTACCTCCACCAACCCCGCACCGGATTCTCGCTTCTAGAATTCCAGGTTCTCGGGCAATCCTCCGCCCTTCCGACGGCGCAAACCCTTGCACTTCCATCCACCACCACCACATCTCAACTGCCTCCTCCATCTTCTTCCTAACAACCTCAACCACAACCACTCTCCACCTCCTCCAGAACTGTCATCTATGACAGTGTCAGTCCTGAACCCCGAAAATCCAAATCCAAGTCTAAAAAGCGAAAAGACAAAAAATATTCCTCTTCCGAGCCCTCAAAGAAGAAGAAGTTTGTTCTTGACATCGACGAGATCCTCAATCTCTCTCATCCCTCCTCTTACACTCCACCGTCACCGCCACCACCCCCTACTCAACCCTCCACTCTTCCTCATTCCTCTGGTTCTGGGAACTCTCAATCCCAAGATCCTTCTCTACCAACTCTCCTTCCAACCCTAATCATATCTCTAGGAACTCAAGTCCTAGAGATCCCATCATTACCCCCTCCTCTCTTCCTATCGTTGATGGGAACCCTAATACCATCAACCCACCTTCATCCTCTCTAACCATCACCAACCCTATACCTCCCACCTCCCCTAAATCGAAATCCCCCACTCCTCCTCCTCCTCCTCAGGTCCCCTCTCTCTAACCTCATAAATCTCCTCCTCCCACCACCACAAAGTCTCCTCCCCCTCCCCGGCCAAACAACAAATCAACCTCGACCCTGACGAGGATTCCTTGCCTATAGATGAGGTTGCTCGCCGAAAGCAAGCGGTCAGTGCTCCCATCATCATGGAAACAGCCTCAGAAGAAGCTCGCCTCGCCACTATTGAGGCTGAGCTTACGGACATCATCAACCAGCCCTCCTCCTCCAAGGGCCTAAGGGAAATAGGCGCTCAGGATGAGGCAGAGGACGCCCATCAGGATGGGGCCCCAGCCCAGGCCGAATGTTTGCATTTTGTATATTTATGATTTTAGTTTTCGATGACACTATTCGTGTTTGTAAATGAATATGGTTGTTTATAGTTAAGAATAAAAAGATGCAACATGTTAAATGAATATTAGTACAATTTGTCATGAATAACACAATAGTATTATTCGTTAATAAATAAATATACAAAAGAATCATAAACATTAAAACATTACTACAAAAATAAAATGAATACTTTTTGTTATGAATAACATAGTATATTTTTCTGAATAATTCTAGATCACGGTTTAAATAACTCCATCTCTAACAATACCACCTCTAGTTTGAATAGCACTATATCATGGTTTGAATAACAAGTACTTGATCCGCAACATAATCATACTTTTATTCTCAAACAAGCCTTGAAGTTACACACCGAAATTTTTTTCGTCTTGGCCCGTATCGTCTCCATAGGGGTTGCACGATTGGTTAACCAAAGTTTCGGTTAACATGACATCGTTAACCGAATGCTCGTTTGCTAATTATGATTACCATAACTATAACATGTTGAATTTTAGGGTATATAAACAGAATAGCATTTTTCATAAACAAGTTGAAGAGAAAGTCGGCCCTTGTAAGACAAGGCGGCTTGAGTAGACCCCGAAGGGTAGTCTCGTTTGGGTGTAGACCGTAAAGGTAATCACCACCGACCCTTTAAAAACATTTTATTAAGATAACCGGATAAAGGCTATGAGTCAACCGATTAGTTTGATCTTTCCTTCAACGAATATTGCCCCTATTCCATGCCAAGGGATACTGTAATATTGTTGTGAGATAAAACGTACCAAAACGACAATAGAGATGTTGGCAAAACAACTCTATCAGGATTAAACGCACCTTATTCGAGTCCCATGATTCTTCTTCATCCTTGACTTGGATGAACTCATCTTGCCATGATCCTCATGGCTCTTCCTTCACTTAGACAAGGCCATCACACCAAAACACTTGAGGTTCTTCTATCACATGCACTAGTGAAAACCCTTCCATGATATCACAATTAATGTGTTTGGTTTTTTCTTAATAAAATACTCGACTACACAATCCTAGTCTTGACCGACTATAAGTGTAAATTGGCACCTATTTGTGTCTACTTGTGTGTTACTTCATGTGTCATCAAATGGATGACCAACACACTATAAATAGGCGTCCATGGCTGTCCAAAAGCTGCCCAAAAATTAGTTACACAATCGGTTGAGAAGAAGAGAGGTTGAGAGTGATTTTAGGGAAGTTGTAACCAACTTGCCTTATCCAAAAAACTTCTCTCTTTCCTAGTCATCATAGGCGTCCAAAAACATGTAGCATGCCATCTTCAAGACATAGGCTCCTTGTGCCCAAACCCTAGGCGCACCGCAAGCACCGTGCCTTTCCTCCAACAGCCACGCAACCTTGATCATGCTATCTCCAAGACATAGGCGCGCCCCCGCAACCCACTCACTTGTGTCGCCACCCTTGCATCGTGCTAGCGCGCACTAAGTAATGCAAATTACATATATATGTATAAGATTGTCATTTTGTTAGTAAAGTTTTCAATGTATAAGATTGTCATGTATAACATTCATTATGTCATATAGAGTTATTCAAAAAGGTCTTATATATGTGTTATTCGTAAAAGATAGTATTAATATTCATTTGGCATGTTACATATTTTTATTTCATTAAGTAATGCAAATTTATTCATTATTTTCTGTAGAGTTGTTTAAAATATTTTTCGTAAAAGATACCGAGACTTGAAACCAGAAAACATCCAATGTCGGAATGTCCGATTCAAATATGACGAAACACTAGCCTTGAGAGATAATGTCGAAGTGACAATTGGCATAGGCAGTTACACTTAAGGGTGCGAGACATGTATAGAGTTCTCACATAGTCACATGTGGAAAATTTAAGACTAAATTGTCTTGTATATAAGTTGATAAGCTCCTCCACCTATAAGCATAAAATTTTGGGCTAGATATTCATTGGAGTTATATGTCGATGTCAAGTTCACGCACCCGCCATCGACTTGCTCTGTACTTTCTTCTTCTTGGATTCTTCCTTGTTGCTCTTGGATCACTATCATTCTCTCGTTGCTTTCATGTGAGTATTGTTCATTCGGTGGGTGATCTCCTTTGACCTAGTTTGATCGCTTTCTTCTTATAGAGGTTGATCTTTGCAAATTACCCTTTTGTCCTTTTTCACTTGGGGCACAAAGGACAACTCTTAATAACCAGCGTAGCCTTGGGAAATATTTCCTCTTTAAGACGCTTTTGCCCGTTTCACTTTCCGCCTAAGTCTGTTCCGCAAAGACACTTTTGTCCTTTTGATGTGCCACGTACGCAGGAAATGATTCCATGGCATTGTGCGTTGTTTCCCTTATAGTTCCTGTAAGACCTAATATTTCCTAAAACACTTAAATAATGGTTAAATTTTTTATGGTGTTTGTTATCATCAAAATTAATGGAGAGAGTCGTTGTTCTAGTGTTAGTTCCCTACACCGATCCAACAATATCTCCCTTTTTGATGATGACAAGCCCATGTAAGATTCTATCTAGCTTACATGGGCTTGTCATCATCAAAAGGAAATCTTAAAGATAAGATAAGATGTGACGTTTAGGTTAAAAGTGTGGTTTCGAGTGGTTGAAGATGATGAACAAGAGAGAAGTGAGAACTTGAAGTTGTCTGAGTCATTGTGGGATTTTCTGGTGAAGATTCCAAGGGATTTTAATTACTCAGTTTGGTAGTTCATTTATTGTTTAGGTTTACGGTTAGGATTGAAAAGGTTAAGTTGGTTGAACTTAGGTTGGTGCAGTGCCTAGTTATCAGGGAATTTGACTTGCCTTTTAATCGTTGAAACTTAATATATAAGTGAATGATTGAAATCCTCTTAGGAGTCTCAGGGGTAGAGGTTTTTCTTTCTATGATTTGTTGGTCGGAAAGAAAGTTTTCCTCTCTACATACCTTGTTCCCATTTACTATTATTTTCGCTGACCAAGGAATATTGCTAGTTCCCTACTTTTTTATTAACACATCACGATCCAACAATTGGTATCAGAGCAAGCTTGCTCTAGGTTGTGTGCTAAGTACAAGAAAACATGACGAGTACCAAAAACAACTACAACGTCGGTATTGGGAACAACAAACTACCACTTCTCAAAGTAAGGGAGTATGAGCATTGGAAGATACTCTTCTCTGCATAGATAAAGAGTAATGACTACCAAGCATGGTCTATTATTGAAGATGGAGACTATGTTGTATTAAATGAAAAAAAGAATAAGAAGTCAAAATGGGGTCAATCTGAGCTGATAGGGATGGAGAAGAACTTCAATGCAAAGATGTACATATACAATGCCTTATGATCTGAAGACTTGCTCAAGGTGGTAAATTGCAAGACCGCCAAGGAAGCTTGGGCTTCTATAGAACAAATGCATGTTGGAAGCTCAAATCTAAAGGAAAGTTATCAGAGAGTTGCCAATAAAGACTTCTTCAACTTTGAGATGAAGGAGGATGAAACCATCTCCTCATAACAATCCAGGCTTGAGATGTTCATAAATCGGAACAACCACCTTGGAATTGGTGATGCTATCTTACACGCGAAAAGGTTTCCACTATGATTGATGACCTTGGTCCCAAGTACATCGTTACTAGGGAGTTACTCTAAGAAAATCCATTCATCAAGACAAGCACTCTTCATGAGATCTTTGACCAATTCTCTTATTATGATCGATATGAGAATGTTACCAAAGCTGAATTAATCTAGTTTGAATGAAGGAATTGCCTTGAAGGTGGGAAAGGCAGTTGAGAACATAACAACCAAGAAAGATGAAGATGAGGTTGAAAAAGATTCTGACATAGCCTACATAACTCGGGTCATGTGATCTATCTACATGAGGTGCAAGAAGCAAGGGATCCTTAAAGAGAGAGAAAACTATGAGAAAAGAGATCTTAAGGATGTCACATGCTTCAAATGTCAAGAGAAAGGGTACTATGCAAAGACTTGTTCCAAAGGTGACAACTCTGGTAACGAGAAGAAAAAGGCTTATGTTGTTGTGTGGAACCTTGATTTTGATGAGGAACCTAAATTCTGAACAACCAAGATATGTGGTGTGGGACGTGTATAGAGTTCTCACACGTGGAAAATTTAAGATTAAATTGTCTTGTATATAACTTTATAAGGTACTCCGCCTATAGGCATATGATTTTGGACTAGATAATCATTGGACTTATATGTCGATGTCAAGTTCACGCACCCGCCATCGACTTGATCTGGGCTTTCTTCTTCTTCTTCTTCTTCTTCTTCTTCTTATTGGATTCTTCCTTTTTCACTACACCATTCTGCAGATTTAGCGACCATATGTTAGCGACCACGACATATGGTCGCTAATTACCGACCATATAGACGCCAATGGTCGCAAATCCGGACGTCAAAACGGGGAAAAAAATAAAACCAAATTAGCAACCACGTGGTCGCTAATTTGGGCGTCCACGTGGTCGCTGAGCCTTTATAGTCGCAATAAGTGCACGGAGAAATTTCCCGCCGGCATGTAGCGACCATATGGTCGCTGAATTTAGCGACCATATGGTCTCCAAATTCAGCGACCATATGGTCTCCAAAGCTCTCGCCAAATTTAGCGACCATAAGGTCGCTAAATGACATACGAAATTTATGGTGCGACATGGGGGAAAATCTGAAATTTCGATTTTTTGCGAAATATTTGAATTTACGAGTAGCGACCATATGGTCGCTAAATGATATACGAAATTTATGGCGCGACATGGGGGGAAATCTGAAATTTCGATTTTTCGCGAAATATTTGGATTTACGGGTAGCGACCATATGGTCTCTAATTAGCGACCATATGGTCGCTACCCATGAATAAGAAGGAGAACGCGTGTTCTCTTTCTTCATTTAGTGAAAACCTCCTCCGCCTTCTCTCTTTCGGTACTCTCTCCCGACACCTCCTCCTCCGTCTCTCCGCCTTCTCTCTCTCGGCCCGCCGTCGTCGGTGCCCTCTGCCTCACCCGAGCTGCCTGCACAACCCCCTACCCTAGCCCGAGCCCGCCTGCCCAAGTGCGTGCAGCCTTGCCCGAGCCCGCCTCGCCCGAGTCCGTCTGACAACCACCTCTTCCCCGCCATTTGCATGTATGTTCTCGGTTTTTGTTGTTGATTTTTGTAATTGTTGTTGATTTTGGGGTTGATTTTCTTGTGTTGATTGGGAAATTGTTTGTTGAATTTGATTGATTGAGAAAATTGGTATTGTTTAGTTGTTGTTGTTTGAGAAATTGATTGAAAAAAATTGATAGATAAAATTTGATAAATTGAATGAGACAATTTGAGAAATTGATTAGTTGTTGTTGTTTAGGGGTTAGGGTTTAGTTGTTATTGTTGTTGAATTTGAGAAAATTTGAGAAATTGATTAGTTGTTGTTGTTTAGGGGTTAGGGTTTAGTTGTTGTTGTTGTTGAATTTGAGAAAATTTGATTGAGAAGTTGTTGTTGTTGTTTGAGAAATTGATTGAGAAAATTTGATAAATTGAATGAGAAAAATTGAGAAATTGATTGAGAAAATTGTTTAGTTGTTGTTGTTGTTGAAAGTTATTGTTTTTTTTTTTTTTTTTTTTGGTTAAGTTGTTGTTGAAAGTTGTTGTTGTTGTTGATTGTTGTTTGTTTGTTTTTTGTTTTTTTTTTGTTAAGTTGTTGTTGAAAGTTGTTGTTATTGTTGATTATTGTATTTTTTTTGGTTAAGTTGTTATTGTTGAAAGTTGTTGTTTGTTGTTGTTTTTTTGGTTAAGTTGTTGTTGATATGTTGTTGTTGTTTGATGTTGTTGTTTGTTGTTATTGTTTGTTGTTGTTGTTTGTTGTTGTTGAATTCTTGTTGTTGTTTGTTGTTGTTGTTTTTAGTTGTGTTATTATGGCCGGAGGATCACGCCGACATGCACGAGGTCCTCGTCGGGACGAGCCGAGCTCGTCCCGGATACCAAGCGAGGAGAACTCGTCCGAGGCGACCCACACGGACACACCACATTTGTCCCGACGATTCCGGCGACGAGGACTGCTCCGGCAAAGCGGACGGCTCCGGCGAAGATTGGCGTAGTTTTATTGTATTATTGAATATTGTAAATTATTTTAATTTATGTAATTTAATGAATTTATGTGTGTAAATTATTGAAATTTATGAAAATTAATGAAATTAATGAATATTGTTGTTCTTTATGTAATTTGGTATTGTTTAGTTGTATTAATTCGTAATTATTTATAGAAATATTAATATTAATTATTTATATTAATTTGTAATTTTTTTAAAACAAAAATATTTGCGACCATATGGTCGCTAAAAAACAGCGACTATATGGTCTCTAAAAACAGCGACCATATGGTCGCTGTGGTCGCCAAGTTGGTCGCCACCAATGTGGCGACCACAGGCGACTATGGTCTCTATTTTTAGCGACCATTTGGTCGCCAAGTGGTTAGCGACCGACCATTTAGCGACCATTTTTAGCGACCACGATATGGTCGCTAAATGCATTTAGCGACCAGATTTTGCATTTAGCGACCAGAAATATGGTCGCTAAATTCGCTTTTTTTGTAGTGTTTTTGGTAGAAGGAGAGGCGGTACTCTTGCCCCTCAAGGAGACGTTTTATTAATATTAAAAGAAATGGGCTAAGTAGTCAGCAAACATGGGATAGCCCGACCCCTAACATCATCAAGCAAAATGTTTATAATCCCCTCCGGCAGGGTAGGCAATACATGCAAACCAACAGGAAACGAAAAAGAGAGGGACTTTCTTCTTCTTCTTCTTGGATTCTTCCTTGTTGCCCTTGGATCACTCTCAATCTCTCCTTTGACCTAGTTACGTTTGATCGTTTTCTTCTTATGGTGGCTGATCTTTGCAAATTATCCTTCTGTCCTTTTTTCACTTGGGGCGCAAAGCACAACTCTTAATGACCAGCGTACCCTTGGGAGCTATTTCCTCTTTAAGACACTTTTGTCCTTTAATTTTCACTTGCTGTCCAAGTCTGTTCCGCAACACTATTCCGCAAAGATCCTTTTGTTCTTCTGTCCAAATCTGTTCCGCAAAGATCCTTTTTTCCTTATTAAAAAAAAGTAACAGTGCTACAATTATGTGATGATCCCACGGAAAAACACAATAATGAAGCGATCTTAAATTCATTTACTAAAAGTTTAATAACTGCTGGCCATATATACTACTGACAGACTCCACAGGCAGAGTTGTTAAATTGGGAATTTATTATTAACATTTAATTCGAACTGACAACATGTCATTCTCTTATTTTGGCATGGAAAAACACGATTATGGGGAAGAAAATACTACTAGAGTACCTTTAATTTTCTATTTTTTGCGTAATTAAATAAAAAAATGTAATAATAGACCATGGTAGTTAGTTGTGTGTGGTAAGTAGGAAAAGCGGGAATCCGCATGTGGAGGAGGCCAAGAAAACGACTTCTACTTAACGGTGTCATTTCCTCCACTGTAAACAACTGGTCAACAGTCAACCCCCCACGGGAAGGATATATTCCAACAGACAAAAGTCAGAAAACAAAAAAAAAAAAAAAAATAGAGGAGAAAATGTTTGCATTTACGAAAAATTCGCTAACATCTCTTTAAAAGAATTAGTAAAAAATTACCCATTATCCGACTAATTACACTATCTATAAAACCGCTATAACTTCTAATTAACTTTTATAACTTTCTATAAAACCTCCACAACTCTTCATTCTTACGTTCTCCATCTTCATAGCAATACATCTCCATCAAATTTAAAGAAGTCGCCGATGAAAAAATCTAAAAACCTATCCTCTATTCTTCTTCTTCTTTGTCTTGCTATATATCCTTAAAAACTTTCGTTAAGGGCTGAGCGAGGGTTTTTTATGATTTGTTTTATAATTTCAAGTAACATATTTACAAAATAAATAAATATAATAAGAAATATATTGATTAAGTATTTTTTAATGGATAAATAATAATTAGAAATTTGAAAGTACTACCTCCTAAGAATTCACGATTATGTTTTGTGCTATATATACATATTTTGTGTGTTCGATTTTTCCCAAGTATTTTACATTTCAGAATTATTTATTGAGTATTAAGAATTGTTGAAAAACTAATAAAAATATTTAAATCTGTCGTAATCCGTACATGTTTCGGGTCTAACACTACTTTTTTTATATGTATTTGTAAGAATCAATCAGTGCTTGTTTTCGATTAAAAAAAATCAGGGCTTGTTTGCTAAACAAAAGATATTTATTTTGTAAGAAGTTACTTTTCATTAAGTTTACTTTCTTCGAATTCAACTTTTTGGAATTTTGAATATATCGTGAATTCGTGCTTGGTTGAAAGCTTGAAAAGATTTTTATACAAAATTAAATTATCACTACATTTTTTTTATTAGGAAAGGAATTAGAGAGGTCACTAACAAGCTAGTGATCGCCCTAAGGCATCCTGACGGATGAGGATACGGAAATCCAAGTTGTCTGCAAGTGGAACTGAAGAAACGCGTCGGAAGGAGTCAGCGATGAAGTCAGCGACAACATTGCACTCGCGAAAGGTATGAGTAATACTCCAATCCTGCAACTGATCCAACAAACAGTGGATATCAGCTCGCAACACTTCAATCTCCCACGAGCAGCGCCGATCGCCAAGAATGGCCTTGACCAGCTGCAAGTTATCGCCTTCAATCTGGATCCGGGGAATGCCAAGACGAATGACCTCAAGAAGTCCTTGGCGTAAGGCGATGGTCTCGGAAATTAGCACAGACTGTCGACCAATCAGTCCTCCGTCGAACGAGATGGAAGAGCCGCCAGAGTCCCTAAGAATGAACCCAAAAGTAGCCACGCCATCTGCACACACAACACCATCAAAGTTAAGTTTAATATAGTTGTTATTGGGTTTTACCCACTTAGTATTTTTCCTTTCAGTTCTTACATGACCCTTTTTAGGTTGTGGGTGAGTGAGGTCTGGAGCCCTAGCTAGTTTCCATTCTCTGACTTGTTTTGGGGTGAATTTACTAAGTTTGCTTGCCTCGTTTAAGTTTGTTCCAGTGCTGTTATCAAACACTCTCTTATTCCTGGAGTACCAAATACACCACCAAGTACTAGTAAGGATTTTCAATTCCTCTTTATTTATTCTTGTTCTGATTTCGTCAAGGACCTTGTATGGTTTTTTTTCCATCGGAGGAAATGAGATCGATTGTTGCGTGTAAACATTTTTTATATTTTTTATAATAATTTTTTATTTATTGAAAATTAATTCCTTAGTTTATGGGTATATAGGAGATTTATTATTTAAAAATAAAAAAATAAATTGGAATTGAAAGGGTGCATATATTTTAAGAACCAAAAAAAAAGTTGCTACACGCCCCTAAATCTAATTGTAAATTTGTACTTTTTGGGTTTTTAATGGCCAATCAAATGAGCAACTTCTTAATTTGTACGAGCAACTAAAAATGGTCACATGAAAGTCTTATAATTTCAGTTTTATGTATGATTAGCTATAACATATATGTATTCATAATTTGTTTATGAATCATATATACATAAGAATAATAACACGTACTATAAACTATATCCTTGAGCAACTGTATACTGTTTCCAAAACCCATAAATTCTAAAGACTAGTAACAACATTCTACTACATTCTCGTGAAAGTGGTGTTAGGTAAAGCATTTTGCTCTAAACGTTACAATTCCGTACGATTTAAAATTAGAAACTTATTAAAATCTTGGCGCCTGTTTTAGTACGTGACCCACCTAAACAGTTTCCCCCTCAAACCGCCAGTCCAAGTCAACATTCTTTCTTATGCACTCCATATCACTCCACCTTTTATTTATACATATCTTTTGTCGTGCTTTGAAGGCCCTAATCTCTCTGTAATTGACTTTCATCTCATCTAATCTTTCTCTCTTCTGGTCTTCTCTTCTCGAGCTCCTGTTTTTGTTTGTATGTCCATTGAATTGAGCGAGCTAGCTCGAATTAGGGTTCGCTATTGGCATCGATCAATGAGGAGGCCATGTTGTGAGAAGGAAGGGATAAACAAAGGAGCGTGGTCTAAGCAAGAGGACCAGCTCCTCATTGACTACATCGCCTCCCACGGAGAGGGCTGCTGGCGTTCCCTCCCTAAGGCCGCCGGTAACATACTTTATACACATATAAATCCTTATAATTACCGTTTTTAACTTATGTACTATTTCTAACGCGTGGTCTTTTTATTTTTATTTGCAATAGGCTTGCGTCGATGTGGGAAGAGTTGCAGGCTAAGGTGGATAAATTACTTGAGGCCTGATATCAAGCGCGGTAACTTTGCTCAGGACGAAGAAGACCTCATCGTCAAACTCCACGCCCTTCTTGGAAATCGGTATGTATATAAACACTCTTTAATTCTCTTGATCTTTAATTCTCTTGATTCTACAAAAGTTCCTCCTAGGTTACATGCTAACGATTAACTTAAAAGTGTATATATGTAGATTAATGGTAGTAATTATTTGTGAAACTTATAGGTGGTCCCTAATCGCGGGGAGATTACCCGGAAGGACGGACAACGAAGTGAAGAACTTCTGGAACTCGCATTTAAGAAAGAAGCTAGTTCAAATGGGGATCGACCCGAATAACCACAAACCCCACCAACACCTTCCTCGTCCTATTACGAATCTCGCCTCCCAGATGACCGCCTCATCCGGGTCCATGGAAGACGCATCAAAGCCATCGATTCGTGTTAATGATGACAACGACATGGCGAATTTGGCTGATAAAACTGGTGGCGGGGCTCCTCTCGACTTGAATCTCAACCTCACAATTGCTTTCAAGGAAATCAAGCGTGAGGATTCTTCCAAAGTGAATGGAAACTGTTCAGCTGAAGTTGAACCATCCCTTAGTACTCTTAATCTATTCAGATGATGCCATAGAATTAAGCAATTAATATTCAAAATTTCTTTTGTCTTCTTCTTTTTTAATATAGCTTTGGATTTAAGATAGATGAAGATATATTATACGTACAACTATTCAATCTCCAGCTGTAAGATCAAAAGCCCCCCCACCACGGAAGATAAGAGGAGATAAGATGAAATTTATGAATGGTTTAATGTTTAGTTTTGGGGGAAGGAGATCGAGGGAGTTAATTTGATTTGTAGTTTAATTGTAAGGATGACTTGTGTAGGAGTTTATTAGATTCTGCACTAGGCAACAAGAATCCAAGGCTTTCAGTTTAATTTTTCTGGTACAACTGATGCTAGCTTTTCGGCTGCAATATAATCTTTCTCAGGGATTGTCAGATCAGTGTCATAAATGTATAGTTCCAATCGTGGAATTAATATTCAGATTAATACTTATGTTATATTATCTACTTTTCGCATATGGTTGTATATTTTATTGTTGATTTTAATCTTGTATAGAGGTGAATCAACTGCTTTAGTTTATGAAAAATTTAGGTATCTTCTTAATTACACCACTTATTCCAAGACCTTTTGGGCTTGGTTGGAAAGCTCTCTAGTATTGGGAAAAAATCCTATTAAAAAAAGGGAAAAAAGGAAAATATTTGAAAATTTTCAACATTAAACAAAAAAAAAAATTTGTTTAACTTGGTTTCTTGCTTCACAACCGATGAGTTGTTTATGTGCCCTTTACCAACATATTTGCAGTTTGTTTTGGCTTAAAACCTCGTGTTCGGTTCTTGAGAATTATTTTTGGGGCGTTTTTGTATACATCTCGTGTTTGGAGGTTCGACGATAATGATTTAGAAAAATCGTGGATGTGTTATCAATACCTGAAGGCTCATGGTATGAGTCCAAATATGAGGTATCCACAATTGTTTTCCAATATCTCGTCTTGTGCATTTTTCTCAGTTGTTGTCTAGCATATCTCCTCATGGTGTTGCGTACTTTTTGCTCCTCCGATGGCTCTCCAATTCCGATGCCAGCACTCTTTTTTAGTTGTGTACTCTTTTATGTTCTCATATTATTTGCTTGTATGGGTTGTACTTTTCCTCATGTCAGTTTGTCTCCAATTGCCGGTTTATTCGGCCTCTCTATCTAGCAGGTTTGTCTGCTAAATCGAATTCTTTCCAGATAAAAAAACAATTCAAAAAAATATATGTTCAGGAGTGAGGGGAAACCAATGAATATTAATTGGTTTATTAATATGAAAAAGAGTCATGTGCGAATGGTCGCGTGTGCGGGAAATAAGAATAAATCTCGATCGTTCATTCCAAAAAATCAATGTCCCTGATTAAACATTCATTAAAAAAATAAAATACGGCATGGGCTAATTTTTCCCGTATTTTTCGCATATTTTTCCATAAAATACGACAGAGACGAATTTTTCCCGAATTATTCACGAATTTTTCGAACAATACGTTTTTATGAGACGCGCCCAGTTTGTTCATCAAAAATAGCGATTTGTTCATCGATATTCACCAATTGTTCATCAATACTAACTAATTGTGCATTGAGTTTTTGATAACATTGTTCATCAGAAATAGCGATTCGGTTACCTCATTGGGTTGTTCCCTAGTGGTCTACCCTATAGCCATTGCACAAATGTCTAGGTGTGCCCAAGACTCAGGATCGTCATCCTCGTCGTCACTCTAGGTTGTGATGTAGGCCTTCTTCCCTGGTTTCCTGTCATCAGTTTCTTGTGGGCAGTTTTTGGCAAAGTGCCCCTTTTTGTAGCACTTGTAACAGGTGACATCGGTGAGGTCCTTCTCCGTGGGCCTGCTTTGGGAACTCTGACTCCTTAGCGAGTTCCCATGACCTTTCTTGAACTTCCCTTTGTTGTAGAAGGATCGAAGGGCTTTGGTGACAAGGACGAGTTCCCCATATTCATCTTCTTCGGAGTCCTTATGCTGCTCATGAACGGACTTGAGCATCTTTTCTAGTTTTAGAGCAATCCTTTGTGTGCCCTTTCCTGCTCCTTGTCATCTTGATTCCTTTTCTCATGTCCCACAAGCTTTCCAAAGACTTGGTGAAGCATGAGATTTCTATTCTCATGATTTTCTTTAAACATGGTCCTCTCATTAGCCCATTCACCAGTTATGCCGTTGAAGAGTTGTTGGACTTTCATCATGTCGGTGATCTCCTCCTTGGTGATCCCAAATTCGGTAAGCTTGGTACATAGAGCCTCAAAGCGAGATTGGTAACTGTCAATAGATTCTCCCATCTCCATTCAGAAGTTAAAGAACTCCCTTCTGGCATTCATTTGGAGATCCTCTATGAGGTTAGAATTGCCAATGTGCATCTGTTGGATGGCTTCCCACATCTCCTTCGCCGTTTCCAGATTTGCCACCCTATCATAGTCTTGTTCTGACATGGCGTTTTTGAGGTACTATTTGGCTTTGAAGTTTGCCTCCATGCACTTCCATTCGTTTTGCCCCCACTTGGAGAAGTCCTTGTGAATGGTTGGGTCCACCTCGAAGTTCCCTACTTCGATGACACACCAAGCTTGAAACTCATGGTTGCGCATCCAGTCCTTCATGTTGCGTTGCCAGTTTTCGAACCTTCCGATGATAAGCCTTGGAGGCTTGTTGTTCCCATGTCCGACTTGAGTGAGTTCATGAGACATCTTGTAACCTGTGATTAGGGGTGTCAATCAGGCGGGTCGGGTCGGGTTTGGGTCGGGTCAATTTAGTTTCAGGTAAGTTCGGATTTGGGTCAAATTCGGATATTTTGAAAATCGGGTCAAATTGGGTTTGATTATTTCGAGTCGGGTGCTCAATTAATCGGGCAAAGGCGGGTTTCGGGTCAATTTCGGTCAGGTCATTCGGTTTTCAGTCCAACTTGATTTAGGATAAGTTCAGTTTCGGAATTAGTTCAATTTCGGTTTTTTCGGATTTTGGGTGAATCGGATATCGACTTTGGCCGAATTTCGGGTTAATCTGATTTCAAGTAAGCCAGAATTTGATTCAGACCATATATCGAATGATTATTTTGTGTAATTAACTACTTTAGGGTCTAAATATTTAATGTAACATTTAATTTAAACATAATTATAATAAATATTCACTATAATTAATATTTTAAAACATAATATAATTTTCGGATGGTTTCGGGTCGAGTAACTTCAATTTTCGGATGGTTTCGGGTCGGGTAACTTTGGAGTTTCGGATGACTTCGGGTCGGGTAGCATCGGATATCGGGTTGCATCAGGCTAGTCCATTCGGGTATAATCGGTTTTGGCTTAATCTCGTGTTGGGATTTTTTCGGATTTGGGTCAAATCAGTTCGGGCCAAACATGTTTCGGGTATAAAACTTTTTATTGTTTTTCGGGTCGGGGCGGGTTCGGAGTCGGGCGGGTTATTGGATTGACGTGCGTTAGTAAGTGCTTGGGAATTGGCGGTTAGGCTGTTCCCAAGGCAGCGGAAGTAAACACTCGCTCGTAACACAAAAAGTAAAAGACACAGTTCCTTTATAGAAGAACCCCACGACAACCAACTAGTTGTGTGGGGAAACCTCTACCTCCTCTTGGAGGATTTTGAACGATCTACTTGTTTTATTGATTGTTCCCTAGTTACAATAGGCAAGACTTACACTTCTCTATTCCTAGCAGTTCTTCCTAACTCTAGCAACACTAGCAAGTCTTCTCAACTTAGTTTCTAAGCGAACAACTCAACTAAATTCAAATAAATCGAACCTTACACCTTGAGCTCACTGTCACAGTTCCTTTACTCTTGGGAACTTAGATTCGCTGTTGCCGAGATCGAACACTCGTCGTCGGGGATTTCTCTTCACGTTCTCAACGCCTTTCTTGTTTCTTTGTGATACGTGACGATCTTCAGGTTGAAGATTATCACGTGAAGAGATTTGCAAAGGATATGGATTTCAAGCGAACAAGTTGATTGATGATTCGCTCTTGATGGATTGTTGTTGAATGAATTCGAACTTTGGATTTGTTAGAACAATATGATTTGTTTGATTTTGGAATGTGAGATTAAGAAAGATAAAAGATAGAATTTGGGTAAGAAAACCTTGGAATAAGAAAACTAATTAAAGTTTCTCATCCTAAAGTAAAATCTGACATAATCATAAAAGTAATTGCAAAATAGTATTTAAAGACATAAAAACATCTATAGAGAGATTCTATCCTAAAATAAAACTCTCTATCTATCTAAGATAATAAAAAAAAGATAATATTCCTAATAACAAAGACTAGAAAAGTCGGAATTATTAAAAGACATAATAATAACATAAAGATATAATTAAGGAAAGTCTTATAATCCCGTAAGATCTTGTACTGCCCTCAGTAAAATGCAATTTTGATCATCGTCCCGTTAGATTCTCATCTTGACGTAAACTTTGAGGTTGAATACAATTGAACAAGCTTTCGAGCGCATCTTGATTCACCTTGAGATCAATTTCCTATCCAAAGATATGACCGTTTTACTGAACAATGCTCATAATGTGACGGGATCTTAAATTTCCGAAAATATCTTCACTTTCATCCTTTTCCTTGGAGGTCTTGGACGCCTCACTTGATAGTATTCAAAGCATATTTTGACATACTTCAACATCTTTTTGAATTTGAAAGATCGAGACCTTGGAAAAGGTCCTGGTCTAGGCCTTCGAGACACCTTCTTTGCAACTGTGTCCTTCATGATCCTTTGATTGCTATCATTCTCCTCAACTTGGATGCAAATTGTCCTCGATTTGTGTCTGGATTTAGAGATTAGCTCAGAAAAAGTAGACAAAGAACTCAATAAAATATTCATATCGTCAGCTCCATAATCGGGATGATAGTAAGTAATCGCATATGTGATCAAACATCCAAATGAAGCAAGCAATGGCGGTGTAGGAGCACTCAAAATCAAGATGCTGCATTCATGAGGCAAATGATGTCCAAACTGGATGAAATTTTTCATAGGCTCTTACAAGGTGGAATCACAAGTCTTCGCAAAATTTGGAGGTAATTGGACAACTATGGCCTGAGATTCATTGTTGATAATTTCTGGTTCATCGGGACATGTCAAACTGTCTTGACTAGGCTCAACAAATGGAGGCTCTTGAAGGCATTCATCCTTTGGATCCTTACTCTCAAATGAGTCATAATACACAACAAAATCAGCACTAGAATCATTGGTTGTGGCCTGAGCAACTCCGGAAACAAGTGAAGGCTCGGTGCTAGGAAACACTATTAGCGATGGTGCTTCGGTATAAGCTGTATGCGTAGCCTCATCAATGGCCATTGCAACTGAATTCTCCTCCATGTTTCCTTAGTCTTGATCCTAGCATGATCCATATCAGCTTTGTAGGCTAGGATATTAGTCTTGAGAATTGAATTGGATGATTGAATGCAAGAGAATTCGAAATTGAAGTGTTGTTTGGGTTGGACGAAAAACACAAGGGCAAAAGAAATAGTTTTGGGTTGAAGGTCCTTGGAATAAGAAATAAGGTTTATATTCCAAAGATTAATTCAACATCTCTTGAAAATAAATATTACAAGGGTTTAAATAGACATAGATAGCCAACTATCCTATGCTATTCTTAAAAGATATTGTTTCCTAAAATAAATTCTACCTTAAATAAAAGATATTATTGTAAGACAACTAATAACTTAGGCTTCAAGTAAGATTCATATTACTTTCCAAATTTGTCCCACCAATCTTGCATGGTCCAAATTGATAAAATAAAATGTTTCTTAACTTGAAAAACCATAAGCCCACATAATATGGCCCATAACACATGATCCATATATGAGGTTTTGAGTTATGGGAGAAGTGCTTATTCCAAGCACTATTCATTGGATTTTATACTCTTTTGAACTTGGGCTAATATCTTCATTTTACTTGTTGTCCAAAATGCCCTTTGTGTTGCATGCCAAGTTTGCCAATCTTCACACGTGACTTGATTTGAAACTAGTCAACTTCAAATGTCAATCGGACCGTTGGATCACTCGTCCCAGTCTGTTCCTTAGACTTTGCCTTCGCTTTGTCCAAGACAAGATCCCGCAATTTACGATGCACGGTCTTTCGTCACATGTGAGTTCCTATATGCGGGGAACTGCTCGCTTCTGAGTTCCTTTGATAGGAACTTGCTTTCATGTGATCCTGAGTTCCTTTTGTGTTCCCCTTCTAGAGAGTCTTTGTTAAACTTGGAGTTCCCTTGAAATACTTAAGTATAAACGTTAATTCCCATATGGCATCTGTCATTATCAAAACTGGAGACAATATCGTTGTTTGGATGTTTGGAACCAAAGTTCCCAACACCGTCCCAACACTTAACACCAAAATTATTGGAAAAAGAGTCCTTTTTTTTTAAATTAATGGAGGCGTGCTTAAATAGAGAAACAAGGGGCTATTGGGTTTGGATATTTTGGCCTATTTTAATTATGGGCTTTACACAATCTATTATATATATAAAAGCAATAAGGTTTGGAGTCATTTTCTTGTGTCACCTCATCATTGTCCACATGTCGTTTTGAAAATGTGCCACATCGAATTTGTCACATGTCATCACCGTATTAATCCATATATTTTATTTTTATAGCACCATAAAATAATTACAATATTTGGTTTGATAATATCCTAACAAAATCTAAAAAATAATTTTCCTTTTTTATCACTGATTCTAACAACTATTATAAATAATCTACCAAAAAAAGCCTCTCCTAATTGCTAAAGTGTCCAATATATATTATTTCCTATTTTGATATACAAAGATAGTTATTTTTGAAATTGGATATTATATCTAATTTGATATTCTAATCTAATAATTATCTCTTATATATGATTTTTAATTAGTTTGATTTGTTTTAATTATTTGGTTGATACATTGTATTTTTTCCTTTTTTAGAGTAAAGATTTTGGGGCTAATTTGATATATATTTTTAATTCCTAATTGAAATATTTAGATCTTTAGAGTCAAAAATATAATTAGATAATGATTTTTCTAATAAATAAATTATTTTTATTTTTATATTAAATTAAAATATTATTTATTTAATAAATTAAATATTAAATGTGTATAGTCGTGCATGACAAGAAGGGTATAACTAGCAATATATCATATTCTTCTATTATGCTAAATTATCCTCCTAGGATAATTAATTACTTTGTTTAAATTCTAGTCATAAAAAATCATCTACAAATTGCCTCTCGAATGTCATCGTTTTTATGCATAAGAAACCTGATATTCGATTTATAGAAGCGATTCTTGAAATGTGTTCGATGCATATTCATTCTGTTTTGACTGAATAATTCGTTTATATGATATTCGTATACATTTACAAGACCACTCGTTCAACATTAGTATAAAGTTCGGCATTCATAAATAATTTGCGGGACCGCCCGTTCATATATTCATATATGGTCCAATATTTGTAAATAGTTTGCAGGATTTCTTGTTCATATATTCATATATGGTCCAATATTCGTAAATAGTTTGTGGGACCGCTCCTTTATAGTATGATACTCGTCAATAGTTTGTTGGACCACTTGTTCATATATTTGTATATGATCTGATATTCGTAAATAGTTTGCGAGACCGCTCGTTTATATATTCGTATGTGGTCTGATATTCATAATAGTTTACGGAACCACTAGTTCATATGATCGTATATGGAGCGGGTCTGCTCATTCATACATTCGTACATGAATGAGTCCGCTCATTCATACATTCGTATATGAATGAGACCGCTCATTCGTTCATTTCTATATGAACGAGAAGCATTCTTTCGTCTATGTCCAAGCATTTCCCTATAGAGTAATCTTATAGCAAAAATCGTACCAACCAAAGACGATCCCTAAAGTTTTTCTAAGGTAACTAATGCCAAACGAAACAATAGCAATAAACTAAACTCAAAATACTTTTAATACTATTCGGTTATCTTTATCTTCGCCTCTCCTCGTCCCTCCTGAATTGACGGTCTTGATCATACTTCCAAGAATAACATGGTTCGTCTTGAGAATAGCTTTGCCTTCTCTTGCCCCTTACCGCTTCGTTGTCGTGATTGTCACCCTTTTCCTCTTGTAGATGGCCTTCTCTGACAGCCAAACCTTTCTCTTTGTCTCTTTTGAGGCTTTGCGATCGTCCTAGGCTTCCGTAATTTCTTTGTGTTTCTCGTTACTGGTTTTCAATTCAATGGTAACCTTAGCGATTTGTCAGGTGCAGCTCGATTCTTCTTTTTATGCATTTGGAATCCCTTCATGATAGTCACTATCCTTAATTAGGAAAACACCCTCTTTCTCCATTCCCTCAACTTAATTAGGAAAACCTCTCTCTCCCTCTCTAGTCTCTATATATTTTAGATGCAAATCTAAAAATGTTGGGATTCAATTGTGAATCCCACATGGGAAGTTGGAATTGAAGACAAACTAATATATAAGGTTATGGGTCATTCCTCCTATTTATTGCCAATTGGTTTTGGGATGAAATCCTATGAACTTGTATATTACGCTTGACAATTGGGCCCGTCCCCCTCGTAAGAAGTGGTATTAGAGCCGATGGTTTGACTTAGAGACCGAGATGGTCCGCCGTTGTTGGATCGTGACGCGTTAGTAACAATACAGGGAACTAGTAAGGTTCCCTGGGCAACGGAAATAAACAGTAAGAACACAGAATTTATAGAGGAAACCTTCTGTCCGACCAACCAGTCGTAGAAAGAAAAACCTCTACCCCTGAGACTCCTTCTCAAAGGATTTTCAATAGAATACTTTTATTAAGTTTCAACCATTACAAGGCAAGTCTAGTAACTAAGGCTCCTACCAAAGTTCCCTTGGTAACTACGGCTCCGACCGAAGTTCAACCAACTAGACTTCTACAACCCTAAGTGTAAACCTAAATCGAAAGTAAACTACTGACTTACTTGTGGATTCTTCACCGGAAAAATCCACACACTCATACACTTGAAAAGCTCTCTTCTCAAGTTCTTCGTCTTCAACCACTCGAAAACCACACCTTTAACCCTAGCTAACCCTAGCTATTTATAAGATAAGTCAAGTCTGATCTCACACGTAATTCTTGCCTAATTACGCTGATATTCCACTTAACAAATCCCAAACAATAAGGAAAAAGATTGTTTGTGATTTCGGATCCTCAACCATGTCGATTCTTCCTAAAACCGAATGATCTCGGATTTCCCAAGATAAGATCGTGTGAAGATTGATCTTATCCTCTCTTTTATCTCCTTAAGCAACCGCCTACAGCTGTAGAATCTTCGTAGAAGATCGCTCGCAGAAGATAAGGTAACTTGCCATTTATAGAAAGTCGCGTTCCTTCTCAGACGCACTTCCTAAATCTGTCACTCGTTCCCTCCATCGTTCATCACGATGTTCCTTCACTCGTGACCATGTACCTGTTTTCCTGAAACACTTACATGTAAAAGCAAGTTATATTAACTAAGTTTGTTATCATCAAGACTAAGAGAAACCATGGAACAACCATTGTTCCAACAATTTCCCCCTTTTTGATGATGACAAACCTATACAAAAATGCATGTCTAGAAACCAATAGAAATATAGATCAGAAAAAAAATCATGTGTGGTTCCCCCTTAACAAATGCACTGTTGTTCCTACTCGTCAGAGGTAACAACTTATTCCCCCTCAGCCAAAGTTCCTTCTGTATTTCCTGGATAGAACGCATCTCTGTATTTTTCCTTACTTCCCCCTTTTGACATCATCAAAAGGTCAACAATCATCAAGCAAAACATAGAGCAAATGAACAAATTTAATTGAAACTTAAACCATTCATTAACAAAAGATAGTTATTATTATAGATAATTGTCGCAGGAATCACAGCCAGAGAAAACAAAAAAACATAAAAGTCTTAACATCCAAGAAACAAAAGAAAAAACATTTAAGCTGGGGATAGATGGGCTAAGGAACTAGAGAGGGTCCACATCATGGTTCGAAGGAGGTGGAATCAGCAGCAGCAGTGTCAGTGTCTCTCTTATCCAGGTACCCAATGATGGTACTCAGCTGAGAGGAAATCTTTTGAAGCTCGATCAACATCTTGGCAGAAACACCTTCACTCAGCGAAGAACTCCCAACATCCTTCTGGGCAGTCTTCTTTGCAGTTGTTCCCTTTGAATCACCCTGAAAGCTCATCTTCGAGATATTGCGCATCTCCAGGGGTAATCCAAAGAACTCCTCTTTTGAAGGCTGATAAGCCTTTCGTTCCTTCAGTATAGCCTTCATAAAGCGAGGATAAGGTATGCTATGCTTCTTCCCAGTGCACTTAGCCATTTGCCTCATCATAATCTCCGGAAGACTGATACGTTCCTTCCTTAAAAACTTGTCCAGCAGAATCATATCATTGATAGTGAGTGTAGTCCTCTTCTCCAGCCTTGGAACAATAACCTTGATGAGAAACTGATGTGCAATCCTTGCAGTGTAGCTCAAGTCGGTGGTTAAGTAGGGACCAGAGGCAGGAACTTTTCCCATGACCCGCCTGATTAACTGAGCTTTGTTCCTTGGCCAGTTACTTGATGTGTGAACATCCCCATATCCTTCAGCAGGCACCTTCAGAATTGTGGCAACAGATCCCAAAGAGAAAGAAATTTCCATCCCACCCACAGTAGCAAAACCCATTGGACCAGTAGAGAGATTGGCTAGTTGATAGGATTGAAAGAATTGGGAAAGTTGGGACACATCTACCTTGACTCCAGCGTCACATATTTTCTCCCATCCCTGGAACTTGAGAAGTTCCCAAAACTCCTCCAAGTCATGGCTTTTCAGGAATGCTTCGGCGATCACCAGAGGAGGAAAGACCTTCTTTGAGCGATCCTTCTTGGAGCTTGCCGCTGGTTCCATTGGCAGTTTGCCTTGTGCCTTTGCAGACTTGAGGTCCTTTTCAACCTCTTCTTCTATCTCAGCCTCTTCTTCATCACCTTCACCATCAGAGTCGTGCTTTTCTTCTTCTTCTTCCTCACCCTCATCAGAGCCCGAGGCAACCACTTCTTCCTCTTCCTCTAGATCTTCTTCTTCTTCTGAGGATTCCTGAGCCACCTGTTCCTTTGGAACGGTGGAGCGAAGGGCGTACTTGGATCCAGAAGGAGTGACCTTCGGCTTTTTGGTTGCAGAGGAAGGGGTTCTTTCCGAGTCAGAGATGTGAAAAATCTGAGACGGTAGGGGAGGAACTCTCTTTTTCGCCTTTCGCTTGCCACGACTTGTCGGCTTCACCCATCCTGGTCGCTCACTTATCGGCACAAATGCCTCCTTTTCTAGTTCAGCGATGGTGTCTTTTGGAGGCGAGTTCACCTCTTCATTCTCCATTGCATCCTTGCTTTCCTGGGCATCCTCTGTTTCAGCAGCCTTCTTAGAGGGGTTGTCCGAGGGAACCACAAAGTGATCCTTCTCAGATTTGTCACCCTCAGTGTCTTTTGCCGATGAGGCCATGTCAGCGGTGGCCGCACCAGTGTCGGAAACAGCATCGAATTTGGGTTCGAGTTTGGAGATTGGAGAGGGAGAGGAAAGTTTGGCCTGTTTGAGGGTTTCAAGTTGGGCTTGAATTTTGGCGATCTCAGCAGCATCGAGACCCTCAAAGTTTAGGATTGGAGTGTTTGAGGAGGAAGCCATTGTTGCAGAGGAGAGAAAAGATCGAAGCTTGGAAGAAGATTTAGGGTTTGAGAGAATTAAGGATGCGGTAAAAAAAATTGACCGAGATAAGAGTTTATAAAGCTCACCTCTTTCCTTCTTGATAAAGATCACAATCTTTCCCAAAGATCTTCTATCCAAATCCTAACGGCTAAGAATTTCCATAATGATGAATTTTCACCGCCATTAAGTCCTGTCTGCGTAGACGTCCTATCGTTCCCTGCAGAATTACTGTGCAACGGCTGGATTTTTCAAATGAGCAGTCACAACAGCTATAACTCTACTGCATTGCTTCTGTGATTGACGTCTGTTCTTTTGCAAAAATCTTCAAGAGTAATCAAAGATGTTCCTTTAATGCAACAATATTTGCAACCACCAGTTCCATACCTCGTTACCATGAGTGGATAAAAAGGTTATGTTTGAACAGACATGGGACTTGAGACGTTCCATTCAAACTTTTTGTGGGCTGGGAGTATTTTTGACATCCACACAATTATTCCCCGTTTAAAGGATATAGAAAGAGGTTCATAGGGAACGTTTGTGTGGACCGGGCTAAGGGACAGTCTTATAACCAACCATCATTTCGGCTTGAAGTGAGGGATAATATAGATCAAGTTGGTTATTTTGGGCTAAAAAGAAATCTGGGATGTAAGCAATTTAGTTTCAGTTCCTTTTAGCATGCAACATTTAACAATTTCTAATATATACAACATCTATGCATAGAGGAACGATATAATCCATTAGAAAACTTGTCAAATGATATGTAGTTACCTGAGATGTTACCTTTTTAGTCAGGCATTGAGGGAATAAAGGACCGGGACTTGTTTACTCCAAGGAAATCATTCTTAGTAGCATCCTCAGATGTTCATAGGGTTTTCTATCCAAAGCCTTGGTGAAAATATCTGTCACTTGATTTTCAGTCCTACAATGATCCATTTTGATAAAACCTTTTTCAACATTATCTCTTAAGAAATGATATCGAATATCTATATGTTTGGTTCTAGAGTGATGCACAGGATTTTTGGAAATATTGATGGCACTTGTATTATCACATAAGATAGGAATAGTTCCAAGAGACATACCAAAATCCACCAGTTGCTGTTTTAGCCACAATACTTGGGAACAACAGGCAGCTGCTGCGACATACTCCGCTTCAGCCGTTGAGAGAGCAACTGAATTTTGTTTCTTCGATCCCCAAGACACCAAGCATGGTCCAAGGAATTGGGTCATCCCTGATGTGCTCTTCCTATCCACCAAGTGACCTGCAAAATCTGCATCCGAGAATCCGACAAGTTGGAACGAGTTGTGCCTTGGATACCATAGACATAATGCGTCGTTCCCTTTCAAGTACCGTAGAATTCTCTTCACTTCTTTCAGATGTGTTTCTTTAGGTTTGGCTTGAAATCTAGCACAGAGACACACACTGAACATAATATCTGGCCGACTGGCCGTTAGGTACAACAGGGAACCAATCATTCCTCGGTACATCGTTTGATCAACATCAACACCATTTAGATCAGCATCAAGACGAGTATTGGGAGAAATAGGGGTATCACAACTCTTTGTAGAATCCATACCATACTTCTTCAACAGTTCCTTGATGTACTTTTGTTGATGTACCTTTGTTCCCTCGTCAGTTTGCACCACTTGTAGTCCAAGAAAGAAAGTGAGCTCTCCGATCATGCTCATTTCAAACTCACTGCTCATAAGATTCTTGAAGCTTTCTACAAGTTTGGGGTTAGTAGAACCAAATATAATATCATCAACATAAACTTGAACTACTAAAACCTCACCGGCTTGTTCCCTTAGGAACAATGTTTTGTCGATCACACCACGTCTGTATCCATTGGCTAATAGAAACTGAGCGAATCTATCATACCAAGCACGAGGAGCCTACTTAAGACCATAAAGAGCCTTATCCAACACATAGACATGGTCAGGGTGATCAACATCTTCAAATCCTGGAGGTTGTAGAACATAGACCTCCTCTTGTAGGTAACCATTCAGGAATGCTGTCTTCACGTCCATTTGATATAATTTGAATCCCTTGTGAGCAGCATAGGCGATTAGAAGACGGATGGCTTCTATTCTTGCAACAGGAGCATACGTTTCATCGTAGTCAATTCCTTCTTGTTGATTGTACCCTTTTGCTACAAGTCTCGCCTTGTTCCTTGTGACCGCTCCGGTGTCATCAAGTTTATTCCTGAAAACCCACTTTGTTCCTATAGCCATCTTGTGCTTTGGCTTGGGAACTAGTCTCCATACCTTATTCCTCTCAAACTGATGTAGTTCCTCTTGCATAGCAACTATCCAGTCAGGGTCTTTTAATGCTTCCTTTACATTCTTTGGCTCTGCAAGAGAGATAAACGCATTGAAATCACAAAAATTCTTAATAGAGGAACGAGTAAGCACACCTTTGTCGTATGGAGTGATGATGTTGTCAACAGGATGATCCCTCTTTTGATGATAGTTCCTGACTTCAATCTGAGTGGGATCTGTACTTGACTCCTCTTGTTCCTGTTGACTTGTCGTTCCATGTGATGTTCCTTCTCCATGATCTTCCTCAATGTCTTCATTCTGTGAAGTATCATCTTCCGGAACTAATGCACTTTTTGTGTCGTCTCCATCCAAGTCAGGACTAGGAGGTATAACATTGTTATCTGGAACTTGTGCACTTGAATCTGGATCGACTTCATCATCTGAATCTGAGTTTAGAACCTTCAGTGCATCCTCGTTACTAGACAGGTTTCCTCCATTTTTGGACTCGTCAAAGCCAACATGAATGCTTTCTTCAAACTTCTTAGTCCTTTTATTGAACACCTTGTAAGCCTTACTGTTGGATGCGTATCCCAGAAAGATGCCTTCATCACTCCTTGGATCAAACTTGCCTAGCTCGTCTTTTCCATTGTTGTGAATGAAACACCTGCATCCAAAGACTTTCAAGTGGGAAATGTTTGGCTTTCTTCCCTTGATTAGTTCATATGGAGTTTTTGAAAAGTTGGAACGTATGGTGACTCGATAAATGATGTAGCAAGCAGTACCGACTGTCTCAACCCAAAAGGACCGAGGCAAGTTACTTGCCAACATCATAGTACGAGCCATGTTCTGTAGTGTTCCATTCTTCCTTTCTGCAACGCCGTTTTGTTGAGGAGTCCTCGACGCAGAGAAGTTTTGAGACATTCCATGTTCATCACAGTAACTTTGAAACATGGAATTTTTGAACTCTGTTCCGTTGTCAGATCTGATAGCTTTCAGTTTTTGTTCGTTTGATGCTTCTACTTTCTTGATCCAGCTTTTGAATGCCATGAACGTCTCGTCTTTGGAACCTAGAAAGAGTGTCCATGTATATCTAGTAAAATCATCATCAATAACAAAAATGTACCTGCTACCGCCATGACTTCTCACCCACATGGGACTGCACAAATCCATGTGTACCATGTCAAGAGGATGAGAGGTGCTCACTGACAACTTTGGCTGAAAAGATGATTTGCTTTGTTTTCCTTTTACACACTCTTCACATAAGCTTTCTTTTTCTGCAAGAACCTTGGGAAGTCCTATCACCAGATTTTGTGAGTAGAGTTTGTGAATTCCTCGGTGGTTAGCGTGACCAAACCTCCTATGCCAGAGATCAGTCTTGTCGGCTATTGTAACAAAGCAGAGTTCTTCTTGTGGTAGGAAACTTGAGTCGACATAATACACATTGTTTCGCCTCTTTCCTTTCAGGACCACAAGATTTTGTTTCATATTCTTGATCATACAGCCATCTGAGGTAAAGGTTACTTCGTTTTTCCCTTGGTCACAAAGCTGAGCAATACTCAACAGGTTGTAACTAAGACCTTTCACCAAGCTTACGTCTCTAACGCTGATTTTATCATTTAGCTTGACTTCACCTGTTCCAATGATTTCTCCTTGATTGTTGTTGCCAAAGGAAATGTTTCCTCCAGCATTGTTTTGAAGTGAGGACAAAATACTCTTGTTCCCTGTCATGTGACATGAACACCCGCTGTCAAGGACCCAGCGGACGTTCCCCCTCACTTCAACCTGCAAGAAAGAAATCACGTTTTAACGACCCAGGCCTGCTTAGCCTTTCCGGTTCGGTTAGCATAGCTCACGAAATGATAAATTTGAGATTGCACTAAAGTAGCTTTCTGTGAACTCTTGGAACTAGAAGCAATATTGGAGGGATCAACATGATTTTTCCCTTTTTCATTTTTAGAATCTTGCTTCTTTTGAGGTTGTGGGGCCTGTTCCTTTCTTTTCTGATGAGATTTATCATACCCTTGATTTTTCTTACCATACCACTGTTTCTTGTTGTTCCTTGTATTCTGGTTTTGAGCCCTTTTGTTTGACATTTCTAGTCTAACCTTACAGTCTTTTTGAACATGACCTCCCCCACCACAGTGATAACACACCCTATAGTATTCACCAAGATAGCGTTTAGGATGTGGTTTTTGGAGGGTTCGTTCCTTTGCTCGTTCCTTGGAAGGAACTTTATGCTGGTTCCCTTGAGACTGTTTTACGTATATTTTATGAGCCGTTTTTCCAAAATACCATTCAGAGTTGTCATTAAGATTACTTTCAAGAATTTTGACTCTACTTTCTAGATGAATTACCTTATCTCTAGCGGATTGAAGTTTCCTAGCTTTTCTTTCCATTTTTTCTTCAAAGGTAAGATCATCTGGAGGATATTCAGATTTGTTTTTCCCATAACCAATACCAGACCTAGCAGGACTGAACTCAATCTAAGTTCGTTTACTTAGTTCATGCTCTAATTCTTCATTTTTGAGTTTGTGAACAAGTAAATCTGACCTAAGTTCGTTATTGGTTTCAGTTAGAGTCTTAATATCATTCTTATAATCTTCACATTCTGAACAAGAAACAACTGAAGTAATAGTAGTTTTTGATAATTTTTCTTCAGGATTTAGACATTTCTCATCAGAAGTTTCTATTTCATCTTGCATCTTTAAATTATCTTCAAACAAATTTTTAACAAGGATAACAAGATCAGACTGTTTAGCACTCTCTATACTAGAAAGAAATTGTTCAGGAGTTACCTCTTGATTAACATCTTCAGTCTTCAGAGCCATGGCACAGATCTTTGAATCAGATTCATCATCTGAGTCAAGATCCCAAGCAACGATGTAGGCCTTCTTCTTCTCGTTCCCAGTGTCGTTACCTTTGGGACAACTCTTTGCATAGTGACCCTTTTCCTGACAGTTGTAACAAGTAACGTCTTTGAGCTCCTTCTTCTCAAAGTTATTTCTTTCCTTCATGGAACCTTGCTTCTTGCCTCTCCTATAGAAGGATCTCATTGCTTTGGTTATGAGAGCTACGTCAGAATCTTCTCCTAGTTCACCGTCAATTCCTGTAGAGATATTTTCAATGGCCTTTTCCACTTTAAGAGCAATTCCCTTGCTAGAGCTTGAAGCACCGCTATTCCTTTTCTCATATCGCTCATAGTCAGTCAGTTTTCCAAAGATCTCATGAAGTTTGCAAGTCTTTGTAATTGGGTTCTCCTTGAGAAGTCCTCTTGTAACAACGTACGTGGGACCTAAGCCATCTACGATTGCAGAGACTTTCTCAGCATGGGTGACAGATTCCCCAATTCCAAGATGATTAATGCGATTGACCAAGCCTTCAAATCGAGATTGGTATGTGGCTATAGTTTCTCCATCTATCATCCTAAAGTTGTAGAACTCCTTCTTAGCGTCCTTCTGATGGCTTTCTTTCAGATCAACGCTACCAATGTGCATTTGCTCAATGGCTTCCCATGCTTCTTTGGCAGTGTCACAGTTGACTACCCTTAGGAGATCTTCAGCACCCAAGGCATTGTTTAGTAGCATTTGTGCCTTGTAGTTTTTCTCCATTCCTGTCCATTCAGATTGGCCCCATTCTGACTTCTTGTCCTTCTTTGCTTCAGGAACGACATAATCTCCATCTTCAATAACTGAACATGCTTGGTAGTCATTGCTTTTGAGCCAGGTGGCGAAGAGCTTTTTCCAGTGGTCATATTATCCAGGAACAAGCAGTGGAGGCTTGTTGTTTCCAATTCCGACGTTGTGGTTGTTGTTCGAAGTCATTCTGTATTCCTGCACTAACACACAATCTAGAGCAATACCTGCTCTGATACCAATTGTTGGATCGTGATGCGTTAGTAACAATACAGGGAACTAGTAAGGTTCCCTGGGCAGCGGAAATAAACAATAAGAACACAAAATTTATAGAGGAAACCTTCTGTCCGACCAACCAGTCATAGAAAGAAAAACCTCTACCCCTGAGACTCCTTCTCAGAGGATTTTCAATAGAATACTTTTATTAAGTTTCAACGATTACAAGGCAAGTCTAGTAACTAAGGCTCCTGCCAAAGTTCCCTTGGTAACTACGGCTCCGACCGAAGTTCAACCAACTAGACTTCTACAACCCTAAGCGTAAACCTAAATCGAAAGTAAACTACTGACTTACTTGTGGATTCTTCACCGGAAAAAGTCACACACTCATACACTTGAAAAGCTCTCTTCTCAAGTTCTTCGTCTTCAACCACTCGAAAACCACACCTTTAACCCTAGCTAACCCTAGCTATTTATAAGATAAGTCAAGTCTGATCTCACACGTAATTCTTGCCTAATTACGCTGATATTCCACTTAACAAATCCCACACAATAAGGAAAAAGATTGTTTGTGATTTCGGATCCTCAACCATGTCGATTCTTCCTAAAACCGAATGATCTCGGATTTCCCAAGATAAGATCGTATGAAGATTGATCTTATCCTCTCTTTTATCTCCTTAAGCAACCGCCTACAGCTGTAGAATCTTCGTAGAAGATCGCTCGCAGAAGATAAGGTAACTTGCCATTTATAGAAAGCTGCGTTCCTTCTCAGACGCACTTCCTAAATCTGTCACTCATTCCCTCCATCGTTCCTCACGATGTTCCTTCACTCGTGACCATATACCTGTTTTCCTGAAACACTTACATGTAAAAGCAAGTTATATTAACTAAGTTTGTTATCATCAAAACTAAGAGAAACCATGGAACAACCATTGTTCCAACAGCCGTGCAGACTTATAAGGAATTCACATGTAAGGGGGGATTGTTGGGGTTCAATTGTGAATCCCACGTGGCCTATAAGCTTGTATATTAAGCTTGGTAATTGGATCCGTCTTCCTATAATAAAAAGCTTAATATCGAAAAATCGTGAGAAAACTTTTCATATCTCTCGCCCGAAGCTCACCTACTTCCCCATTAGATATCGAAAGAATAGCACATGTATAATGTAGCTAAAAGTAAGTACGTTTGGCCGGTGAGAGCAAAATATGAAAAGGTAATAAATGGAAGATAAGGTATGTTGATTTTTGTGCATCTAATTGATGGGACTTAGCTAGGCTCCATCTTTGATCGAGTTAGAGGTGGGGTATAGTAGACTATGTTACACGGACACGCTCCGGGACAAGACGTGTCGCGTGTCGACACGCTCGGACACGTGTCACGCGCCGGACACGACGCCGACACTCTCCGGGACTAGGAGTGAGAGAGAGGCGGCAGATTGAGAAGAAAAGGAGGATAGGGGAGAAAAATAAAAGGTTATTTATATATAAAAACCCTAGTTTGGCCCAAATAATAATAATTCTAACCTGGTCCAAAAATAATTTGATATGTTTGGACTAAAACCCAATATATTGTGAGTGTTTTTTGTAAAATTTTGATAAAACTATCACTAAACCTTTATAATAATGTATAATTACACTAACGTGTCGTGTCGTATGAAATTTAGAAAATAGCGTGTCCACGTGTCCGTGTCCGTATCCGTGTCCGTGTAACATAGATAGTAGATACTTACTGGTCCTAACCTAAGCCAATTCTATTCATCTTGTTAGTTGTTACAAAACTTACAATGGTAAACGTCCTCCCGCATACGTCAGTAGTTTGTCACCCCATCATCTACATTTAAAAAAAAAAAAAAAAAAGCTTTTTGAAAAAAATCAATTCTGCATCATCGCGTAATGCGTATCAGTTCAATTGTCCAATATGTATTGACTTTTTACTCTGATTTTAAAACAAAAATTCTGGTATTACAAATTATATACTGTTTCCGTCCAGTTGTACAACCGTATCACGAATATTATCTCTAGTTCAAAATAACAAGGATAATAATATCATGAAAAATGATATTCCCTCCGTCCCTATTTGTTTGTCCAGTTTCCTTTTCGGACGTCCCCTTTTATTTATCCACTTTTTTTTATATTTATAATTTTCTTACAATATTATCTCTACTTTTACCCACTTTCCCAATTACCAATACTACTTTACACCTTTTATTCCTATAAAATTACAAACATACCCCCAATCAATCTCACCTTTTACTCACTTTCTCAATTACCAATACTACTTTACATCTTCCTTAATAACCACAAAAACCGTCCTTTAGGACGAATAAATGGGGACGGAGGGAGTACTATTATATAAATATTAGAAATTCCACGTGACATTGTAATATCCATTTTATATAGTTCAAAATTGGATTCAGGCGATAGAGGTGAAGAAATAAGTTAATTTATTGGTGCTGCATATCAGGATATGTACTCTCATTGTCAAAGGACATGCGTGTGTAAGTTAGGTTTGGACTGTGAAATTCATAATGCTCGACATGTTAGGTTTCTTTTCAGAAGTATGGTAAAATTGTCAATTGATCAGTTAGCTAGACAAGTCAAATCGGTTCGTCAATTTGTGCTATATAGTATCTTTTTTTTTTCTAAGGTCAAAGTTCCAGGGTATTCCACAATCCATACAGATCGATCAAGAACTAGTCTTTGTCTGCGGTTTGTGGCCGCTGCTGGCCTAAGAGAATTTTGCACACAGAGAAAATCAATCACGTACGAAACCTCTTACAAAATACATCGCCTCCTTTCGTGTGAATACGTCAAAGTCTTACAGTACTGCGATAACCCGTTTGCTAGTTTGTGCTATATAGTTAGACCCCTAGTTGTAAAGTTATTAGCAATTTAAATTAGTCTGATTTTGTTAGTTTATGTAGTTACAACCTAATTGTAAGGTTACAACCAATTTAAGTTAGTCAGATTTTGTTGGACAATTGTTAAATTATATTTTCTGGAAAAAAAAACAGTTTTAAAGTTGAATATATATAGGTCCGCTTTAGGAGAGAACTGAGAACGCATATCATCCTTCAATTCCAATCTCAAAAATTCAATAGCTAGATCACGCATTAGCTAAATCAAAAAAATAAAAAACCCATTTATGCATAATTTTATAATTACATGTGTATAATTTTCGCACTAATCCACTATGCCTTATTTTGTAACTGAGTGTACAAGATTTTTCATCGAGGATGCATGCTCTATTTTAGACAAGTATGTATAACTTTATAATGATTGTGCATAATATTACAACTGAGTATGAATAATCTTGTTACTAGCTAAGTGTTTAACCTATAATTGAGTTTACATTATCCTATAACTAAGTGGGAATGATGATATAAAGACATGTACACTCAATTATAAAAAAAAGTCATGCAAACTTAGTTACAAATTAAAAATTATGCACGTTCACTTATATAATCATGCACACTCAATACCATTATTATGCACATTTACTTATATAATCATGCACATTCAGTTATATCATCAAGCATACTCATCTAAAATGGAGCATGTACATTCTCTTACAAAATTATGCGCAATTAGTCATATAATCACACGCAATCCTCTAAAAAATAACATACACACTCGTCCAAGAATCCATGCACACCTATTGATCGAAAAAGTTGTGCACAATTAGTAATAAGATAAAGCATAATCAATTTTTTTTTTTGATAAGGAAAGAGATTAGGGGCCGCTAACAGACTAGCGGTCAACCTAGAGCATCCAGATGGATGAGGTTCCGAAGAACCGGGTCAACTGAAAGTGGAATAGATGAAACTTGGCGAAAAGAGACAACGATGAAGTCTGCCATTGCGTTGCACTCCCGGACGACGTGATCAATGCTCCAGCTCCGAAAACGGGAAAGTAAGCAGTGAATATCCGCACGTAACATCTCGATCTCCCACGGACAGCGCCAGTCCCCTAGAACGGCCTTGACCAGCTGCAGATCGTCGCCTTCGATCTGGATGTGGGAAATGCCACGCCGAGTGGCTTCGATGATTCCCTGTCGTAAGGCGATGGTCTCGGATTTTAGAACAAACTGTCGACCAATTAGTCCTCCGTCGAAATGGATGGGTTCGCCCTTGGAATCCCTGAGGATAAAACCAAACGAAGCCACCCCGTCAACATTGACTGCCCCATCAAAGTTGAGTTTAATAAAATTTGTTGGAGGTTTTCTCCATTTGGCACAGGATCGTCTGCAACGAGTTTGATGCCCATCATTTGTTGGTTTCATGTTTATTTTATTATGGGCGTTATTCCACTCTTTTCTTTGGTTACGGATGAAGTCACATAGATTATCGTTTGCCTCTAGTATAGTTGATGATTGAGGTTCGAAAACTGCTTTGTTGCGGAAATACCAAATGCTCCACCAACAGCAAATCAACACCTCGAACTCAGCCTTGGATGCTCTATTCATGATTTCCTCTAATATTTGACATAGTGTTTTATTGTCTGGGTTAATCTGGTTAATGATCATCTCAAGTTTAGGGTTTATCGCCTTTAGTGTACTTTTGGTACGGTTGCAAGATAGTAGGATGTGGATTGCGTCCTCGTTGGTGCAATCGCATGCCACACAACCTTGGACAACCGGAATATGGTTTGCCGCCAGGCGGCTTTTGGTAGGGAGCCCATTCCGGGCTACTTTCCATATGAAATTTCTCATTTTAGAGGGGATATTAAGTTTATTAATCCATTTTAGGTTGCTTTGTGGTTCTCCTTTATTGCTATGGATCCACTGCATGGTAGAGTTGGTGCAGTACCACCCATTCTTGCTTGGTTGCCAGTACATTCTGTCAGGTATTTTGTTAGTTGTGGTGGAGATCTGCATGACACTATGGAGGTCTTCAGGGTTAAGCACTTGTTGGAGCCTATTTTGGTCCCACGTATTGTCATTCATAAGGAATTCAGCGACTTTCGCTTCCCAGTTCATGTAATCACTAATATTTTCTTTCGGTTTTAGGTAGCCATTACCCGTCCAGTTGTCTTTCCAAAATCGGATGGTTTTACCATCTCCGACCTGCCAAATGAGGCCTTTCAATAATATGTCTTTTAGACTCATCAGTTTGGACCATTGCCAAGAAGTGTTCCGTTTTTTCTGGTAGTTAATTAGTCCATCGGATTTTAGATATTTTTCCGTGACGATTTTGACCCATGGGTTGTTTGGTTCAGCGAGGATTTTCCAAAGAAGCTTCATTTGTAAAGCTTGATTCATTTCTTCTGCCTTGGCAATTCCCAGTCCACCACGGTCAGGTGGTTGGCAGATTGAGTTCCAGCTGATCAGAGGTTTATGGTTCCTCTCTTTGTTCGAAAAGAACGTTTTATTGATTTGGTCCAGTTCTTTTAATGTAGATTTTGGGAGTAGGAAGGATTGCATAAGGTAGTTTGGTTGAGCCGATAGATTAGATTTTATCAGGGTTTTTCGGCCCTCTTGAGACAACGAATTAGCTTTCCATTTGGATAGTTGAGCCCTAGTTCGGAGGGTAAGCGGTTTGAAAGTGTTTTGGGTGACTCTGCCATTTATGATTGGGCATCCTAAGTATTTATCCAGAGTAGTTGTGTTTGTGATCTGAAGGATTTTTTTAATTTGTTCAATAGTAGTATTGTTCGTATTTTTGGTGACCTGAAATGCCGATTTAAGAAAGTTCACTTTTTGGTCGGAAATCTGGCAGTAGCTGTCAATTATGTTTTTGATGTTTTTGCAAGCTTGGTTCTTCGCTTTGGCGAAGATGATAATATCATCAACGAAGGCAAGGAAGGGGAGTTTAGTTCCATTTCTTGAGATTTGAATACCAATCCCACTACCCGGATTAATGCTGAAGAGGTGAAGTTGTCGTGCAAGTACCTCCGCAGCCAGGATGAAAAGGTAAGGAGATAGCGGGTCCCCCTGTCGCAGTCCTTTTTGGGGAAAGAATTGTTCAGTTGGTCCATTGTTGACCAGCACTGAGAAAGATACGGTTTCAACGCATTCTCGGATCCACCCCACGAATGTCTCGTGGAATCCAAATTTTTTAAGTATGAATGTTAGGAATTCCCAGCTAATTCGGTTATATGCTTTTTCCATATCCAATTTGACGGCGATCCACCCCTCATTGCCTTTTTTGTTGCGAAAGGAGTGGAAAATCTCATGGGCAATAAGGTTGTTATCGTGGATACATTGGTTTTGAATAAATGAGCCCTGCATTGGGTGAATTACTTTTGCCATAACTGTTTTAAGGCGGTTGGTGAGGATCTTTGATATAACTTTATAGATTGTATTACATAGACTTATGGGTCTATAGTGGTTCGTTGAGTTGGAGTTTTCACATTTGGGTATCAGTTTAATGAAAGTATGATTAATTTGTTTTAAAATTCTTCCGGAACGGAAGAAGCTTTTCACCGCCTTTGTAATGTCTGGCCCGACAATGTGCCAATATTTTTTTATAGAAGCACGCCGGCATGCCATCTGGCCCTGGGGATTTGTCGTCCCCAATATCGAACAATGCCTTCTTCACTTTTGCATTTGAGACTGGTTTAGTTAGTTCAGTGTTGTCCGCATCCGTTATTTCACGTTGTATTGTTTGGGTCATATCTTGGAGTATCCCATGGTTAATTTTGGTAGCTCTAAACCGATTTTAGAAGTCGCGTTTGATTTCCGTCCTAATGTTCTCTAGTCCAAAGATTGGTGTACCATCCGATGTTCGAATTTCTTTGATGTTAGTTCGATTTCTTCTTCCGGTTGCAATACGGTGGAAGTATTTGGTATTTTTGTCATTTAGTTTGATATAAGTGTTTTTGGCCCTTTGTTTCCAGTAGAAATGTTGGAATTGAATGAGACATGACCGTTTATTGGTCAGTCTCTCTAGTTTTTGGGTTAGTTGAGTGTTCTTGTTTTCAATAATTTCCTTTTGGATATTGATTAATTCTTCATCAAGTTTTTTAATTTGTTCGAAGATGTTTCCGAAGGTTTGTTTATTCCACGTTTTTGCCTTTCTTTTGAGGAGTTGTATTTTTTTTGTTATGTTAAACATATGGGATTCGCCAGCGTTTAATCGCCATGCTTGTTTGATGATGTTCTGGAAATCTTCTCGTTCGGTCCACATCATCTCAAATTTGAAGGGTTGGGGTTTGAATTGGTTGCTCGTCGGAAGATTGCACGTGATTGGGCAATGGTCCGAAGAGGAAAAGGTGTGGTTTTTTGTCACTATAGAGGGGTACCATTGTAATATTTGATCACTAACAAGGGTTCGGTCTAGTTTCTCTAGGGTTGTGTTCTCTAGGTTTTTTGATTTTCTCCACGTAAATTTATTTCCCGTAGTAAGGATGTCACAAACATCACATTCATTTTTGAATTTGATGAGTCGTTCGTAACGAGTTGGGTTAGGGCGAGCCCCTCCTATTTTCTCGTCTAGGTGTTGGATTTCGTTAAGATCTCCCATGATGATACATGGGAGGTCCCTTGTTCTTATAAATCACTAAGTTTGTTCCAGAATTGTTCCTTTTCTTGTGCTTGTGGAGGCGCATATGCAAAAACGATGATCAATTCATTTGAGGTTTCCAAGTTGCAATAGTGGATGCCGATAAATCGGTCATCTAAGTGGATAGTTTTTAGTGTTTCGCTTGATAATTGGTGTCCCTTCCAAAGGATACACAAGCCGCGAGAAAGTCCGATAGCCGGAATAAATTCCAAGGTATCAAACCCGACTTTTTGCCATCCATTGGAATCCGGTGGTTCTTTGGCTTTTGTTTCGACCAAGGCGATAATATTTATGTTCTCAAGCCAGCATAACGAGTTAACCTCGGTCCAGAAAGATTTTCGTTTGATGCCTCTACAATTTCACATACAAAGCTTCATAAAGAAACTGCTAGTTTGTGGCTTTTGGCCGTTGGGAAATCTAGATTCTTCCTCGAGTTTCGTTTGGTAATTTTATTAATACAATTGTGGATGTTCCAGGTTGTAATTTTGACAACGTACTTTTTACTACTTACCCGCCACCCGGGGCCTTTACTTATAATTGTTTGATTTTTATTTGTCGTGTTTTCACCTGCCTTTACCTACGCCCAATATAATGTTCCACAAAAAAAAATACGCCCCATATAATGGGGAGTGTGGGTGTCAATTGTAGTGGTGTTTGAATCATCGAATGGGGTTGATGTCCCATGTTTTTGGTGGCATTGTAGTTCAACATACACAAGGGATCCCCCTATACATTCCATGATTATTACTTGGACACTTAAAACAGCAGGTTCCACCACAACCTTTGTGAATACGTGCAGCAAAACACCAACTGCTATGTACATGAGATTGAATATTACAGAATAGACTGCACAGGGACGGATGGGTTCACTATGTTTGTACACAATAATTAGTATGAATATGAGGGCGTTGATTCCCCACTCATGAAGCCTAAGTAAAGGGCAAATATAAACGCCAAAACGTGCAACATCATATGCATTTATATATGCCATTTCTTTGTAATTAGTGGTTTTAAAATTAGTCTTTGGGTGTTGTGATACATAAGCATCGGACCATATTGCATAGATTGAAGAATCAATCCCACCAGAATTTTTTTACAAATGAACCAACAAGAAAGTAAAATGCAGCAAACCCATTCAAGTTGGAACTTTTCGAAGGGGTGCTTAACACCACAAGGTTTGTCGATGGAACTTGTAGATACATAGTACATCATTGATTTAGTGACCTGGGAGCAAGCAGAAAGTTGAAGAACAGTTGTGGATAACACCAGAGACCACAAAAAGCTATGAAGGAAGCTTGTCAGAAAGAAAGAGGAATGGAAAGAAGTTACCGAAAGAGGGATTGCAGCGGGCAAGATGGAGAGGAGCGAGAGGAGCCGAGGGGCTCCTAAAGAAGCCCGACCGCTGAAAATCCACGCACCAGTATCCCGGCACCACCCCCCAGGTAGAGGACTCCCCAGCCACCGAACCCTAGTGGAGGAAGCCACCAGGAACGCAGGCCCCAGATCGATGAAGAAAGGCCATCGCTCCCACAAGTTAGACCGCGTCCGCCGAGAGCCGACGCCGGCAGATCACGCCAATGACGGAGCGTCCCAGAACCCACACGGAGAAGATGATTTTGCCTTGGTTTTTCAACAGATTTCTCGACCTTTTGCTTAGATCCAGATTTTGGAAATCTCTTTGGGCCTTTCTTGCATATCCCCACTGACTGTTGCCAAGGGGGCGCCCTTTTAGTCCAAGCCTTCGAGATCCACCAGAATGAGATCCAGAACGGGACCAGGCCAACTGTTATCCCATTAAGCCTCTTCTTCAATTGTGTCGGCCATGGGAGATTGACGATTCCTCCGTCTCCTTTGAGTTGGTTCTTATCATGTGTGAAGTATCGGGTGATGGCGGTTAGAGGTCGGTCGCGGTCGGTGATAGATAGTGGCGACGGCGGAAGGGGATTCTTTAGGGTTTTGTGGCTTTTGGGGGAAGTTTGGGGAGCGCGTGGTGCGCTCCCCAAACTTCCCCCAAAAACACAATCACTAACAAAATAAAGCACAATTAGTAACAAAATTAGGCAGAATCAGTTGTAACATAAAACATATTCGCTTTTAATACACGTTTTTTAAAATAAAATTCGGCAAGGCCGAATTTTTCTATATTATTCTATTTTAATGATGTTTTAATCTAGGTCATGTATTTTTTTGATATCTAATGAATGTACGTGGATTCTCTATTGTCTCCAAAAATATTAATTATCTCATGATCCATTTTCAAATATATATTAGTACAAAGACAAGTTCTAGTGCACCACTCGCTATATATGGTGGAACTGTGTCAATAAATGTCAACAGTAAGATGGAGAGAGATCTAGCTATTGTGATGTTGTTAAGATCCCAAAGTCCAGAACCTTAACAAGTAGCGTGTGATTGTCCACGAACCAGGGGAAGGCGGCCTAAGGCCGGGAAAGAGGGAGACGAAGGTGACTTAGAGAAGAAGATTAGGGCAAAGTAATTCTCATTGATAAGATTAAAAGATAACATAAGGAGAATACTTATACTAGCCCTATCGGTTCAATAAAGACGTCCCGGGAAAGAACCGAAAAGAAAACCCGAGAAGGAGTCATATGACTCTATTAAAAAATTACAATTAATAATAATAATAATAATAAAGATATCTAATTAGTCTCTAAACCTACTAGGAAGACGATGCTCTCGCTGAGGTCTAGAATGTGCGACCCCTGTATCCGCCTTTGGCGTATCAATCTCTCCCCCGATGACGAGCGACTTGTCCTCAAGGCGATGGTCCGAATAAGCTCGTTGCAAAACCTCAGCTGGTTCCCAAGTTGCATCATTCAACGATCCATCAGCCCACACAATCTGCCATTCGAGGCGTGGCTGGCCATTCACAAGAACCACCCTTTCGGCAATAGCGCGCAGCGGCAGGGACAAAGGTTGATCATTGACAAATTCTGATGGAAAGGTGGGCTGCACTGGAGTTAGACCGTTTTGAATATAAGGCCGCAGTAATGAGACGTGAAACACATTATGTATCTTCGCATGAGGCGGCAACTCCAATCGATAGGCAACAGCTCCAATTCTCTCAAGTACTTTGAACGGCCCATAGAATCGACGAGCTAACTTGGCGGATAACAGACTGGCTACCAAATGTTGACGGTATGGTTGAAGCTTTAAAAGCACAAGCTCACCGATAGCAAATTCCAAATCACGACGCCGTGAATTTGCTTGAGCTACCATGCGTTGCTGCGCTTTCAGCAAATTGGCGCGCAAAAAGTCAAGCAATTCTTCCCTTTCTTGAACCGTGGCAACATCAACATCGGACAGTGATGTGGCTCGTGTGGTTCGCACCAATGCTGGTGGATCGCGGCCATACAAGGCCTGAAATGGGGACATACGCAGGCCTTCATGAAAGGTACAATTTAAGGCCAATTCAGCCCACGGAAGGAAATCAACCCATCGTTTCGGACGCCCTTGCGTAAACGCTCTCAAATACTGTTCCAAACTGTGATTTTTAACCTCGGTTTGGCCATCCGTATGTGGGTGATAAGCGGAGCTATGCTTGAGAGTTGTGCCACTCAAACGGTGCAACTCCTTCCAAAAGAGACTTGTAAAGATCGGATCACGGTCGGATAAAATGGAGGCCGGTATGCCATGTTGCTTAACAACGATCTCAACAAACACCGAAGCTACTTTACTGGCGTCAAAATGCGGTCCCAACGCGCCAAAATGGGCGTATTTGGACAGCCGATCAACCACCACCAGGATAGTGGTGAATCCACGTGACGGAGGCAACCCGATAATAAAATCCATCGAAACCTCATCCCAAACTTTATACGGCACCGGTAGCGGTTGCAGCAAACCGGCCGGTTTCTTAGTTCTGTATTTAGTCGATTGACAAATAAGACACGAATCGACGAAGCGTTTAACATCGCCACACATTCCGGGCCAGAAGAATACCTCAGCAACACGTCGGAATGTACGATCAACTCCGGGATGCCCAACACTGGGTGACGCATGAAATTCAGTCAGAACATCCGCCTTAAGCGGCGACTCTTTGCTCAAGACAAGGCGATGGCCATAATAGAGGATTCCGTCATTAATACAAAACGGTGAAGGTAAATTCCCTTTGCTAGCTGCGGCATGTAATTCAACCAAATCCGAAAATTCCGAATTTTCCAAACGTACCTTGTATAATAAATCCGGCAAGGGTGATGATAGGGACATAAATTGTTTCAGCTCGGGAGCCTCAATCATGCATCGTGAGAGAGCGTCAACCACCTTATTACTAGCGCCTGGTTTGTATTCGATGCGAAATTTATACCCCATGAGCTTGCAGATAAAGAATTGTTGATCCGGTGTTTGGATAACTTGAGATAGAAGCTCCTTTAGACTTTTCTGATCGGTATGAATAAGAAATTCGCGGCCCAATAGATACTGGAGCCATTTCTGAACTGCTGAAACAATCGCAAAGAGCTCACGATGATAAGCAGACGATCCCCGCATTCGAGGCCCTAGCGTTTTGCTGAAGAAAGCCAACGGTTTTTCATCCTGTAATAGAACGGCCCCAATGCCCTCATCCGAGGCATCCGTTTCCAAGTCAAAAATCTTATTAAAATCTAGAAGTTGTAGCACTGGCGGAGACATCATAATAGATTTAAGGCGATTAAAAGCCTCATCAGCTGTGTCAGACCAAGAGAACTTATCTTTCTGAAGAACAGCTGTCAACGGATTGGCCAATAATGCATAATTACGGATGAACTTGCGGTAATACCCAGTAAGACCCAAAAAACCCCGTAACTGACGTACTGATTTCGGTGTTGGCCAATTAGATATCACGGCTAGTTTGTCCGGATCAGCAATCAAGTGTCCGGCGGAGACGATATGGCCTAAATACTCCACCGTTTGAGTCCCAAATGAGCATTTAGAACTATTAACAAAGAAGTGATTATCTTGCAACACTTGCAGAACAGTAGCCAGGTGCTGAATATGTAAGTCTAATGAGGCACTGTAGACCAAAATATCATCGAAGAAAACAATCACGAAGTCACGCAGATATGCCGAAAAAATCTGATTCATAGCCGCCTGAAATGTCGAAGGGGCATTCGTCAACCCGAAGGGCATGACTAAAAATTCAAAGTGACCATCGTGTGTCCGAAAAGAGGTTTTGTAAATATCTGAATCATGCATCCGAATCTGATGATAACCGGAACGCAAGTCAAGCTTAGTGAAGAAAACTGCATGTCCTAACTCATCAAAGGGTTCATCCACTGTCGGAATCGGGAACTTGTCAACAATGGTGGCCGTATTCAAAGCACGATAATCAATACAAAATCGGAAACTTCCATCTTTTTTCTTGATTAGCAAGGCCGATGAAGAAAAAGGACTCGTGCTATGTCGGATAATACCCTGTTTCAACATCTCTTGAACCTGTCGTTCAATCTCTGATTTCTGAAAATAGGGATACCTGTAGGGTCGGACATTCACTGGATTGGAATTCGGCTGTAAATGAATCCTGTGATCCCACGGTCTTTTTGGAGGCAATCCGGTTGGAATTCGAAACACGCATTCGTGCCGATGCAGCAGTTCACGAATCGGCGACAGAATGGTTTCAGGAAGATCAAGAACTGCTGGCGAAGTGTCCTGAATAATGGGTAGGATTTCAAAACATTCAGCCACTTCGGCTGTAGCAAATAAGCAATGTAAGGCGTTGGCCGATATTGTTTTCGGAGCTGTAACATCACCACATAAAATAATCGGTTTACCCCCCAAACAAATTCCATTGTAAGCTGTGCATAATCATGCGATACCTTGCCGAGTGTTTGCAACCACTGGATTCCGAGCACAACCTGAGGATCGTGGACGTCAAGTACAAATAGATCAATCGGAAAGACATGGCCCTGTAAATGCACTTGGAAGGCCGCACATTGATGGGTACAAAGCAGCGAAGCACCATTTCCGACATAAACCCGGAACGGCGTTACCTTGGACAAGGGAAGACAGAATTTCTCGGCAGCCGTAGGGTGGATAAAATTATGGGTACTCCCCCCGTCGATCAATACATGGACTGGATGCCCGTTAATGGAGCCAAGGATTTTTAGAGACCGAGGATTAGAATGATCTTCCATTGAATGCACACTCGAAATATCCCCCACAACAGCCAATTCATCCCCCGAATCTGTATTTTCAGTCTCGTCTAACTCGTCAGTACCAAGAAAAGCCAAAAACCGGTGTCTACAACGATGACCCGGTGTAAACTGTTCATCACAATTCTAGCAAAGGCCCTTTTTGAGCGCTCTTCGCGTTCAGCTGCTGATAAGCGACGAATGGGTAGGTTTTGGATGGCACGGCTAAGAGAAGGACCCGATACTAATGTCCCTGGTTGATTCATATTTTCAGTACTGTTTAGGCCAGGTGGTCGGGATCCGGTAGAAATCCATCGACGTTGGTTTGGCATATTCGTGACCATGTCAACATAAGATGATGCTAACTCTCTAGCTAACGCAAACGCCTGAGCCATTGTTGTCGGATTGCGCAGGTTGAGTTCGCGCTTGACTGGCTGCTTCAAGCCAGCATTAAATAAGGAAATCAGTGTAGCCTCTGCCAAGCCATCAACTTTGTTAAGCATTGCCTCGAACTCTGTCTGATAGTCAAGAACCGATCCTTTCTGTTGCAATGTAGCTAACAAACCGACGTAATCCTCGTAATGATGAGGATCGAAACGTTGTTTAACGGACTCTAAAAATTCGTCCCACGTCCGGATACAATTATTACGTCGCTGGTAACGATACCAATCGGAAGCAGGGGGTTCGAATAACAGACCGACAATCTGAAGCCGATCTGCGTGTGACGTATGAAAGTAATCAAATTAGCACTTCACTTTGTAAATCCAGCCCGACGGATCCGAGCCATTAAAACGGGGCGCCTCAACCCTAATTTTCGGGAACTGATCTGGCCGGGGCTGAGCAAGAGCCGCGTCTTGGCGCAAGGGCTGTTGTTCCGCAGCGATCTACTGTTGTTGTAAGCCCGCGTTCGGTGCTGGCGGAAGTTGGCGGCGATCATCGAATGGATTCTCGCCTTGAACACCACGTGTTGTGTCGTCCAAAATATTACGCGTCCCCAGAATATGGAAGACTTGATCAAGTCGCAGGCGTTGCTCCTCTTGAGCACGATTGGTCTTACGAATTTCAGTCGTCAATTGCTGCAAAGCGTCACGAACATCCGTGTCATGATTAACGACGTTAGATGAGTCGTCGGTCCCAGACATGATTCGACGGTGAGTGTCGAGAATGAAAGCACCAGTTGTTAAGATCCCAAAGTCCAGAACCTTAACAAGTAGCGTGTGATTTTCCACGAACCAGGGGAAGGCGGCCTAAGGCCGGGAAGGAGGGAGACGAAAGTGACTTAGAGAAGAAGATTAGGGCAAAGTAATTCTCATTGATAAGATTAAAAGATAACATAAGGAGAATACTTATACTAGCCCTATCGGTTCAATAAAGGCGTCCCGGGAAAGAACCGAAAAGAAAACCCGAGAAGGAGTCATATGACTCTATTAAAAAATTACAATTAATAATAATAATAATAATAAAGATATCTAATTAGTCTCTAAACCTACTTGGAAGACGACGCTCTCGCTGAGGTCTAGAATGTGCGATCCCTGTATCCGCCTTTGGCGTATCAGATGTCGTGAGTTTCATATGGGTATGTTACTTGGGGAATTATTCTAATTATAATTAATATGATGGTTGTTTCCTAAAATCATGCAAGTATTTTACACATAAAATCATTTTTGGTCTGGTTTTCAAAAAAAATCTTGAATATTTATCCAACATTTTTTAAAAATATATTGCAGTTTCTCAAAAGCTCTTACTATTTAATCTCAGAATATTATGCTACTATTGCTGCACATGAATAATATGAGATAGTCATTTGCACATGAAACTTGATAGATGAACTTTATAATACAACTATATGAACATTTACACACTATAATTACAATGAATATCTTCATTGTTCATATGAACAAATAGTCATGTATACATGAAAATTGGGCAAAATACATAAACGGCCCCCTGAACTTGTGACAATTGGTCACTTACCCCCCTAAACTTTAGCCCTAACCTCTTGACCCCCTATAGTTGCACATTGCGACCTATTGAACCCTTATTTGCTGAGTTGGCTAATCGCGTGCTTATGAAACGTTGTGGAGCGAGTGAGGTCTTAATGTGGGTGATTAATATTGCTGATGTGAAAATAAGAAACTTAAAAAAATGTTTTATGTATGAAATAGGAGATTTAAATTTCCTTTCTTCTTCCTCAAACTCGTTCTTCTCCTCTCTGTGTTTTCTCTTGCCCTCTTCCTTCCCAATTTGTTCCTTCCTCAAACTCGTTCTTCTCGACTGAACACCTAACACCTAATCCTCCATTGTCGAGTTCATGGCGTCATCTTTATCCAGTGGCTTTTCCCGGACATATGGACGAGGGCAATTTGTTTTTGCGACGTGCAAGTGTGGAGATGTAGCCGTGATGAAACATTCATGGACGGTAAAAAATCCAGGGAGGCGCTTTTATGGCTGCCCACATTTTGGGGTAAGTGTAATTCTAGGAAATTTTGAAAAACCCTAAAATTCTCAATTCTAGGGTTATGGTTATGAATTTGAATAAATTGCTTGCAATATGTGCCTATTAATTGAATGTGGATTTGGTTACAGAAAGTAGGGGCATGTGATTTCTGTAAATGGGTTGATAATCCATTGCCGGAACATGCTAGCCATGTTATTGCTGGTCTACTTCGAAAGATCAAGGAGAAAGAAGCAGAGAGGGATAAGGCTAGGCGTCGGGCTAATGTGCTTTTGGTCATCCTTGTATCGATTGCAGTGGTTCATTTTCTGAAATTCATAGCTTAGGTTCTTATTTTGTAAGGTGGTTGTCTCATTTTGTGGTTTGAATGTAACTGTGGCTGTGGCAAGTTCATGTGTAATGTGCAACAGTTGTAAGAAGGAACCTAATGTGTAATGTGCAATGTGCAAGAGTTGTTTCAATTCACTTGTGTTGTGATGGCAAAGTGGTTCATTTTTATAGCACAATTTGACAAAAGCAATAACTGACAACAATTTGACACAAACAATTGACAGAAGCACTAACAACAGTTGACACCAACACGATTTGACACACTTGAGTTGAACTTGGACACCAGCAACCACTAACAAAAGCAGTAACAACAATTGACAGCAAGTGGTGGGCATCAACAACCACTAACAAAAGCACAAGAACAACAACATAACACTAAAAGCCAATTCTGCTAGTTCTCAGCCTTCATTTATACCATAACCAACAAGAGTTTGACAATATGCTCAATCTGAGCTAGTTGTTCTGATAAAAATACAAAAGCCAGACAACTTCATTGTTCCACATGTGGTGGCAAACTAGTAACTAAGTCAAAAGGTAGCTGTTCTTACAATATATGCAAAATGAGACAGCCTTAGTCTTTAAATATTTATACTATACATCCACAAGTTCATTCCTAGGGTCTGTTGGAGCTTGTTTGGCTACTGAATGGCTGGGTCACTGGGTTGCCTTCTTTGGATAGCTGCCTTGTTGTGATAGCTGGTTTGCCTTGCCACTTCAAACCCTTGCCCTTACTTCCAAGATCCACAGCTTCACCACCATGTTTTGTGGGCTTTGGGCACCTTAATATCCTGCTGGTGGCATGTCCTGGCTGTATAATACAAGTGTTAGCACTCGTTTTAACTAGTTGTACCAAAGCAAAAAAAATAAAGATTACAAGAACCACAAATGTTGCACTTACATTCAATATAGTCAAGCCAGTTGTAGGGTTCATGTAGACACCAGTCCCCACCATTCTTCCCTTTTTCTGAGATGTCATGGCTCCTTCACTGTCACATTGAGTTCTTTTCCCACCAGCCTGTCAAATATAAGAAGATTATAATAAAATATTTATGTATAATTGCTACCAAACTTGAAAATATAACAAGCTTATAACAAGGAATTTTGGCACTCAAACCTGACCACCAGAACTGCCTTGTCCACCATGGTTTTGTTGCCTCCTTGGTGTTCCAGAACTGCCTTCTCCACCATGGTTTTGTTGCCTCCTTGGTGTTCCAGAACTGCCACCAGACTTGGTTTGGCCCCTTGGTGATCCAAAAGTTCCAACAGTAGTGGAATGACAACCCCTCTTGTTATGCCCTTTTTGCTGAGGGCAACCTCTCTTGTTATGCCCTTCAAGCTTGCAAACAGAACATGTCATAACAGCTCCCCTCCTTGACAACTTCCCAACCTTCTTTGGCTCATCCCTTGGTTTCCTCCTATTTATGTTCTTCCTTCCTCTCTTCTTTCTAATCTCAGGTGGCACAACTGGTGGGTGATCAGATGGGGGCCACATTTTCATGCCCAAGACAAGTTGAATAGAACAAGCATAGGCTTTCAAATAAGTCTCTTTCTTGTGCCAATGAAGCACATGGTCATCAGGGTTGATTTTTAGGTGGTTCATAGCACAAATAACATGTGCACAAGGAATACCTTTGAGTTGCCAGCTTCTACAAGTGCAAGTGTTAACCCTTAAGTCTACTGTATGAACATACTCACCATCTTAAATCTCAAAGCCCCTATCCCCATTCCACAGCATATTGCACTGCATTGCTCTCTCTTTGTTCTTCTCCAACCTATGCAAAGCCATTGGTGCAATATCACATATCCAAGTGGTGGCAAAGTGGTTCATTTTTCTAATCCTGTCCATCACTTGTTTCCTAATGTCCTCAAGCATGGTTATGATTGCCTTGTGCCTTGCTGTTTTAATCCAACTATTGAATGTCTCACACATGTTGTTCTCATAGACATCACACTGCACATCAGTCCTAAAAAAAGCCTTGCAAAAGGTTTCCTTGCCATAATCTAGAAAATCCTCAATAATTGTAGCATCCCCTAGCTTACCCAGTTCATCCATGTTGTCCTTGAGTTGAACTTGGAATGTTGACCAAACACATGCCCAGAATTTGTGCCTTTTTTCAGTGCCTCTCCAAGTCTTTGCCCAATTAGCATAAATGTGCCTTGCACAGCTACAAACAACTGACCTTCCACTGGCCCTTTTAAAAAGCATGCATCAAGTCCAATCAGCCTCCTACATCCTTTCTTCCATCCTTCTTTCAAACCCTTGAAGCACACATACAATCTCCTAAACATCTCCTTTCCAGGCTGAAGCTTGTTGTCTACAACTAGAAAGCAAGTTGACCCCGAGTTACTTCTATTGATCTCATCAACATAATCATGAAGCCTTGCATACTCTTCCTTGTAGTCACCCATAAACTTTTGTAAAATCCTAGCCTTAGCTCTCCTACACATGGTGACTCCCACATACAACTTCAACTCCTTCCTACATAGTTCTTGAATCTCCCACAACTTGATTGATGGTTGGGATATGATTCTGCTCTCAAAATAGCTGGCAAGGTACTTGGAGTTGCAAATTTTATTAGTGTTGTACCTCCTACAATTGTGTTTGGGCATATATGTCTTGATCTTGAAGTTCTTAGTTGCTCCCTCAACACTTGCATGCAACCTCCATTTACAGCCCTCATGTTTACATTTTACTGTGACCCTACTAGTTTCATTAGGCCTCAACTTCAGCTTTACACCCATATACACACCATACTTTGCCACTGCATCCCTAAATTGTTGCACACTCTCAAATACCATACCTACCTCCCACTTTGGGCACTGTTGTGTAGGATCATAAGCAACATGCCTACTCCTCCTTCTTTTCACCTGTCTATTGCCTCTTTCCCCATCATCAGATGCCTCACTCTCAATGTTGTAGTCAGAATCTGAAGCATAAAATGGCTCATCTCCACCTACCTTTCCAGTGTAATCATGTGCTTCATTACCCCACTGTGCATAACCTTCATCTGGACCCACCTCACCTAGATTGAGATCAACTTCATCAAATTTTTCCTTGTGAGCCTTCTTTCTGGCCCTACTCCCTCTAGCTTCTTCTCTTAGTGCCCTCAACTCATCATCTAATTCACTGTCATCACTCACCTCTATTGTCAAGCTATTTGTTTCATCACTCCCCCCACCATTATAGTCAATGTCATCACTATCATCCTCCCAGCCTTCATCAGCTTCATCAGCTTCTTCATCTCCACCAGACTCAGAGAATTCATCACTAGACTCAAAAAAATCTTCACCAGATTGAGCATCTCCACCAGATTCAACATCTCCAACATAGTCATCATTAATAGCTTCATCAAGGCCGTGGTTGATGTAGAAATTCACTTCATCCCCATCTTTAAGGGTGCTTGCAAGTTCCACCAATTCCTTATCATTCATTCGCCTAAAGCATCTCTCCCTCAACCCCTTGTAATATATCCCCTCGAATGTAGTATATCCCAAGTTTTTGACATACCATCCTAGTTAAAATTCACTCATCACATCTGTATCAATGTCACTATATGCCCTATCCTTCTCGTTAACATAAGCTGCTTGTGGACTATCCAAAAACCTACCCCCATGGTGCCAAACAACTTTAACAATTGCCATCACTTGTCCTACAACAATGAAAGTTCAAATTTAAAAAATTTGCACCATAAAATTGCTACAGCAGAACCCTAAAATACCAAATGCATGTTCAGAAGATTCGACCCACCCTATTGCAAACCAAAATTTCCACAAAATCGAACAACTAACCTTGAAGATTTCGTACATGTAGCAACGAGTTTTCCTCCTCTTTCTTCAACGAGATCGCAAACCCTTTTGCTTGAGCTTGGCCAGATTAGGGCTATTCAATTTCGCCCCTTTCGATTGATCGTGTGAGATGGATGTGCAATTAGGGGTAAAAAGAGGCAGTAAAAAGATCGTGTGAGATAGATGGTGTGAGTCGATTGGGTAATAAATTGAGGGTAAATAGGGTAATTTTATTTGATTTTTTTATCTTATTAAACTGTCGAGATGACATGGCATCCATGTCATTGCATTGTGGCAACAAATATGACACCTCATCGCGCGTGCAACACACTCATAAAAAAAACTGGGATAATTGGCTCCATAGGGGTTCAATAGGTCGCAATGTGCAACTATAGGGGGCCAAGAGGTTAGGTCTAAAGTTCAGGGGGCTAAGTGACCAATTGTCACAAGTTCAGGGGGCCGTTTATGTATTTTGCCTTGATAGATGAACTTTAGAATACAATTATATGAACATATACACACTACATTATGAATACCTTCATTGATGATATGAACAAATAGTCATTCACAAATGAACCTTGATAGATGAACTTTAAAATACAATTGCATAAACATATTGTTGAGAATCCTCTTCCTACATCGGAAGTTGAGAGTTAAATTAGACCAATATATAAACCCTTGAGTTACTCCTGCTATTGCCGGTTTTAGGATAGAACCCCACTGGACTTGTGTACTAGGCTCATTGTTATTAAAATCGAGATCCGGATCTTAAAATTGTGAGATCCTACGATCCCATATGGGATTTTGATCCGGATCGTACATTAAAATCGAAATTTGTTAAAATTGTTATAGAATCGTGTAGAATCGTGTTAGAATCGTGTAGAATCGTGTAGAATCGTATAGGATCTCATGAGATCCCGTATAAAATCGTAAGATCCTACCCAGTTTTTTACTTTGAGCTTATAAAATTTATTTTAACACCAATTAAATTAATAATTAGTGAAATTACATCCATTAAATGCTCATATTGGTTCTTTTAACCTCATTTACCTCCCAATTTTCATCTTTCCGAATCTCAATTGTTGAATTTACAATATTTTTTCCCTAATAAAGACCCATAATGTTTCCTCGATTCTTATTATGTGAGCATATATATTTTTAAATGTGCTTCTTGTGCATATATAAGTTTGCAATGTCAATTTTTCGGCATTATGATCATTAAATTTTAATAAAATTATATATTTTTTGGTTTTAGTGTCTATATTTTTTGTATCGTATCTATATTATATTAGTTTTAGTGATATTATAGGATCTTACGATCCTACAATCCGATTTTACGATCCGATCCACAAGACCTTCTGTGATCCGATCCTAGAATCTCGATTTTAATAACAATGACTAGGCTTACGTATGCACGACCCCCTGTCATGGCCCACGGACTTTCATATAGTATATCAGAGCTCACGGTCTGGTCTTGGGCCTGTTTCTTGGCTTGTTTGGGCTTGGGTTTAACAGTTGATGCTACCCACCCGTTATTTGGGTTGAGTTGGCTAAAAAAGACAAAGATGTCACCACCCGTCAATGTCACTGTCATCGGGTTAGCTATAAAGAGATTGAGATGTTAAACCCGTCACTTTGTCCAAGTGTCAACTGGGCCAGCTATAAAGAGATTGAGATGCTAGACCCGTCACATTGTTCAAGTGTCAATTGGGACAGTTGCGGGGGCGAGTTGAGAATCCTCTTCCCAAATCGGAAGTTGAGAGTTAAATCAGACCACTATATAAACCCTTGAGTTACTCCTCCTATTACCAATTGGTTTACGTATGCACGACCCCCTGTCATGGCCACTGACTCTTACACATACACACTACAATATGAATATCTTCATTGTCGATATTAACAAATAGTCATTCGCACATGAAAGTTTATCGTTGAAGATGGTTCTTGTTGCACTTTGTCTTTTCCTTTACCCATAGTTATTGCAGTTCAACCAAAACTTGGTTGATGAAACATAATCTCTACCCATGAATCTCTCTCAATACAATTTCAAATGGTTAATTATTTTATTACTAGTTGTTCCCGTCGTGCCCTGCACGACTATATCGATATTTTTTAGATATACTATAAAATATATTAATAAATAAACATATATTATAAATAATAATTGTGAATTGGTTAGTTATATAAATTGTAAAAAGCATGATTCTAAATTAAAGATTTTGATTATATTATTTTTTATTCCTTATATTTTTAGATAGAATCTTTATAATGACTTGTGTATTAAAAACTATATATGGCAAAATTCTATGTGATATGATATGTAGTTTTTAATATGGTGGAAAATATAACTTAAAAAACTATTTAGCATTAATATTTAATATCGCTATAATTTATTTTAATTTAGATATAATTTTTTTTAACTTAATTAAATAATCATAAAATATTTAGCATCAATATTTAATTTCCATATAATTTATTTTATTTTAGATAGAATCATTTAAACATATGTAAATTGCCAAAAACACAAAATCACACGTGAAAAAATCCAAGGTGGATTAATATGGGAATGACTTATATAAAAAATCCTATGTGGTACCTACATGGCATATAACTTATAATGTGGTAGAAAAAATTACTATAAATATTTGATATATATGCTATTTTAAAAAAAATAAAATTAAATAGATTAATATGGTTGCGACATGTGGCAAAATCCAATGTGACTTAATTTAGGAGTGACATGTGTACAAAGCTGATGTGGCACAATGTGAAGACTCCAAACCTTATTGCTTTTATATATATAGTAGATTAGTTCATCAAATTACAATGGAAAGACTAAGACTTTTATATTCCTAGACATCACAGAATTTTTAGATAACACTACCTCGTCTTCTCAGCACAAAGTCGTAAACTACAAACCTTAACAATCTACCGCACACCATAGTGCTAAGCTTTTTACTTCTTCGAAAGCTCCAAGATCGCACCTTGGATTCTCCTCTTAAGCTCTTACGAATTGACAATTCTAACTTAGAATCCTTACGGCTTTATAAAACTCTTTAGATCTGATCTTCTATCTTTTCCTTGTCAGTGGAAAGATCAGTTTCTATCTATAAAAGGTTCTATCCATGTTTAAGATTATATCTATAATTTTATGAATATTATATAGATTTCTTAGATTGAATTTTCTTCACCAAATATTCTTGTCCTTAACATTTCTAACGCAGGCTTGAAAAATTCCATTGAAGCATAGTCATTGATCATTCTTCAATTTATCCAATCCATCGGATGACTCGTATTGGGACTGTTCACTTTCCGAACTTCAATCACGCACTTTCAACTTGTAGGTTCTTATTGTCGAAATTCCTTTGTGTCTCCTATATTTCTTATTTGTGTTGGATCATAACTTGTTAGCGAGAGCTTGGTAACTGGTTGTTAAGTTGTTCCCAAAGCAGTGGAGAAATAATATCGCAAGTACTAAAAGCTGAAACGACATAGTTCCCTTATAGAGGAACCCCATGACAACCAACTAGTTGTGTGGGTAAACCTCTACCTCCGCTTGGAGGATTTTGAATGACTTACTTGTATTTATTGCTTGTTCCTTAGTTACAAACAGCCAGATTCAAACTTCTCTATTCCTATGAGTTCTACCTAACTCTAGTAACACTAGTGAATCTTCTCAACTGAGTTCCTAAGTGAACAACTCAACTAAAAATAAGAAAGTCAAACCTTACACCTTGACAATTCAGTTCCCTTGCTCTTGGGAACTTTAGCTTCACCGTTTCGAGATCGGACACTCGTTGCCGGGGACTTCTCTTCTTCTTTCTTTCTTTCTCTGGGGAGTATGTGAGTTCTGGGAGAAGTACTAAAACCTAGCACTATTCATTTGGCTTTATACTCGGTTGTACTTGGGCTTCAATCGTATCTTTCGTGTTGTCCGAAATGCCCTTTGCTTGCAGCCCAAGTGTACAATCTTCACATGTGACTTCGATTTGAACTAGGTCAACTTCTTGAATCAATCGGACCGTTGGATCGCTTGTGACAGTCTGCTCATCAGACTGTTCCTTCATTCTGTCCAAGACAGGATCCCGTGATTTGCGCTGAGCGGTCTTTGTCTTCACATGTGAGTTCCCTGTGTGATGTGAACTGTCTTCTTCAAAGTTCCTTTGAGAGAAATTCTTCATCGTATAGGCATGTGTTCTTTTGATCATTTATAGAAGTTCCCATAGCATGGGAACTTTCTTTGCTAGACCTGTGTTCCTTAGAAATACTTAGACAAAGCACGTTAGTTCCCATATGGTGTTTGTCATTATCAAAACTGAAGAACAGTCTTGTTGTTCCGATGTTTAGAACCAGAGGTCCCAACACCGTCCCAACAATTTCCCCGTTTTTGATGATGACAAACCCATCACAAAAATAAGCAAGTATTTCAAAACATGATATGCAGATGAGTTCCTAAGCAAGTTCCTAGGGAGCCACTTCATGTGAAACACTGAGTTCGTACTTAGCTTTTTATGCAATTATTCCCCCTTAGCTTAAGCATATTCTATGATATCTTTTCAACTTAACTCATCTCACATTTTTTGTCTTTCCCCCTTTTGACATCATCGAAAACAAATAACACATAATAAGGGAAGAAAGGAACACGCAATCATACTAAAAATCATTCATTACTTAAGAAAAGTATGTACATAGGAACAAAAGAAATAACATTTGTGGGAACATTGAGGATAAGGGAAAAAGGGAAGAAAAGATCATGGGCTTTGTGGGAGCAGGGCATCACTGAGTCGTGTCAAGACTCGTATAAGCTTTTCTTGGTCCCTTGTCATCTTGTCGAGAGTGTTGGAAATGTGCATCAACACTTGAGTGTTCCCATCCTAGGGGCCGACACCAGATGTCAATTGTTCTTGTTCCTCCACTGGCTCAGAGTGGCGCATTTTCTGGACCACAGAAATGTCCAGTTTCCTACCGATGGTGACCTTTTCTTTGGAGGTGTCGTAGAGGCCCTCTCTGAGCATGAGTTTCTTGATCAGGCCAGCGTACGGAAGTGAATGAGACTTAGAGGCCATGCACTTCTCCATGTGCCCTAGAATAATTCGTGGGAGATTGATGGGCTTTTGCAGGAGGAAGTGATAGAGGAGAACGACGTCAAGGATGTTGACGTGAAGGCGCTTCTCCTAGCGAGGGATCACGACGTTGATGATGAACTGGTGGGCCAACTTAGCGATGAGAGATAGATGATGGGTCGACGTTCCAGTCGTGGGAACACGACCCTCATAGATTGTATGTAGATGACCTCGCTATTGTAGTCGCCCTAGTTCTTGGTGGGCAATTCCTGGAGGCCCTGGACAGGGACCTGTTGTTGAAGGAGAATGGTGGAGGTTGTGAAGATGAAGTCATCGCCATTCAGGGAGAGATTTCCCTTGGTGCCCTTGTCGTGGACGACAAAGTTATTGTAGAAGAGGCGCACTTGAGAGGGATCCACACTCACAGCCTCGTCACAGATGTGTTCCCATCCTTGGGCCTTGATCAGGTCCCACAGTTGCTCGAGCCCCTGTTCTTGGAGATGTTGCTCGGAGAGGATGATAGGGGGAAGGAGTTTGCGTTGCTCAGAGACATGAACCTTCTTGGGAGCAGTGCCCTTCCCCTTCTTGGTCTTGTTCCCCCTGGAGATGGCAGTTGTTCATTTCAGCTGGGGGGAAGCAGCCACTTCAATCATCAGAGGGGGGTTCCTTTCCTTTGGGGCTCTTGTGGACACCACTAGTTGGTGTCCGGGAGTTGGGATGCTGGTAGGCTTTTGGGCAACAGGACCCTCCTCTTGTTCCTCAGCCTCATCGCTGGAAGTGCCTTCATCTTCAGAGGAGGTGAGCCCTATTTCCTCTTCGTCATCTCCCTGGTGACGGTCAGACGGCCCAGCTTTATCAGACAAAGCGGGGTCCGCTGTTTCTTGAGCTTCTTTTTCTTGGGCCATGCTGTCATGCTCGACTGGGAGCCCTTGGAGCGCGCCTCAGAATTCTTCCTCGAGGGCTTTAAGTTGGGCCTCCTCTTCAGCAGTTCCCATGACTATGGGAAGCTGCTCCTTGCCCTTTTTGCCGAGGACCACTTCTATTCGTAGGTTGTCCTCGTCGGAGTCGAGATCGACGGTGGTCTTGGAGGGAGAGGGAGAAGAGAGTTTGACGGTGGAGGGAAAAAGGAGGAGGAGGAAAATTTTGTGGAGTTGGATTTTTGGGGGTGGAAGAAGGAGGATGGTTGTTTGATGCCTTACGACTAGAGGTCCTAGAGGCGGTTTTTGGATTGTAAGAAGGGGACTTGGCAATGGGGGAGGTGGGTGGAGGAGGTGTGTGTTGTTTGGAAGAGTGGAGGGGAGTAGGAGTTCCCTCAGGTATGGAAGGAAGGGAAGAGGAGGGTGTGGAGGTGGGAGCATTGAGGGTAGAGTTCCCAGAGTCTGAGGACTCTGGTACTGAATCAGTTTGAGCAGGAGGTGGTGGAGGTTGACGCTGGGATTGTGAGTTCCCAGGGCCGGATTGTGAGGGAAAGATGAGAGGAGGTTTGATGGCGTAGGAGTCAAGTTTGGAGAGGTTGAGAACTTCCTCCATGTTGAGGAAGGATTTCTTCTTGGGTTCAGAGTAGTGGGAAGGGGAAGAGATCTGGGAATGTTTGCATTTGGATGAGTTGCGATTGGATTTTGAGGGGTGTTTGGATGGATTGTTGGACTTGGATTTTTTGGGTTTTTCATGTTTAGATGGGGGTTCGGATCCGAAATTGTCGACGATGACAGTTCCGGAGGAAGAGAGAGGTGGAAGAGATTGAGAGGAAGTGGCGGTGGAGGAGGACATCGCAAGAGTTTGCGCTGCCGGAGGAGGAAGAGAAGGAGGAGGCATGAGAGGGCTCACATAATTGTAGAGCCCTACGATGAGGACATCGCGAAGAAAAGGATCTTGTTCTTTCTCGATGTCGGCTAGCATGGAGAGGAAGAAGGTGCAAGGATTTTTGTTGACCCACTCTTTAATTTCTTTGAATGAGTGAGTTGAAGCCCATTTAGGGAAGGTGAGAAGTTTTTGGAAGTTTGCTTGAATTGGGTGATTGGGAAGTCGTAGAAAGGAGAGAATTGCAGAGAAGAATGAGGGAGAAGGGTCCAAAAATGGCAAAGGGGTTTATGTGGGAGAAGGAAGCGAGGGTAGAAGGGAAAGTTAGAAAAACCTCGATAACCGTTGGCCAATGAATGCGGAGGAGCGTTTCAACTTCCGTAGAACGCCTCTGACACGCGTCGCTTTCTTCCTAGGGAAGTCTTTTGATTTTTGAATACTTGGCTCAAAACGCCTCAGAGTCTGACACATTTCCCATTTTCCCAAGCGACGTTTTAGCTTCTTTAGAAAGTAGTGTTCCCTTGCTTGTACATACCAGTTCCCATGATCTTTCAAAAAGTCATATTGAGTGGAGAGGTTAAGGGAACTCACACTCAAATTCTTTGTAACGCTAGAGAACTCAATAGGGAACCAGACAATTACAACTCGATAAGAGGGATAAAAAGTTTGTCTCATGAGAAGCGTTTGTCTAGCCCTTGGCTTAGGGTTGGTTTTATGATCAACCGTCATGGTGGCTTGTAGAGAGGAAAAAAGGGAACTCTGGTTGATCATTTTGGGCCAAAAAGATAAAGTTCCATTGTACAGATATAAGCTCTAGACTAGTAATATGGCAAAATGAAAGCAATAAATCCAAGTGTTCCTTATCATGCATTTCTAGTTATACTAGTCAGGCATTGAGGGAGAGACAAACAGGGACTTGTTTAGTTTAGAGTTATCATCCCTAAGAGCATTAAAAAACGCTGGTAGGGACGTTTGTCTAAAGCTTTAGTGAGAATGTCCGCAATTTGCTCTTCTGTTCTATAGTGTTCCATAAAGATGTTCCCATTTTTAACATTATCACGTAGGAAATGATGCCTAATGTCTATATGCTTAGTCCTATAGTGATGCACGGGATTTTTGGAGATATTGATGGCACTAGTATTATCACAAAGTATGGGAATTGGGCCAAAAGACATACCGTAATCCTGAAGTTGAGACTTAAGCCATATGACTTGGGAACAACATGATGTGGCAGCCACATATTCTGCTTCAGCTGTGGAGAGTGCCACTGAGTTTTGCTTCTTGGATCCCCATGAGACTAGGCATGATCCTAGGAACTGGGCCATTCCAGATGTGCTCTTTCTATCAACCAAGTGCCTAGTGAAATCTGCATCTGTGTAAGCAATGAGTTCAAGGGAACTGTTCCTTGGATACTAGAGGCACAAGTTGTTGTTCCCTTGGAGATACTTGAAAATCCTCTTCACCTCTTTCAGGTGTGATTCCTTAGGGTTAGCTTGAAAATGAGCACAAAGACATACGGAGAACATGATATCAGGTCTACTAGCAGTTAAGTAAGGAAGGGACCCGATCATACCTCGATAATTTCATTGGTCCACACTTATACATGTTTCATCCGCATTGAGTCTTGAGTTTGGTGAGATGGGAGTGTCAATGGGCCTGAAGTGTTCCATCCCATACTTCACAAGCATTTCTCTAACGTATTTTTGTTGATGAATCCTTGTTCCCTCCTTTGTTTGAGAGATTTGGAGTCCCAAGAAGAACGTGAGTTCCCCTATGAGACTCATCTCAAATTCACTGCTCATGAGGTTCTTAAATTTCTCTACAAGAATTTCGTTAGTTGCTCCAAAAACAATGTCATCAACATATACTTGCACAATTAAGATATCTTTATACTCTTTCTTTAGGAACAAGGTTTTGTCTATAGAACTTCGAATGTATCCATGAGATAAAAGGAACTGAGCGAACCTGTCATACCATGCTCGGGGAGCTTGTTTGAGACCGTAGAGGGCCCTCTCCAGAAAGTAGACGTGGTTGGGTAGCTTCTCATCTTCCTGGGGGTTGAGCTACGTATACTTCTTCCTTGAGGTGCCCATTGAGAAAAGCCGTCTTTACATCCATCTGGTACAACTTGAATCCCTTGTGAGCTTCATAGGCTATGAGGAAATTCTCGGATATCCTTTTAACCTTTTTGTCCGTTTTAACGCTTAATCCAATATTTTTGTTGGAGATTAAATCCTAGAAAATTGTTGGTGATATCCTAAAATCACAAAGAAATGATTTTATGGATCGGTGTGAGTTCTAGGATTTTTCGGTGGAAAAAGAATATTTATTGGATAAGCCGTTTTTTTAAATATGTACCAGAAAGGATTTAAAATACGAAACGGAAGACTTAAAAATTGAAACTAGCATGATAAAATCATGGAAAATTGATTTTATTGGTCCACATAAATTAAGGGACGTTTTTCGTTTAGTAAGTTTTTCCACTCGAGGTACATAATTTTACCGCCTTAACGCGAGTCCCGTTCCGAGACAGGAAATCATGTTTCAACCGCCTTTCATTCTTAATGGGGAAGGAATGGGTGATAGAATTCTATCTATTCACCAAGGCATATCTTTAGCCTTGTAAAAGTCAACAAATTCGGCCTTCAAAATTTAGGAACCAACCGAGAGATAGGACGGAACAATCGACGCATCATGGAGAAAGAATTCGGTCTTCACCGCCGGCAGCTCTTCTACCTCCTCCTCCTCCACCTTTCACCTCTTCTTCTTCTTCTTCCTCTCTTAGGTTGAGCTGCTGTGAGGAAAGAGCCGAACCAGCCAGAGGAGAATCAAGGCGGAACGACGCTGGGCTCGGGCAAGAGAATTCTTTCACCGCCGGCTGTCTTCATGCTCGCCAAGTGACGCCGCCGGTGATCGGTAGGCTGTACGACCACCACCCACAGCAAGGGCCGCCGCAGGGCAACACCCAGCCACCCTCGGGCTCGGGGATCGAGCCACACGAGCCATGGGCTCGAGTGAAGGTATATACGATCGAAATTAATTAGCGGGTTGATTGTGAAGCCACCGTAAGGGCCTTTCGGTCCCGCTTTGCTAATTAAATTTATGGTTTTTATAATCTTGATGTTGATACGGTTCTAAAGGTTCGAACCGCTCGTGAAACGGACGTCTGGATCTTCAGTTATAACGAATACAAGTTTCGGATACCGATTAGCAGGTAAAGGACTTCGGATAATTACTCGGGATTCGTTGTTAATCCGTTTGATCCGAGATTTGGTAGTCTTTAAGAAATGATGTTAATGAACAATATTTATTCAGAAAATTGTTTCAAAAGTGAAGCGGATAATTAGTTATAATTCCGCCAAGATGGCTCCTTGAAGCATGATAATTAAGGATTTATTATATATCGATATTCGGAAATCAAATCGTTTATCGATTAGGAAGTTGTAGGATTTGAGTATACAACCAAGAAGTATTTATGTGAGCTCGTTGTTGAAAAATCCTTTTGTTATATTTGTCAGAAGGATGATAAAGATTACTGTTGGAATTGCTAAGGACGTCGAGCACGCCTTATAAGGCAAGTGGACGATTCTCTCTTGCGTTATTGTTATTAAATGAGAAATTGGATCCCATTTAATATTTGCGTTGGGAACAACTTGTATGATTAATAAAATATGATAGGTTGTTATATTTGTTAGAAATAATGACCATGATGTTATTCAGTTTTGCGCTAGAATTGGATTTAGGTCCGTTATGGGTGACCTTGGATGCTGTCTCACGCTGAGACATTGTTATTGAATTAAGGTAGTTTCAGGGAGGGGAACGTGGTTCCATATCCTCTCTTTAAAACAATATTGCATTAGGAGGGGCCTAATCCTAATGGTGGGTCATGACTCTTCCCTTGCTCTTCGTGTGAGAGGGGTGATGCGCACTCTAGCTAAGTGCAATTGGCGGTGCAGTGTAGACGACAGGGTAATAGGCCTCTCTATTCTCTATCTCACCATATGCAAAATGAGGGATCGAGGATAGCTTAAGTCCTGCGATCTCGGTACAGGGTAGATGACCATGGATGAAATAGTCCGAGGATCTCTACAATACCAGAGTATTTCGGCGGTAGTTCGAGCCGATTAAAAGCCACCAACTTGGTTGTGAAAAGATTTGAAAGTAATATAAGATAAGTGCGTTAGGCACATTAATATACCTGAATGGTTCGTCCAGTCGAAAAGCCATTCTTGCTCCCGGTTATGAATGATTCTTAATCAAACTTTGATTAAGTGAATCTGAATAGTCGATGGAGGCTTTTCAAAATGTTATGTGATGAATATGAGTTCCCAACAACTGTTTATGCTTCTTAAAAGAAACCACAAGCGGTGGTGTTCTCTCTCTTGATTATGCGAGTCTCCTTCTTATTCTCTATAAGACTACTAACTGTTGGATCATAATCCGAGTCTATTCGGATTTGGATGCCAATATGTTTAGTTACAACCATAAGAACCAAGTTAGATTCTCCGTTTGCTAGTCTTTCATTAAGGTTTGTATATGACCAATTGTATTTATTCTGTTGTAATGTTTTTAGTTTGTTCAGTCAGTTTAAAGCCTTGGGTAGCTTCGGTTTAGTCTTAATCGGGGTTACTGGCGGTAATACCTCCAGGGTAGGAAGGGGGTGTTACAGAAGTGGTATCAAAGCTAAAAGTTCCTAAGTCTTGCTTAAGACTTTCATCCTTCCATATAGAATTATGGAGAATTCTATATTGGTGTTATCTTAGAACCATTTACAGAAAATGGTTCAGATTGGAGGTTAGACTCGTGAAGAGATAGAAAGAGGAAAGGGAATTGGAGAACATGAGGTAATAAGTTTGTAATAGCTTTTGTGAAAAAGGTCCTATAGTGGACATTTGATTCCTTGGATATGGGAATGGATTCCGAGAAGGATCTATAGTAAGATCAGGTGAAGATTCCTGAAGTTGAACCGGTTCTTGACCAAGTTCTCATTAAATTCCTATTCTCTCTTGAGTCTGGAAAGTCTGAATTGGATGTACCCTCATCGTTTCTCTCATATTAGGAAACTTCTTGTGAGATTTTGAAGTTAAGTATTGTACTTCATAAAGACTTTTTAGTTTGAAGGTTTCCTATGTTAAGCTTATATGATGGAAGATTTCAAGTTATGAATGTTGTCTTTAAAAAGGAATTTTCAAGTGAGTTTGTTTGACTTTGAAGTCATAAGTGTAAGAGTTTCAAGAGTATATTCTTATAGGAATTTATTAACTTTGAAATTCGAGTATCAATAAAAGTTTGGAGGTGGAACCTCTACTCCTCAATGTTGAGATTTGGAGAATATTATGAGCCTTGAGTGATTCTAAAATAAAAAAGATCAGTATGGATCATGAAGGGATGTAAAAGAATCCTGAAAAGAAAAGGATTGTCTTTGGAAACTTTCTTCAACAACTGTGTTTGTGACTGTATGGTATAAAATCATGGATATTCTGTACTTTTCTTTGTCCAGTGGGAAGTTAAAGAGCTTTGAGGTGCTCAAGTGTTGGATCAACTGAATTGTTAAACTATTGGAAGATGCAGTTCAATTTTTAATCTGAGAGTATTCGAACTCAAATGTTCATATATGTTGTTATCCTTTGAGTTAAGAGGATTGAGAATTCTAAATGGAATGCGGATTTCTTATGATTATAGTAAGAAAGAAAGGAAGAATGCTGGTTTAGTTCAAGTTGTGAACAAGTGGTTAATCATCAAGGTTGTTGTGAATAAGGTTGATCAGTTAAAATGGATTGAACAGGTGAAAGTTCATCAGTAATGTGTTTATGTTCAATTAACTACTTGGCACAAGTGTTAATTGATTACATGAGTTGTTGATATTCCGATGATTAACCTATGTGACAACATTATTGGAGTTTCGTTGTATGATACCCAACTCGGGATAATGAGAAAAGACTTGAGGTCTATAATGGACCAGTAATGGAATCAGTAGTAAGATGTTCTAAATTGCCAATGGTATTGGCTTATGTTTCTTCAAGAATGGAAATTATAAAGTTCAGTTTTGAGAAGATCATTCAAGGAATGATTTTGGGTATGTTTGTCTTTGATATTTTAAATAGCTGGGAGAAAAATATCAATCATTCAATACTATGGTCAATAAAGCTTAGACCTTATCCTTGGAAAAATAATTCCAGGTGGGCCTGATTTTGAAGATAGCTATTGCAAGCAGATTTGATGCATATAATGATAAGAGAGAAACTGTTGGAGTGTTTTAAGTTTTCTCGGATTGAGCAATTTATTAGGGAATATAGTTTGCATAGTGAATGATAAAGAAATTTGGTTTGATTACCCAATGCAGATTTGGGGAATGTTTAAGAATATCATGTTTGATCATGTGCTTTTCCCTACTATAAGATATAGGAAATGAAAGGAACATCATGACTTGAAGATAACAGGATTGAAAGGCCTTAAACTCATTAGAAGAGTTTGACAGTTTACTTTTGGATATCAGAATTTATATGAAGATTCACTTGCAGAAGGCTCGTTGTCTTGTGAATGGATGAACTCAAGTATTGAATTTTGTCAATGGATCATATTTGCATAATTTTACAGTAGTATGTCAAGGAGGCATACAAATTGAGAATGATCGAAGAAGAATCTTTGCTATGAGTATGAAGATGTCGGAATCACATTTTCCCTAAGGTTTGAATGTAAATGGATTGGAGTGATCAACTTCTATTATTGAACTTGTGAAGTTAATATTGGGTTGAGATTGAGTAAAATCAGGCAGAGATTTCTCAATACTATGGATTATAGAAAAATTTGGTAATATGCTTAATTAAGAAAAGTCAAGGTATATAATCTGGTTCTCCCTTGAGGAAGGAATGAAGTGTCACATTCGAAGAGTAATGTGGGGCTCAGAAGTGAGTTGGAGCATCTTAGCTTCTTTGAGGCTCGGTTTTGATTTGAGACTTTGATCAAGTTGGTAAGGCCAACTAATGTGCAAATGTCAGCACAGGACTAGGGCAAAGCGTCAATAGCTTCATGAAATTAAGGTCAGCAATTTTATTTGATGCATTGGCTTGACGCGCCCAATTCTTCAAGAGAGTAGCTAATCTTTGAGTTCCTATCAAGCTTTTATGATTTAAGAGATATTTGAAATTGTATTGTGATTTTCTCTTTTGAGAAAGATATTCGTACTTTGTAGAGTTCAAGTATGATTTTTTCCAAAGAAATGTTGAATTGATAGGCAGGATTCATGAATAAAATTTTCTATGGTTTTCATAATGGTGAGTAAGAATGTGATTTGTCTTCCATCTTGATCACATGGTAAGGCAAGATTACATGTCTTATTCCTATGAGAATGTAGTAAAGGATTATGTTTATTTTATCTCCCCATCCTGATCACATGGTGGAATAAGATCACATAATTCCTTGGGTTTTTAAAGAATAGTTTCTAGTATGATTTGACAATCATATAAGTTTTGCAATTATATGAGTTTTGCAAGTATAGTTGATTGAGATGAAAAGATGCAAGCTTTCTTTTGCATTATAGCAATTGCTATATCTATTGCTATATCTAGTATCTGGTAAAACTCTTTTGAGTTAGTACATCTTTGGTAACCTATACCATTTAAGGAGTATGGTCAAACTTCCCAAAACAGTTCGATTATAAGTAAAGAAATTTGGTAAGATTCTTTACAAATCTGTGTTGGTTTCTGAAGAGCATGGAGTAACTCCGTACTTCTCTAAAAGTTTGGGATTGTTTTTAGTCAACGATTATTGGAATTCTCTAAGCAGTTTGCTAGTAGTTCATCTTGGTTGACGTCATGACCTAAGAAAGTCATAACCTTTTTAGCGGAATTGTCCTTGAAAGTAAGTTGATATGAACTCCTGGGATGAAACCCTTTTTAAGGAATGATATTGTAGTAATCCTTTCTTTGGAATAAAGGATGTACTAGTAATTTCTCCATTAGTTGTTAGTTGTTTTCATGTTGTCTTGAAAACTTAAATCTCTTTGAGATAAGATAGTCAAGTGAGGACTTTAAGCAGAACTCCAATAGGTCTGAGGTTTGGATATGTAAATTAGTATTGATATTCAATCTCAGCTTGATAAGTTGTTGGATATACGGAGTGGACACGTGAGGATATGTTTTTAATCCTAAGAGTTAGGTTGCTCAACAAGTCAGAATGTTAAGTGAAGTCTAAACAATTCTTTGATGAAAAAGACTGAAAATTGTCAATGGAGACAATTTTGTTGAAAATTATTGGACTAAAGGTATTATTGTCCAATATGTTGGTATAGTAATGCATAAGAGTTTAGTTTGAAGTGGTTGAGTAAGATAACTACTTTTGAATGTCAATATGCCCAAACTGATTTTTGGTTGAGAAAAAGATATAAAGGATTGACAAGATAGGTTATTATCTTGTCATGTGTTGGATAAATCTCATATTCTTGGTTAATGAAATTTTATCTCAAAAAAGAAAATTGAGTAAGGATTTTAAGTGATCCTTGTAAAGAAACTGATTTGTGAAGGACTAAAGGTTTAGTTTGGATGACAACAAGGTTGTGTGAATACCCTAGGATTTATTCAAAATTGTTGAGTAGATCAAGGAAAAGTAGTATGGGAAAGTAATATTGTTTAAGATCAATGGAGTAGATCAAGAAGGTAAGACACCAGAAATTGTTATTTAAGACCATGGATTGATTGGTTTCAAGACTATTCATGTGTATCTGTTGTTGATGAGCTTTGAAAGCTTATTTAAAAGGAAGCATATTTATTTGCTTAATTGGTTCATCCTGGAACAAGTAAAGGTATAAGGATTTAAGATAAAGCTTTTGATGGACTGACATGAAGCGAAATGTCACAGAGTTCGTTTTGATATGCTTGGTTTGTCTGGAATTCCTGATTGAGCATAGAAAACCAGATGAAATGTTATAGTCTCTTCCTATTTCAGAATGGAAATGGAAAGATGTTACAATGGATTCGTGTTATTAGTTGTTCAAAACTTAATGAAAGAAATATGCAATATGGAGGTTGTTAGGAAACTCCTCTAGAGTGTTCATTTTAATGCATTTAGGTTGACTTAAAGAGTATAGAAGTTAGCTGAGGTATTCATGTATGAAGTTTTTAACCTTCAAAAAAAAAAAACTCCAAAGACTTTTATCTCTGATTGAGATAGGTGGTTCATGTCAAAGTTCTGAAAGGAGTAACATCAAGCTATGTGGAGAGAATTGAATTGTAGTGTTGGCTTCCCTCATTAAATTGATGAGTAATGCAAAGAAACAAATTCAAACTCCCGTGGACATGTATTTTGGATTCCACACGAGTTGGAATGGTAGTTTGAGGTTGAGTAAATTCACATACAAGAATTTTGATTACACGATAAAGAAATGACTCTTTTAAGGCTTTATAAAGCCATAAGTGTTGGTTGTCAAATTGTTGGAATGACAACACTGACAAGGTTCTTCATGGGCCAGATTTGGCCAAAAGAACAACAGTTGATATTGCACTAACACGATCAAGGGGGTTAACTGCACAAAAGCAACAACAGTCGTGTGTTGTTTTAATTAGAGAGCATGTTGAGTTCACTGTAGAGAACAATGTTTTTGTTCTAGTATTCGCGTTGAAAGGCATATTCCGCTGGGGAATGCGAGACAACATAAATGCTCGCTATGTTGGATCTTTTGAGATATTGGAAAGAACTGGTAAGCTTGTCTATCGGTTGGCATTGCCACCTTTAGTACATTCTATTCAAAATGTCTTCCTTTGATTAGGTTATCTTGGCCTAAAAATGGAAGTGAAGAAAAGACTGGAGAAATTAGATGGGAAATACTGAGTCATTTTCCAAAGTTCATGAACGTTGTAAAGAAGAATTTTGGTAACTAAGCAATGGTTGATTGTGCTTGGTGCAGAAGTAACAACATGTTCTTTTTTTAAGGGGGTACTACAAACTTCTGTATAGGTTTGTAGTGGTTGTGTGTATGTGCTTGTTCTATCTTTCTATATGATTCGAGTTCTCCTTGGTTTCGAGGACGAAACCATTTTTAAGGGGGTACTAATGTAATAACTGCGGTTTTTAAGGATATTTTTAAATTTTTCTCGGATATCCTTTTAACCTTTTTGTCCGTTTTAACGCTTAATCCAATATTTTTGTTGGAGATTAAATCGTAGAAAATTGTTGGTGATATCCTAAAATCACAAAGAAATGATTTTATGGATCGGTGTGAGTTCTAGGATTTTTCGGTGGAAAAAAGAATATTTATTGGATAAGCCGTCTTTTTAAATATGTACCAGAAAGGATTTAAAATACGAAACAGAAGCCTTAAAAATTGAAGGTAGCATGATAAAATCATGAAAAATTGATTTTATTGGTCCACATAAATTACGGGATGTTTTTCGTTTAGTAAGTTTTTCCACCCGAGGTACATAATTTTACCGCCTTAACGCGAGTCCCGTTATGAGACGGGAAGTCATGTTTCAACCGCCTTTCATTCTTAATGGGGAAGGAATGGGTGATAGAATTCTATTTATTCACCAAGGCATATCTTTAGCCTTGTAAAAGTCAACAAATTCGGCCTTTAAAATTTAGGAACCATCCGAGAGATAGGAAGGAACGATCGACGCATCAAGGAGAGAGAATTTGGTCTTCACCGCCGACAGCTCTTCTACCTCCTCCTCCTCCACCTTTCACCTCTTCTTCTTCTTCCTCTCTTGGGTTGAGCTGCTGTGAGGAAAGAGCTGAACCAGCCAGAGAAGAATCAAGGCGGAACGACGCCGGGCTCGGGCAAGAGAATTCTTTCACCGCCGGCTGTCTTCATGCTCGCCAAGTGACGCCGCCGGTGATCGGTAGGCTGTCCGACCACCACCCACAGCAAGGGCCGCCGCCGGGCAACGCCCAACCACCCTCGGACTCGGGGATCGAGCCATGATCGAGCCACACGAGCCATGGGCTCGAGTGAAGGTATATACGATCGAAATTAATTAGCGGGTTGATTGCGGAGCCACCGTAAGGGCCTTTCGGTCCCGCTTTGCTAATTAAATTTATGTTTTTATAATCTTGATGTTGATACGGTTCTAAAGGTTCGAACCGCTCGTGAAACGGACGTCTGGATCTTCAGTTATAGCGAATACAAGTTTCGGATACCGATTGGCAGGTAAAGGACTTCGGATAATTACTCGGGATTCGTTGTTAATCCGTTTGATCCGAGATTTGGTAGTCTTTAAGAACTGATGTTAATGAACAATATTTATTTAGAAAATTGTTTCAAAAGTGAAGCGGATAATTAGTTATAATTCCGCTAAGATGGCTCCTTGAAGCATGATAATGAAGGATTTATTATATATCGATATTCGGAAATCAAATCGTTTATCGATTAGGAAGTTGTAGGATTTGAGTATACAACCAAGAAGTGTTTCTGTGAGCTCGTTGTTGAAAAATCCTTTTGTTATATTTGTGAGAAGGATGATAAAGATTACTGTTGGAATTGCTAAGGACGTCGAGCACGCCTTATAAGGCAAGTGGACGATTCTCTCTTGCGTTATTGTTATTAAATGAGGAATTGGATCCCATTTAATATTTGCGTTGGGAACAACTTGTATGATTAATAAAATATGATAGGTTGTTATATTTGTTAGAAATAATGACCATGATGTTATTCAGTTTTGCGCTAGAATTGGATTTACGTCCGTTATGGGTGACCTTGGATGCTATCTCACGCTGAGACATTTGTTATTGAATTAAGGTAGTTTCAGGGAGGGGAACGTGGTTCCATATCCTCTCTTTAAAACAATATTGCATTAGGAGGGGCCTAATCCTAATGGTGGGTCATGACTCTTCCCCTGCTCTTCGTGTGAGAGGGGTGATGCGCACTCTAGCTAAGTGCAATTGGCGGTGCAGTGTAGACGACAGGGTAATAGGCCTCTCTGTTCTCTATCTCACCATATGCAAAATGAGGGATCAAGGATAGCTTAAGTCCTGCGATCTCGATACAGGGTAGATGACCATGGATGAAATACTCCGAGGATCTCTACAATACCAGAGTATTTCGGCGGTAGTTCGAGCCGATTAAAAGCCACCAACTTGGTTGTGAAAAGATTTGAAAGTAATATAAGATAAGTGCGTTAGGCACATTAATATACCTGAATGGTTCGTCCAGTCGAAAAGCCATTCTTGCTCCCGGTTATGAATGATTCTTAATCAAACTTTGATTAAGTGAATCTGAATAGTTGATGGAGACTTTTCAAAATGTTATGTGATGAATATGAGTTCCCAACAACTGTTTATGCTTCTTAAAAGAAACCACAAGTGGTGGTGTTCTCTCTCTTGATTATGCGAGTCTCCTTCTTATTCTCTATAAGACTACTAACTGTTGGATCATAATCCGAGTCTATTCGGATTTGGATGCCAATATGTTTAGTTACAACCATAAGAACCAAGTTAGATTCTCTGTTTTCTAGTCTTTCATTAGACTAATCCGTCCATTTTCTTTTCTTTTATATGGTCGGTTGGTGTCCACCGTTGGTTTACGACACATCAGGTTCTTCTTAGAAGTTGATTCAAGAGGCGGATTCAGATGTTTGAAGCTCCAGAAGTTGAAGAAAGGTTTCCAATGGCTATACTTGAGTGAAGATCATGATTGAACTACTTCAAAGAGAAGCTGAGTTTCAGAAATAAGAACTCAAGGAAGACTTGATGAAAATTTTGTTTGAATAGAAGGTTGTTCTATTTATTTATTCTTTTTGAATTAAGGTTTGTATATGACCAATTATATTTATTCCGCTGCAATGTTTTTAGTTTGTTCAGTCAGTTTAAAGCCTTGGGTAGCTTCGGTTTAGTCTTAATCGAGGTTACTGGAGGTAGTACCTCCAGGGTAGGAAGGGGGGTGTTACATCATCGTAGTCAATTCCTTCCTCTTGCCTGTACCCTTGTGCGACCAGTCTTGCCTTGTTCCTAGCCACGACTCCAGTATCATCAAGCTTGTTCCTAAAGACCCATCGAGTTCCTATGATGTTCTTGTTTTTGGGTCTGGGAACTAGCCTCCACACTTTGTTCCGCTCGAATTGATGGAGTTTCTCTTGCATGGCTTGGATCTAGTCTGGATCTTTTAGAGCTTCTTTGATGTTCTTTGGTTCCACCAATGAGACAAAGGCATTAAAAGCACATAAGTTATTGAGGGAGGAACGAGTTTGTACACCTTTGTCGTAGGGAGTGATGATGTTATCTATGGGGTGATCCCTCTTTTAATGATAGTTCCTGGTTCGGATATGTGAGACATCAATCTGTTCCCTTGTCCCTTCATCTGTGTCTTGAGCCTCCTCTTCCTCAAGAGAACAGATACGCTCCACATCTTTGCTGAGGCTCTCGTCAGGATTCTCTTCAGAGTTCCCTCGTTGTTCCCCCTGAACACTGGATTCTGGTACATTTTCAGTTTGGGGAACAAGAGAGTTTGATGCATCTTGTGGTTCTTCTGTTGAAGAGGGAACTTCAAAGGAGCTTTGATCTGTATAATTTTGATCTCCTTCGTTGTTCCCTGATTGTGGGACATTATTCCCACTTGGATAGTCTTCATCTCTCTTTCTTGGTTCATCCTCGTCATCTTCTTCTTCTTGTCTGACCAGCTTGAACAAAGTTCCCTTTCCTTGGGTCTCTGTTCCCACCTTAACAAATTGTTCGTCGAAGATAACGTGAATGCTTTCTTCTATCTTCTTGGTTCTCTTGTTGTAGACCTTGTACTCCTTGCTTTGGGATGTGTACCCTAGAAAGATCCCTTCATCACTTCTCGGGTCAAATTTGTCGAGGTTGTCTTTCCCATTGTTGTGAACGAAGCATTTGCATCCAAAGGTCCTTAGGTGAGAGATGTTGGGCTTTCTTCCTTTGATCAGCTCGTAGGATGTCTTTTTGATCAAGGGCCTTGTCATGGCTCGATTCAGGATGTAGGTAGCTGTGGAGATGGCTTTGGCCAAGAAGCTTGGAGGAACTCCACTCTCTAGCATCATGGTCCTTGCCATGTCTTCCAAGGTTTTGTTTTTCCGTTCCACCACGCCATTTTGTTGAGGAGTGCGAGGGGCCGAGAAGTTGTGGGATACACCATTTTTGGCACAGTACCTTAGGAATGCTGAGTTTTCGAACTTAGTTCCATGGTCAGATCTGAGTGCCTTGAGCTTGATTCCCATGCTAACTTCCATCTTCTTAATTAGAGTCTCAAATTCTTTGAAGGTATCTGATTTTGATCTCAAGAAAAGAACCCATGTAAACCTTGAAAAATCATCAATTAAAACATACATGTGTAACACGCCTATTTTACAACATTGGGTATTACCGTCAGTGACCTCGGACTTTACCGTCCAAAGTCACCCAAGGCTTTTAGAATGATATAGAACAATAATAATGCGTAAATAAACATAATTCATAAAATTGAAAAGATGCTCCCGAAGGAGACTTGGTTTGTACAAAACATATTACATTGTTTTCAAACATAAAGTTGTTCGGAATTGAAATGCAAAACTTGCTTATCCTTGAAACGTAATGAAACTAAAACAAAATGATAGAAAAGGTACATCTTCAAAATCCTTGTTCTTCCTTCGTCTTCAGTTCACTTCACGCCTTGTTGGGATTCCTAGATTCTGACATAATTCGCGAGGGGCGATAGAATGCCACGCAAACATGCGGAAAAGAAGAATTAGTCTAAGAGACTAAGCAAGCGGGAATGGAACTTCCCAAGGGTATTTCGGTAATTTCAAATTATTGTCGAAAGAGATAATTGGGTTGTGTTTACGATGAGGCTACACGATAATGCTTGTTTATGTGGAGCTTTAGTGGTTCAAAGGAGAGTATATCCTAAACGAAGATAATTCGATGAGCGATAGAAGAGCTACTAGATTGTAGACTTCTTTGGAGTAGAAAGTATGTTGGGAACGCGAATAATTTATACAAGTCAAAAACCTCTCGCGCCCTGAGCGGACCGAGAGCCGGGTCGATCATTTGAGACCGGTCCGGTTTTGGTGTCTTAATTGTGCATTGGGCACTTATCTTCTTTAGTGACAAAAAGACGTTCGATTTCATTTATGATTTTGAATAAGAAGTGGTGGGACACGGATAATCCGAGCCACCCGGGGGAAAATTTCAGTTTCCCGGCACTTAGCTAAAGTGTGCTCATCCCTCCTTGCAATCGGAGCGGAAGGAGATCATGATCCCGAAAGTCGTATGGACGTACGACTTAGTAAGGTGATATAGAGGCGTCGGCTATTCCGCGCCCCTCTCTAGTTCGTTCGACGTTGATCTATGAGTGAGATCGCAAACAATCAAGATAACAATTTCACTAGCATAATAATCCTAACGTAGGAATGTAAAGCGTACTATGCTAACAATAGTCGTTATTTCTAGCAATCGATATTTCCTAGGTTCATTTTTATTTAAGCATACACGTTGTTCCCAACATCGAGAATTTTCACGAAATGAAATATAAAGGTCACAAGGGGAAATTCCACTTGCCTTAGCTGTGGCGAGTCCTAACAATCGAGCTTTGGCGGAACTATGTGATTCACGACTACGAGCGAGGATTCCGGCCTAAAGACACGGGATTTACGAACGGCTTTTAAATATGGATTCTTCTCAACTTGGATTCTCTCTTATAATACTTCTATAAGAGAAACGGAATTCTAAATTATTATGGTAATAATTTAGAAGATTATTTAAAATATTAATATTCCTTCATTATTATTTTGGTTTTGTAATATCCTTATTATTCCATAAAACCTTTACTAAAATAATCTCTTATAACTTTATTTTCTATTTACTTAATATAAGTAAGCAAGTAAAATTTCATAAAATACTATACTTTGCCTAGAAGTATTTTTCTTATAAAACTACAAGTTTTTTTTAAATTATAAGAAATTCACTTTAACCTTTTTATGTACTTGTCATAGTTTAAAATATTACTTTTAAATTCCTTAAGGATCTTGTAGCGATATATCCCTCACCAAGAATATTTTATTAATAATATACCTTTAGTAGACTTTTATTTAATTCTATAATTCACCTAAAACAAATAAGGCTCATAAACTTATAATCTACTTTTCTTGAAAGTTTTCATAATTAGGAATTTCTAATTTTGGTTTTGTAATATCCTTATTATTCCATAAAATCTTTACTAAAATAATCTCTTATAACTTTATTTTCTATTTACTTAATATAAGTAAGCAAGTAAAATTTCATAAAATACTATACTTTGCCTAGAAGTATTTTTCTTATAAAACTACAAGTTTTTTTTAAATTATAAGAAATTCACTTTAACCTTTTTATGTATTTGTCTTAGTTTAAAATATTACTTTTAAATTCCTTAAGGATCTTGTAGCGATATATCCCTCACCAAGAATATTTAATTAATAATATACCTTTAGTAGACTTTTATTTAATTCTATAATTCACCTAAAACAAATAAGGCTCATAAACTTATAATCTACTTTTCTTGAAAGTTTTCATAATTAGGAATTTCTAATTTTCTCTATAAGGTAACTTCCTAAAATTAACATATATTAAATTAATCTTATTTATTTTATTCATATAGTTCTTTTCACATTATATGACTTATAAAATATCTATGATCATAGTCTTATAAAATAGGATCATGGCTTATAATTATCATCATGGCTTATAAATATCATCATGGCTTATAAATATCCTACTTCATATTTATAGTTTATTATTATAATATTTATAGGTTATAAAATAATATCCTTTCTATATCTATATGGTTTCTTTCTATATCTATAAGATCATACTTCTTATATTAACCTAGAACTTATGTCTTGCAATACTTCTTTATACTTAGAGATTATTAAATTAATATTTTTCTCACTGATGTTCGCATTTTTGGTATAGTTTTTGATAGGTTTTCTTTGTTTATTAGGATTAATTTTGTCTAGTTTAGGTTTAGTATTAAGTGTTTTTAGTTAGTTTTGTATAAATCTGCGAAAAGAGTGGAATCTACGCTATTTTGTGTATTTTGCAGGTTTTAGCTAGGAAAAGAGCTAAATGGAGATAAAATTGGAGCATCACAATGAAGGACGGGAAAGTGCAAGATTTAAGAAGTCAAAGCTCAAGAAAACGAGAGGAGGTGTTGAAGAAAACAAAACCCCAGGCTCGTTAACGAGGCTGTGAAGGGTCGTTAACGAGACCGCGACGACGAAGATTTCGGAGTATTATTTTATTATTCACCGATCCTGAGCGGGAATTTATTTCCGTATCGGTTGAGTATCTTTTTAGAATCTTTATGGGTTGATAGAATATGTATTTTAGGGTTTAATATCTTTTTAGATTTTATTTCTATCTTTTAGAGATTGTTTCTATCTTTTTAGGAAAGTTTTTATCTTTTAGCTTTTTAGTTTTTAGGATTTTCTAGTATAAATACCCTTCTATCTAGCATAGAAAGGGGGGGCTTAATTTTGGAGTAGAGTTTTAGAGTTCGTTTTGGAGAAGGCCGAAGGAAAGGCTGCCGGATCGGAAGTCGGTGACGAGGGGTCGATGACGATAGTTTCCGAGGTTCGTTGATCGAGTTTATGGTTCGGTGATTGTTTTGTTTTGGTATTTCTTCTGATTCTCTGTAAGACGATTTTTTTGTTATTGATTTAAGTTTGAGTTTTTGTTTTCAATGTTTGTTTTTATTGAAGTTTTTAGTTTGTTTATCATGAGTAGTGAGTAGTCTATTTTTCTAGGGTCGGGGTTAAGCCCGGCATAGTTGAGCATGTTTGATGAAGTAATGTAGTGTTTTGAATGCCTTTTATTTTTATTGAGATTGTTTGTTGTGCTTAATACCGAAACGGGAGTTGAGGTAATTTGAGTTTTAACTTGATTGAAAGAGAAAGTTAGTAACTTGAAGGTTGATATTGTTTGAAAACGGAAGTTTCAAGCTTTAGATCCAAAGAAAGCAATTGAGTGAGTTAGTTTATGAAAATAGATTAATTTACTTGTCTAGTCAATGAAAGTTGATGACTCTATCTATTTAAAGGCATGATAAAACTACTTACGAATTCTTATGCTTGGCTATGCTGTGGTGTCCCTTATCCTAGATATTTGTTTTTATTGAATTATTTCTGATAAAACTTCGTTGCTGAATGCTTGCTTCAGTACCGAGTATTAGTTAAAATTTTATTAGTTCGTTAATTGGTGTTTTTATATTCGGTGGTTCGGTAACGATCCTGACAAGGTCGTTAACGAGGCATCTCGTGAGTGATTGTGTTGGATTTTGTTTGATTTTTATTAGATTGATAGACAAACAACCTTGCTTCCTGTGGAACGATCCTGACTCCACTGTACTCAGCGGGGTCTTGACTTACAAATTTATTTGTTGGCCGAGAAACCCTTTCAACAAATTGGCGCCGTTGCCGGGGAAGCAACGAGTTGTTAGTTTATCTTTGGGATCGGGACTAGCCCGACCTCGTTTTTGTTTCTAATTTTTGTTTTCTTTGTTTGTTTTCTCAATGTATGCCGGTAGGACGAAGAAGGCTTCAGTTTGATAGCTCTAGTTATTACTCAGAACCCGAACGTTCCTTGCACCGACGACTCCGAGAAAACCGAGCCATGGCCACAGCTGAAGAGATGGCTCGAGAGCTAGAGATCCTCCGGACCCAGATGGAGGCACTGAAAGCCGAGAAGGACGGCGCTAATGCAGACAAGGCTCGACTGCAAGAAGAGCTAAACGCCTATCCAAGGAATGCCAAGCAATACATGCATCCGGAACTAAGGGTACCAGAATCTCCTATTGTGCTTCCTGCGATAGAGAAACCTTTTGAGATCAAGTCTCAATTTATATCATTGATTAAACGGGCTCAGTTTGAAGGGAAACCTGCTGAGTGCCCTATGGAACATATTAAAAAATTTCTTGATTTATGTGACACCATAGCTGCTGAAGGTGTCTCACTAGAATATGTTCTGTTGAAAGCTTTTAGATGGTCACTTACTGGAAAGGCCCTGAACTAGATAGAGAGCCTACCTTCTAAGTCTATCAGGACTTGGAAAGCTTTGTATGATCAATTTCTTACAAAGTTTTTCCCTCCTGCTAAGACAACGGAGTTAAGGAAACGTATCACCTCTTATCACCAGTTGCCTAATGAGACATTTGTTGAAACATGGGAAAGATTTAAAGAGATGCTTAGACAATGCCCTACTCATGGGCAACCATTATATGTATTGCAAGAAATCTTTTTCCAGGGTATCAACGCAGAGACCAAGAACCGCATCAACACGCATACTGCGTGCGGTTTTATAGAGATGAACCCGACAGAGGCGTGGGAACTGTTGGACAAGCTGGCGAATTACGATGATATGTACGGAACCCAGCAGGCTCCACAAACTCAAAAACGTCTCTATGTGCCTAATCGAGATGAAGTCGACCCCGATGTTAAAAATCAATTCTTACAAGATGAGGTCAACCGTTTGAGGAAATAGGTAAGTTTTCTGAAATCCTCTCAATCATGTCAAGAATGTGGTTCTTCTGCACATAGCACTTCTGCTTGCACTAACATTGAGCAGGTTAGAACCGCTGAGACGATAGCTGAGATGAATTACATGAGAGGACCCTACAGGAACCAGCCTAATTACAATGACAGGTCGAACAACTATCAATCATGGGGCAATCAGAATGCAAATCATAATTACACAAGGCCCGCGCAAGATAGACGACCTGCACCATATCGACCTCCAGGCCATCAGGAGACACCATTATGGGATCAAGAGATTAAAGAGGGTATCAATGGATTGGATAAAAGATGGGGAGAGTTCGATATTTGGAAGAAGAGTGTTGATTCCCAACTAGGAGACCTTGCTGCACGGATTCCAAGACCACAAGGGCAACTCCCGGGTCGTACCGAAGAGAACCCTAGAGGCCAAATAGCAGTAATACACCTTAGAAGCGGGAAGACACTACCGGAGAGAATTCAAGCTGAAGAGAAGGAGGAACAAGATCTTGCCAGCCAGCTCGTTAACGAGCCAGCGAGAGCTAGTACCGAACCTACAAGCCAGGATGACGAGGCTCCGAGGATTCCTGACGAGCTCCGCCCAGGTAAGTTTTCTAAACCGAGTCCTCCTCTCAATCCCAGGCTCGGTAACGACCCCACCAGGGTCGGTAACGACCCGCCAAGGACACCAAACGACCCCAGTGTCGACCCGGTACTCTCACCTCTCGAGCCTAACTTGGTTCCGAGAATGGTGAAAACTCTTCCATTTCCAGTTAAGAAATCTATGGAATCTACTGAGAGTAAGTTCAAGCGTTTCGTTAAGATTCTTCAGGGCATTAATATTTCCATCCCATTCGCTGAGGCCCAAAGCGAAATGCCGGCTTACACAAAATTTTTGAAAGATATTCTTAGCAGGAAAAGATCTATTACAGAGCTGCAGGACGAGGTCAGATCCATAGCTCTTCCAGAAAAGCTTGGAGATCCTGGGAGGTTTGCAATCACAATCGGCATAGGCAACCACAAGTTCAAAGCTTTATGCGATCTTGGTGCCAGTGCTAGTCTTGTTCCACTCTCAATTTGGTCTAAAGCCAATATGGGACCACTGGAACCAGTAGACATGAATCTGTACATGGCAAATGGGTCAAGTGTCAAAGCAAACAGGAGTAGTGGACGATTACCCTATTCAAGTCGGGAAATTCTTCATACCAAATGATTTTATTGTCCTTGATATGCCTGAAGACCCTCATGTCCCCATAATTCTCGGGCGACCATTCTTAGCCACAGCAGGAGCAAGAGTTGATGTGCGCAAGGGACTCCTCACTTTTGATATAGGAGAGGAACGGGTGGAATTCAATTTAGATCAAAAAGCTAACGACCCAATTGGAGTGGCACAGCTAGAGTTGACTCAACCCGAACCAGACACCACAGCCCCTACCGAGCCACATCTGCCAATCAATGATGCTCCCATGCACAAAAGCCCTACTACAGAGGTTACAGAAAAGTCCAAACCACCTTGGCTTTCGGATATACCATTAACCCAGGGATATCGAGCTTACTGATAGAAGAAGAAGGTCCCAATTTAGCAATTCAAGTGCACAGAGGCGGTAAAGCTACAGGCACGGTATTTGAAGACCCTAACATGGCCAGACATGAACCACCATGAGACTAGCAAGAGAGCTCGTCGGGCTAACGACGTTAAACATAGCGCTTACGGGAGGCAACCCGCTTTTTAGAATAGGTTTATTTTATTTTATTTTATTTTATTTTTCTTTTTAGATTATTTCCTAGCTTTCTTTTATTTTCTTTTTTTAGTTTAAATAGGATAGAAATAAGATTTTTTGAGCTAACAAGATTTCAGGAAAAAAGGGGTCGAAATGCACTCAAGGAGGCTACGGTGGCTCGTTAACGACCCACTCAGGGTCGTTAACGACCCAGTTCGGACGACCCGATTCGTCACAATACGGGGCAGGTAAGTAACTCTAACCTAGTTAACTTTTTCTAACCCTAGCCGCCACCCCCTCTATCTTTACCCCTCCTATAAAAACCCTTATACCCCTCCCAAAATTCTACAACAATCTCTCCCACACTCACTCTCAATCCCAAAACTCTCTCAATCCCTTTCCCTTTTCTCCCACCGAGTCGGAAATCCCACGTTAACGACTACCGGAGACGCCATCGTTACCGGAGTTCGAAGGCCCTTTCACCGTCGACGACGAGCTCGTTAACCTACCCCGATTCCGACCCTTGTCCTTTTAATTCTCGGTTCTCCGGTATGATTTCTAAACCCTTGCTTGAAATTGCATTATTGAGTATCTATAGGGTTAAATTTCATATCTTGAATCATGATTTTTAGGGAGATCGATGAGCATGCCTAAAATCCGTTCTAAAAATTCTTGATTGTGCTTAGTTGTTCATGTTTTAGGTAAGATTATTCATGATAGATTAGCTATTGTAACCCTTTAGTTAAGAAAGTATGAATTTTTCTTGTTCTAGATCTAAAAGTTCGAACTTTGCATGTCAAAATTTCGGGAAATTTGTAGCATGTTCGGGATGGGTAATTGAGTAAGTATGGGGTGCTTTTACCCTATGAGGGAATTGTGGAGAATAATATGAGATTGCATGCTTGATTTGTGCTGAATTAGAGGTAGATTTAATTTCGGACATTACTGGTTTCGCTCTCGGTGGCTCGTTAACGACCCACCCAGGCTCGTTAACGACCCTGCACTTCATCAATGCTTAATCCGAGGCCAGCTTCGTGAACAACCCAATTGGGTAGTTTATGAATAATTCCGAGGTTAATTTTGAGACCAAGTATGGGGTCTCGTACCTAATATTTTTGAGTGGATCTTATCTTGGAAAATTTTCGATTATTTTATAGGATCCATGGCTAGTTCAAGCAGACCCACTACCCGAGCCCAGAAGAAGAGGAGAAACCACAGGTCTCCATCTCCACCCCGGGTGGACAATGTGATTTTGAGCAGTCAGAGCCAAGTACGGCGCTACCGGGATTTCTTGGAGAAGGACCATTACACCTGATGGTTCTCGAAGTCTAGCGTCGTCTCTACAGGCATCTACACGGATGTCAAGGACGCTTTTGCCATCCTTGGGGCCGCACACTTATTGAAGCAAGAGAGTTTGCCACATTATCCGGCCCTCACATCCGAGTTCTTGGCCACCTTGCAAACCAACTTCTCGTCGAAAATCTCGGCGGGACGCATTCGGTTCCGGCTCGGTAACGAGGACCGTGACTTCACCATGGCGGAGTTCAATGCAATCTTGGAGCTCCCAAACCCGTCTAGAGACTATAGCTTGAAGGACTACCGAGTCACCCGCACTTGGAGCTACATCACCGGAGAGGTTCAATCCTCCACCGCGGCGCTATCCGCGGCAACCATAGTCAACCCCATCTTCCGGATCATCTTGAGAGTCCTCGCCGCACTATTCTGGCCGAAGAAGGAGTTGAACCGGTCTACAAGGACGGAGGTCGCTTGCTTCCGCACCATCCTCTTCGAGGAGCCCGGCCCCTTGAATTTGGGGTACGAATGGCTCTACTATGTCGGGAAGTCCCACAAGTCCAAGGAGGTATGGTGTGGCAATTTGGTTAGCCTCTTGGCTAAGAATCTTGGAGTGGATCTCACCCGCTACACACCGGCCCACGCTCAACTCCTCAACAAGAACTATTGGTATAGCGCCGGGATTTTCGTGCAAGCCGAGGGAGGCTACAAAGTGAAGGTTCGAGATCAAGTCGTCATACCTTCCCTCGACATGTACGAGCTACTCTACGTACCAAATTGGTACGAGGTGTGGACGGGCCAACCTTACCCATTGGAGCCAAAACCGGAAGATGAGCTCTCACTTCGGCCATGTCACACCCGGTTTGAGCGGGACGATGTGGACGAATATGAAGAAGAAGATGAGCAAGAGGATACCGAGGTCGTAGGCAGTGACACCGAGGAAGCCGACACCGAGGGCGGCATTGAGGAGCTCAACTTTACAGAAGAAGACATGGAGACGGAGGAATTAGGAGGCAATATCTTCGTCGACGAGCCAACCAGGGTCGTTAACGACCATTTCCATCCACCACCCAACACTGTTAACGAGGCAACCAGCTTCGTTAACGAGGTGCCGCAAGCTCCTGTCGACCCTCCACCAGCTCCTGTCGACCCTCATGCATATGGCTTAATGCCTTACAACCCGGTGATGTACCAAGATCACTTCCAGCCTCACTACCCACCACCTCCTCAGCCCGAGTACGCAGGATCGAGCATACCACCACCATGGGCCGAGGATCGTTCACCTCCAGACCGATCACATTCATCGGAGGATGGATAGATGGGAAACCGTGTATTCAGCACGCATGTCGATGGAGGACGAGCGACAACGTCAGAGAGAGGCAGAGGATGCTGAGCGTTGGAGGACGATGTATGACTTCATGGGGCACTTTGAGCACTATTTTCCTCCACCGAACCGTTGATCAAGCTCAAGATGAAGCTTCCTTTCCTTGTTTCTACTTTTGTAAGTTTTATGTCTTTCTTTTTCTTTTTAATTTTTTGTTTTCTTTTCTATTTCCTTTTCCTATTCTTCTTATTTTTCTTACAGTGGGGACACTGTAATTTTAAGTATGGGGTGGGAAGAAAGTAGAAAAATTATGTTTTTATGTTTTATGTAGTTGTTACTTCTGTTAAAACCAAAAAACAAAAAAATTGAAAATTTTGAAAAATCCAAAAAGAGTTTAGAATTGATAGATATCCCTTCTTAAAAGTTCTATGATAGCAATCATTAGCTTGACCATATAATTCCTTGCAAATATGTCTTTGAAAGTATAGCCGGATTCTTAAAAATTGAAATTATTGTTTTTTAGAAGAGAATAGCATTAGATGAAATTGAGCACATATACTTTATAGCATAGATGATGCAATCCAACAAAATCTACCTTGTGAGAAATTTTTGGCCTTATAGGGAGAACATTTATAAGTCCCTCTTCTTTTTTGTGTGATTTACACTCCTTATGCATATTATCTCTTGGAATTGTGATGGTTATCTATTTCTTGAGACCCGTATAGGATTTTTAGTTCATTACTTGTAAAGATCATATGATAGAGAACTTATTTTTATGAGCCCTATTATCCCCTATCTACCTTTACATTATTCCTTCTTTTGATAACCAATTTTGGCCTGAAACCTTTTATTTTTATCTCCACAAAATAATTCCCTACCGATATAAGCTTGACCCTATCCGGGGATTAGGACTTAGTGTTGGTTATGGTGATGGTTTTGTTGAGTAAGATGTTTTGGTTCAAGTGTGGGGTAATATGGGTTGGGTAAGTGATAAGTCTTGTAGTTTGTTATGTAAAAGGATTTTGGTTCCCTGAATGCACTTACAAAAGAAATGAAGTGGAAAGTAAAGGGGAAAACAAAAGAAAAATAATTCAGAGTCGTTACCGACCCTAAAAGGGTTCGGTACCGAGCCCCCGCGGAGAGAAAAAAAAAAGAAAAGAAAAGAAAGGACTTGAGAAATCCAAAGTGAAGAGTTGAAAAGTGAAAATGTGCATGAGCCAAATTTCCTAAGTGTTTGTAAGCAAGATTAATTTGGGATATAATGGGTGAGTGAAAATAAGTGTGCATAATATGAGAGTGAGTTTGGTTATTTTATATGAGAGTTTTGATGTTATGTGTGAGTTTTTAGGAGTCTTTGATTCCCGGATATTATTAGCACCACATGACCAAAATATCTCCATGCCTTATTGTTATTACCAAGCCCCATTACAACCCGGCCGAATGGAAGCTTCTTTGAAGTTTTTTCATTGAGCCTAAGTTCTCTTGATGATTCTCTGCTTGTTTTGACAAATCTTGGGTGGAGAGTATTGGTGATATAAGTTCCAATTTCTATGAGTTTTTGTATATATGATGAGTTGAGAGATTTAAATTATAAGCCCAAACACATGAGAGTGGAGTGAAACACATTATATCCCTTGAGAGGTTGGATTGTATTATTTTATGTCTATTTAAGTGCATATATGTGTGAGGATGTTAATAGTCTTTTGCTATAATTTTCTTATGTGTAGATGTTGCTTTTTGAAGATGGCTATGTCTTGATAAGCATGATTTGTTTTGGTTTTGGTTAGTATCTTGATTATTGCTTGAGGACAAGCAAGTCTAAGTATGGGGTATATTGATGTTCGCATTTTTGGTATAGTTTTTGATAGGTTTTCTTTGTTTATTAGGATTAATTTTGTCTAGTTTAGGTTTAGTATTAAGTGTTTTTAGTTAGTTTTGTATAAATCTGCGAAAAGAGTGGAATCTACGCTATTTTGTGTATTTTGCAGGTTTTAGCTAGGAAAAGAGCTAAATGGAGATCAAATTGGAGCATCACAATGAAGGACGGGAAAGTGCAAGATTTAAGAAGTCGAAGCTCAAGAAAACGTGAGGAGGTGTTGAAGAAAACAAAACCCCAGGCTCGTTAACGAGGCTGTGAAGGGTCGTTAACGAGGCCGCGACGAAGAAGATTTCGGAGTATTATTTTATTATTCACCGATCCTGAGCGGGAATTTATTTCCGTATCGGTTGAGTATCTTTTTAGAATCTTTATGGGTTGATAGAATATGTATTTTAGGGTTTAATATCTTTTTAGATTTTATTTCTATCTTTTAGAGATTGTTTCTATCTTTTTAGGAAAGTTTTTATCTTTTAGCTTTTTAGTTTTTAGGATTTTCTAGTATAAATACCCTTCTATCTAGCATAGAAAGGGGGGGGCTTAATTTTGGAGTAGAGTTTTAGAGTTAGTTTTGGAGAAGGCCGAAGGAAAGGCTGCCGGATCGGAAGTCGGTGACGAGGGGTCGGTGACGACAGTTTCCGAGGTTCGTTGATCGAGTTTATGGTTCGGTGATTGTTTTGTTTTGGTATTTCTTCTGATTCTCTGTAAGACGATATTTTTGTTATTGATTTAAGTTTGAGTGTTTGTTTTCAATGTTTGTTTTTATTGAAGTTTTTAGTTTGTTTATCATGAGTAGTGAGTAGTCTATTTTTCTAGGGTCGGGGTTAAGCCCGGCATAGTTGAGCATGTTTGATGAAGTAATGTAGTGTTTTGAATGCCTTTTATTTTTATTGAGATTGTTTGTTGTGCTTAATACCGAAACGGGAGTTGAGGTAATTTGAGTTTTAACTTGATTGAAAGAGAAAGTTAGTAACTTGAAGGTTGATATTGTTTGAAAACGGAAGTTTCAAGCTTTAGATCCAAAGCAAGCAATTGAGTGAGTTAGTTTATGAAAATAGATTAATTTACTTGTCTAGTCAATGAAAGTTGATGACTCTATCTATTTAAAGGCAGGATTTATCTACTTACGAATTCTTATGCTTGGCTATGCTGTGGTGTCCCTTATCCTAGATATTTGTTTTTATTGAATTATTTCTGATAAAACTTCGTTGCTGAATGCTTGCTTCGGTACCGAGTATTAGTTAGAATTTTATTAGTTCGTTAATTGGTGTTTTTGTATTCGGTGGTTCGGTAACGATCCTGACAAGGTCGTTAACGAGGCATCTCGTGAGTGATTGTGTTTGATTTTGTTTGATTTTTATTAGATTGATAGACAAACAACCTTGCTTCCTGTGGAACGATCCTGACTCCACTGTACTCAGCGGGGTCTTGACTTACAAATTTATTTGTTGGCCGAGAAACCCTTTCAACACTCACATGATGACTTTAATAATATAATTTTTAATAATATTATTCTTCCATAAAAATCAATATCTAATGTCAAACTATGGTCCATGATCACAAGTTTTGAAACAATAATACTTTTATATGGTTTCTCTACCATTTTATTATTATAATATGTCTTAGATATTCTAACATCACTATCATATATTATAACTAAAATCATATGATAACCTAGTTTACTTTATAGTCACATTTATCATATTATAATAAAAGTTTATATCTTGTAATAACTTTTACACTTAGAGGTATGCTATTTTTACATTTTTATTAGGTAATGATTTATTTAATATGTCTATCACTATTATAATTAAAATATGACATGATATTCTCTACACTTTTATGGACATGGCAACTTTAAATAATATGTTCATTATTATTAGCAATAGTTTCAAATATTTTTAATTTCTCTATAACTAAAGACATGCAACATTATCCTATATAAATCATATTTTATTATAAAAGTGATATCCTTATTATTAAGAACTATTTTTCATATGCTAGTAATTTATATAAAGTAATCTTTTTGTACGAATCTTGTAATATTATAAATATCTCATGTCTAGGATAATTTTATAAACATGGTATGATTTAAATAATCTTATGGAATTATATTTACCGTGGTAACTAATATCTTTTTCCAAAACTATTCACTCCTTCTCTACAACTAACAAGATCTCAAATAATAGTTCTATTAAATTTAAAACTTGTATGCTAACAAATATTATGAGATCTATTTAACTTGTTAAACTTGATATTAAAAATACTACTCTCATAATTTATAAAAAATATTCCAAGTCTTGCCATATTTTATTTCCTTCTATTTAAGTTGACATGCATGTTAATAACTCCATTTATTCACTAGTAAATAATAATACTAATAAAAATCTGATTTTTAATGTTTAGAAAATTGAAGTGGGTTAGATCTGATTTTAATTAAAAATTTCAGCCTAACTTTAGTTAGGATTTACCCAAAAATTAGGCCCACTATCCTCCTTGCTCCTCCTTCCTTTCACGCACAAGCAGGGAACAGAGAATGAATCTGGACGAACGTCGGGCAGCACCAGGCGAGGCTAGGGCGGCGACTCCGGCGGCTCCATGGGCGGCGGCGGGCGGTGCGCGGATTGTTGGGCGGCGGCCTGGTGGTCCGGCGGTTGAGGGGTGGTGATTGGGTGGTGGTTGAAGGTGGTTGAAGGTGTTTTCAAGGGGAAAATCAGATTTAATGGGGCTTTTTCTTGGCTGATTTTTGAGTGATTTGTGTAGCAATTTGCTAGAAGAGAGGGAGGAAGTTGATGTGTGAATTTTCTATGGGATTTTCGGACCTATTTATAGGAGAAATTGAGCCCTCCATGGATCCACACCTCCATGGATGGACCTCTCAGGGAGAAGGAGATCCATGGTGATTGGTCCAATTTGTGCTTCTTGGAGGATGACACAATGTGAGGTGAGAAGGGCAAGTAAACAATGGCTATTGGAGAATAATGGAGGTGGAAACCATGAGTGGAAACCATGGCTTGAATTTACGTCAAATCAATCAGACAATGGTTTTGGACAATTGGGGAAAAAGAAGAAAAGAGAGGACTTATTATTAAAAGAGTGGTCAATTGGGTAGTCAAATTACAATAGCATAGTTGGTTGGAGTGTGTGTTTGGGATGAGAGGAGCGAGAGGTCTCGGGTTCGAATCCCGTCTTTTGACTTCTTTTTATTTATTTTGTCTTGTATTATTTTTAGCCTTGTAGCACTCCACTATTAATAAAATTCAAAATTTATATCAATCTATTTTATTTGAATAACTTTTACACTTTAATAATCCCTTATAACATTTTTATAATTTATTGAGAAAATTGTAAAAATAATTAAACTCTCTTTTTTTTCTTAAGAGAAAATATTTAAATAAATACTTGACTTGCTTAATATATTTAAATGGATTCTTAATTGTCATTTAAGTAACATTTTATAACCCTTCATAATAATATATGAAATTATCAAGATTATTAAATTCTCTATTTTAGAAAAAAAAATTATTGGGGTAAATATCCATTTTATTTTATTTAGAATTTTAGCGGATATTACAACACGTACCTCTTTCCTCCGAAGCTTTCGGTGTCCATGGGACCACAGAGATCCATGTGAATTAGCTCCAAGGGCCTTGTTGTGTTGACTACCCTTTTTGGTTTGAAGGAGCTTCTAGTTTGTTTGCCACGAACACAAGCTTCACAGATCTTGGCGCCTTCAATGTTTATTCGAGGAAGGCCAATGACCAGATCTTGTAGATAGAGCTTTAGGATCTGACTAATGCCTGCATGGCCCAGTCTCTTGTGCCAGAGTTCTGTTTCGTCAACGGAGCTAGCTAGGCACAATTTTCTTGGTGGCTCAAAGTCTGTGTCCACCACATAGATGTTGTTGGACCTTCTTCCCTTCAGGATGATTTTGTTAGTCTTTTTGTTGATCACTAGACAATCCCTTGAGTCAAATGTGACTATGTTGTTCCCTTCATCACATATCTGGGAGACGCTCAAGAGATTGAATCCTAGGTCCTTCACCAAGTTAACGTTGTTGATCTTGATTGATTTGTTGAGTAGTACTTCCCCTGTTCCTATGATTTCCCCTTTATTCTTGTTGCCAAAGGACACATGGCCTCCTTCGGCCTTTGGGTGGAGTGAGGTGAGGTTGTCTTTGTGTTCCAGTCATGTGGTTAGAGCATCCACTATCAATGACCCATGTCCTATTCCCCCTCACTGCCACCTACAAGAAAAGTTAGTTTTTGAGGATCCAGGCAAGATGACTCTTGCCTGGTCCCTTGCAAGTAAAGACAGTCTCAAATAACACATAATCAACAATGTTAATATCACGAAAGTGCTTGTTATAGGCAAGGTTCCTATGGTTGTTCCTTTTTGATGGAACTCTAGCAGATTTATTGGCTTGTTGATTCTGCCTGTTCCAGTACTCGTGATTTCTCTAGGTTTGGGCCTTAGCTTTGGGACATCTTTTCTTGTAGTGCCCATGAGCACCATAGTTCCAGTAGGTCTTATAGTATTCTCCTAGGTAGTACTTAGGATGGGGTCTCTGTATCCTGTTCCTATCCATAGTTTCTTTGTTGTACACCTCAGACCCATTTCCCTTGGCTATTTGAACATACAGCTTATGTCCAGTGTTCCCAGTGTAGTAGTCTACTTCTCCATTCACTCCACTCTCCAAGACACAGATTTTCTCTTCTAGGTGTACATTTTTCTATTTCTCACACTAAAGCTCTAAGGCCCTACACTCATTGATCTCTTTTTCACTCAAAGGAGACTTTCCTTTTCTAGGGCTCTCTGACTCATACCCTATTCCGTGTCTGGCAGGGACAAACTTGGTTTGGGAACTAGAGGCTTCAGAGTTCTCTTTTGCTTTACTCAGGTTTTGTAGAAGGGTGTTCTCATCACTCTTTAGAGTCTTAAGCTCTTTTTCAAGATCTACGATGTGTGACACATAGGAATGAAGTTTTTCAAGAAGGGACACACAATTGAGACATGGCTCATGACCAACTAGTTCAGCATTGGTATGTTCCGATTTTTCCAACTTCTTTTGCAATTTAATGTTATCTTTAACAAGGCTTGAAAGAATTTTTAGCAACTCAGGTTTTTCATAATTATTCAAGGAAGCAAGAACGGATTCAGTAGTTACCTCAATGGGTTGTTCCCCAATGGTGTCTCCTATGGCCATTGCGCACATGTCGGGGGATGCCCAAGATTCAGGATCTTCGTCCTCGTCATTGTCCCAGGTGGCGATGTAGGCCTTCTTCCCTTGCTTACGATCGTCAATTCCCAGCGGGCACTCTTTCGTGAAGTGTCCCTTTTTGTATCACTTGTAGCATGTGACGTCCAAGAGGTCCTTCTCAACAGGTTTTCTTTGGGAACTATGTCCTTTCTGAAAGTTCCCATTGCCCTTTTTGAACTTTCCTTTGCAAAAGGATCGAAGGGCCTTAGTTACGAGGACTAGCTCCTCATCCTCTTCTTCTTCAGATTCTTCATGTTGCTCTTGAGCTGACATGAGCATGTTTTCCAATTTGAGAGCAATCCCTTGGTGTGCCCTCTTTTGCTCCTTGTCATCTATCTTTCTTTTCTCATGTCCCACCAGCTTTCCAAAGACCTGGTGGAGCATAAGAGTTCAGTTTTCAGGGTTCTCCTTGAACATCGTTCTTTCATTTGCCCACTCTCCAGTCAGCCCATTGAAGAGTTGTTGAACCTTCATTTTGTCAGTGATTTCCTCTTTAGTGATCCCAAGGCCAGCCATCTTGGTGCAAAGTCCCTCGAAACGGGATTGGTAACTATCAACGGACTCTCCTATTTCCATTTGGAAGTTGAAGAACTCCCTCCTCGCATTCATCTGAAGATCTTCTCGGAGGTCTGAGTTCCCAATATGCATTTGTTGAATGGCTTCCCACACTTCCTTGGCTGTGTCTAGGTTTGCCACCCTGTCGCAATCTTGCACCGTCATAGCATTCTTGAGGTATTGTATGGCCTTGAAGTTGGCCTCCATGCACTTGTACTCATTTGGTCCCCATTTGGAGAGGTCATTCTCAATAACTGGATCAATTTTGAAGTTTCCTTTCTCTATAACGCACCAAGCTTGGTAGTCCTAGCTACGCATCCAGTTCTTCATGTCGCGTTGCTAGCTTTCAAATCTACCAGTGATGAGCCTTGGTGGCTTGCTATTGTTGTGACCGACTTGGGTGAGTTCGTGAGCCATTTTGAAACCTGCGATGCTAACACAAATCTAGAGCAACCTTGCTCTGATACCAATTGTTGGATCGTAACTTGTTAGCGAGAGCTTGGGAACTGGTTGTTAAGTTGTTCCCAAGGTAGCGGAAGAAATAATGTCGCAAGTACTAAAAGCTGAAACGACACGGTTCCCTTATAGAGGAACCCCACGACAACCAACTAGTTGTGTGGGTAAACCTCTACCTCCGCTTACTTGTATTTATTGCTTGTTCCTTAGTTACAAACAGCCAGATTCAAACTTCTCTGTTCCTATGAGTTCTACCTAACTCTAGTAACACTAGTGAATCTTCTCAACTGAGTTCCTAAGCGAACAACTCAACTAATAATAAGAAAGTCAAACCTTACACCTTGACAATTCAGTTCCCTTGCTCTTGGAAACTTTAGCTTCACCGTCATCGAGATCGGACACTCGTCGTCGGGGACTTCTCTTCTTCTTTCTTTCTTTCTCTGGGGAGTATGTGAGTTCTGGGAGAAGTACTAAAACCTAGCACTATTCATTTGGCTTTATACTCGGTTGTACTTGGGCTTCAATCGTATCTTTCGTGTTGTCCGAAATGCCCTTTGCTTGCAACCCAAGTGTACAATCTTCACATGTGACTTCGATTTGAACTAGGTCAACTTCTTGAATCAATCGGACCGTTGGATCGCTTGTGACAATCTGCTCATTAGACTGTTCCTTCATTCTGTCCAAGACAAGATCCCGTGATTTGCGCTAAGCGGTCTTTGTCTTCACATGTGAGTTCCCTGTGTGATGGGAACTGTCTTCTTCAAAGTTCCTTTGAGAGAAACTCTTCATCGTATAGGTCTGTGTTCTTTTGATCATTCATAGAAGTTCCCATAGCATGGGAACTTTCTTTGCTAGACCTGTGTTCCTTAGAAATACTTGGACAAAGCACGTTAGTTCCCATATGGTGTTTGTCATTTTCAAAACTGGAGAACAGTCTTGTTGTTCCGATGTTTAGAACCAGAGGTCCCAACATCGTCCCAACAATTTGGTTTTCATGCTCTGTTGCCTTGTTTAATCCTTGAAACACTATACTATAAAAATAATAAATATTTCATTTGTTTCGCAATGTCTGTCATTTTCAGTTTCAAAAGATGTTTCATAATATAACTTTTCAATTATTTAATGCTAAACTTTCTAAAATAGTACATTATTTAATTTACTTCACATTTCAATATCCATTGAAAATTAGCATAAAATAATGAATTATTAGTGATATTGGACACATAATTATAGAGTACATTAAAGAGTTAATTGTATGTGATAAAACAAACATTAAATTAACATCTATTCTATTTTAAAAATGTCTTAAAATTTGTGTAAATTCAAAAAATGGTTTAAATTGCGAAACAGAGGTAGGTAGTATATCATATAACCTATCACGTTTATCGTTATTAAAACCAGAAAAAATATTATTCCGAACATAGTTCTGAATACATTTCCAAACAATCCATTGTATATGCACAAGTTAGTTGTGTTTAATCTAATAAATTCTAGACGTTCGGCTACAAAATAGTTGGGGGAAGTTCACGTGCACGAGTGCATGAATGTCTAATGCAACTACCCTTCAAAACAAATGAGATTTTAAACCTCAAAACCTACCCTTTCTTAAACTTCTTTAGTTTGCATTGAATTTTGGGCCAATTAATTGGCTATTGTAATTACCTATTATGGGTTTACGTGTTTTTAGGGATATGGACTCCATCTAAACAAAGTTACCTCCTGAATCCTGATCTGCATTAAATTATACTGCCAGAAATTAAAAGCGGTGTCTTTAATTTCTTGAATCTTTGTTGCCAGATTTATAAAATATTTAACAGTATGTACTTACGTGCTCATCTTATATTAATAGTAAAAATGCAAGAAAGTAAAAGCTGCATGCAGATATATTAATGATGTTCAGTCCTGGTGACTTACATTTTCAGCCAAAATTTATTCCAACCCAATTAAATTGTTTTTTCCGCAAGCATCCAACATTTCTGACTTGTGTTTTTTTATCTACTAGCAACAAGCCACGCGTTGCGCGGCGATTATGAGACGGAGACTTCATTAGTGTAGAGATATAAAAATGGCATTTCCGTAAATTTATGTAAAGAGGTATTGTTTTTCTGGTATTAATTTACCTGACTTCACGGCATCCAATGTCTTAAAAATTGTTTTATTACGTATACGAGCTTTCTTCACAACTAAGAAACAATCGTATCCGATCTTGCTTAAAAGCGAAGTAACTTGGACACGTTTTTCGAGACATGTTAAAATTATCCATTTACATCCAAGTATCACTCAAGTCGATCACGCTTTTCCAAGATTATATATCCCGAGATTACTTAAGAGCTAAGCAATGCCGACACGAATTTCGAGGAACATTAAAATATCAAAATTATAACTATACGAGCTTTCTTCACAACTAAGAAACAAACTTACCCGAGCTTGCTTACAAGCGAAGTAACTTGGAAACGTTTTCGAGGCATGTCAAAATTACCCATTTACATCCAAATATCACTCAAGTCGATCACGCTTTTCCAAGAATATATATCCCGATATTACTTAAGAGCTAAGCAATGCCGACACGAATTTCGAGGAACATTAAATTATCAAAAGTATAATTGAGAAATAATGAATTAATAACAGCCGCACGATAGTGTTATATAGAAAACTGTAAAATGAACGGACGGGATTCAATAGTTAGTCGTGCTTTTATAGTAGTATAGAGTATAGATATAGATATAGATATATATATAGATATAGATATAGATATAGAAGTATAGATATAGATATATAGATATAGATATAGATATAGATATAGAAGTATAGATATAGAAATAGATATAGATATAGAAGTATAGATATATATATATTTAATATGTAACAAACATTTACTTATGAGTACATATAGGTTAGGTACAAACAAGAACCATGGCTCGGGCACACACGGTGCAATGAACCAACCCATATGAGCCATGATTTGATCACCCTTGAGGCGCTTGGCTATGTCGCTAAGCTATGGCTTTCGGTTGTTTGAATGAATGTTACTATTGGGCATGTTTTTGAGTAACTTTGGCCTGATCGTTAATTGCGATTGAGGTTCGTTGTTGAAGCTGTTGAAGACCATTACTCGGAACGTTGCGTTTCGTTTAATGTAGGCCAAACAAACGTGAAAACGACATCGTTTGAGAGTTGCAACTAATATAAAATCGAAAATGAAAAACCCTAACCCTTGTCATGGTCATTTATGCGTTGTTGTGGCAAAGCTAGAGTTTGGAGCTCCTCGAGCCTCTCTTTGGTGATTCCACTGTAGTTTACCTGATTTGATCCAGATGGGGGAAGAAAAAGAAAGGAGAAGAGAGAAAAAAGAGAGATGACGGAGTCTAGAGCCTTGGTGGTTGGAGTTCTCCGTGAACTTGCTTGATCCATTCGCAGTTCTTCTTGTTTTGTTCTACTCTCTGTTATTCACTTGCGTTTCTTAGCTTTTGTTGTTTGTGTGTACTTGCGCGCTTTGTAAACGGTTTGTGTATTGGCCTTAACGCTTAAATGCTTAGTGGATTGGGCGAGTCTTTCTCTCGAGGATTGGTCAAGTATAGGTAAAATCGAATTGCGTCAACAATTCTTTACTTGTCCATTTACATGTTCGTTTTCAAATTAAACCAAATAATCGAAACAGATTTGAATTTATGTAGCATATCACTGATTGACTTGCCCACATTGGCGGAGCCAGGATTGTTCGGGGGAGGGGGAAGGGGAAGGTACATAAAAACTAAATTAAAGACAATTTAGTATAAAAAAATAAATCAAACTACACTTGTTTAGTTGCTATGGGATAATTGATATATACGAGTGTAACCTTTGAAAAAAATCAAAATTATATATTTTCTTATCAATAGTTGCAAATATCTCCCTCTTTGATAATTGATATATACTAAGTTATTAATCAATTATTCATTTCTTAGTATCCAAATTACCCTTCACATATATCATGGTAAATTAGAGTTGGTTTATTTTTTTGGCTGAAATAACAAATTGCTATTTATAACTAATATGTTTTGACCCATGGGTATTAAAAAACCTATTAAACTATATAGATATTAAAAAAATCTAAGCTTAAAAGTTTTATTATAATAAAAATGGTGTACTTGCACGATTCACATTACTAAATATTTCAAATCAGTTTCTTAAAATTAAAACATAGAATTTTGAAATAGGGGAACGCTCAGGTACAATACAAATTAGGGTGCAATGTTTGGTTAAAGGGGATGCGTTGGATTATCACCAATCAATGGTTATTGATTAGGGAGCATAATAGCATAAATGGGGAAGGAAGGAGAGAATAATATTTACGTTGATTTGAAAAAGGAAATTGCTGATTTTTAGGAAAAAGGATGGGTAATTCGGAAATAGAAATAAAATCCATTAATTGAAAAAGGAAGTTCATGATTTTTAGGAAAAGGATGAGTAATTCGAAAATAGAAAAATATAATCAATTGATTAAAAATGGAAGTTCCTAATTTTTAGGAAAAGGGATGAGTAATTCGAAAATAGAAAAATATAATCAATTGATTGAAAAAGGAAGTTGCTGATTCTTAGGAGAATATAAAATATATGAGATTTGAATAATCACACAATATTGGAAGTGTCTACTGCACAACTGATATTGTCTGTTGAAAAAGTATAAAAATGTTTTTGAATAAGTAATATAATGGGCGTTGAAAAATGAAATAATCGAATTTAAAAATACAAAACCTCTATAGAATCATAGGATATCTATTAGTCGACATTTGAATAACACAATATGATTGTTTGAATAATTATAGAATCATAAAATATTTATAGTCGAGGTTTAAATAACTCAATTTGATTGTTTGAATAACTCAATTTGATTGTTTGAATAACTCAATTTGATTGTTTGAATAATTATAGAATCATATTTATAGTCGAGGTTTGAATAACTCAGTATGATTGTTTGAATAATTATAGGATTGAATATGTTTTAACTTTTGCATTATTTAGGTTGAATAAGTATTCGTCTTACCATGAAAATCAATTCACTATAAGTTGAATAATTACATATTAAAATGGGTGGATACGATAAAAATATGAATCTTATATGAACATTGAATATATAAATGTAATACATTGAATAAGACAAAAATGAAGATGGTTACATATCGAATATATACTACAATGAATTTGAATAAGTACATCTATTTTTTTTGAAAGTACACCGATATGTTGAAAAAAACTAATCATTGTTGTTGTCAGCAAACTTCACCCACATACTTCATCGCCATTCTTCAATAACTACATAAGACACACATACATGCATAACGATTCACGCATAACAAAACACATATATATGAATAATAAGACACACATATATGAAAAACAAAATCAATCATAATTGAAGCTTGTCGAAATCGTCTACCCAAAAAACACATGTATGCAACAAATTATAAAGCCAAATCGAACACGACAAAACATGCATATATGAATAACAATCGACACACATATGAATAACAACATATTAATAAATATGACTAACTTATTCAATGGTTTTCAATAATAATATGAGCATGTATTGACATGAATAATATAAACAATTGAATAACTATTACAATGCTTCTGAAAAACAACAATTAGTATTATGAAAAAGTTGTGACTCTTTGTATTATGTTATGATGTGAATAATCATTACAATGCTTATGAAAAACAATGTTGAATATTCTGAAAAATGTTTGAATTATTCTATATTGTTATGCAGCAGTCAATGTAAACACACTAGAATAACTCATTGCAATGAATTGAATAAATGTATTATATTGAACCAAAAATATAATTAATTATAATGTTATATGATTTGAACAACAATTTTCGTTTTATTGAACAACAAAGTTCATTCTTTTGAACAATAATGCTATTTTAAAGTAAAGAAAACACACCTTTTTCATGCTTACGTTTGTTGTTGTTTTTTACCTTGGGAGACCTCACCATTCTTATCTATTCAGTACACAAAATATATGTCATAAAACAACACCACTTGAACGAATTGTACTTAACACGAAATATTTATCCAAAACCCTCATTGTTTAATAAAAAATAAGCAAATTCGAGTATCAATATCTATGATTTCATTTCCAATTTTTCAAAATTGAACGAATTCAAAATAACTATCAACTTGTATAACCTAACTTCGAAATTTTTCATTGTTAACTTAATAATGCAAACTCATGCTCGATTCGACTAAATTCTAGCGAAAAATCGACTCAAAATTGAAACTTCACTTACCAATTTGTGAAATATACGATGTTTGTAGAGGATTTCGTCGACGTTCTTCCTTCGTTTCCAGACGTCACCGATACAGAGCTATCGAGAAAGAAACCGTAAAAAGAGAGAGACTAGAGAGATGAACAACATTGATAAAGATCTTAATTGACGGAAAGAGAAAAATCTAAATTGAAATGGAAGTTATTGATATGGATAGAAAATTAGCATGATTTATGGAAAGAGATATATTCTAGTGTTTCTCACCCATTTAATCTATTTACACCTCTTTTTTCTTTAATCTTGACCCTCTATTAATCCGAATCTGACGGTTTAGATATAACCACATGATTTACTCTAAAAAGGTATTTTACTAGAGCACTATTCTTTTGAAATATAACCCACCAACGTACTTTGTTTAAGCAATGAATTCAAATATTAATCATTCTCGCTCAGTGGGGGCAAAAAAAATTTGAAAAGGCCCAATAAATGAAAAAGCCCAACAAAGGAAAAAGCCCAGTACAAATCTTCTTCTTCTCCACTAGGCAGCAACACCGCTCTTGACCTTTTGACATTTTAGGCTGTTGTGCAAGTACGAATTCTTTACGTGAAAGTTACTCCCTTTGTTTCCAAATACATGTGCATAGATAAATTTTCACACATATTAAGGATTTTTTTTATCCAAATTATCCCTATTAAATTTTTTTTTTGTACTTTTCGAGAGAAGTGTATGTAGAACTAATATGGGGTATAATTATTAAGGGTATAGATGGAATTTTTTTTATATGAACATGTATTGTGAAACAAAAAAAACAGTCTTTATAAATATGTATTTTGAAACGGAGGGAGTAATCTCTTTTCTCGTAACATTGTCCCTGATGAAACTGCGAGTGTTACTCAAGTGAGTTTGAAACAGTTTGGCATGCCTTGTATCGGTGTCCTTTATCAAAATCAATTTGGGATACTTCTCCTCCTCTATCAACCATTAATTATGCCGTTGTTGCTAGTTTTGTTGAACTTTTTGTGCAAGTCATGGATACTTATGGTGCACAAGGAATTATTGACTTTATCTTACTTTCTTGGATAGCATGGACCCATCGAAATTAACAAATATTCTAGCAACATCATGGAAATAGCAAATTTATGCTAATTTTCAATCCATGTTAGCCGACTATTGCAAGTATGCAGGCCATTCTTATATCGTTGCTTGGCATCTTGTTGATCAAGGATGGACCCTCCACCGAGTCATGGTCTAAAATTAAACACAAATGCAACTATCATTGGACCGAATTGTGTGGATTTGGGTGTTATAATCCGAGACTCATATAGTCATATGGCTTCATTACCGTTGCAGTAGTTAGTAGACAAGAGGTATATATCTGGGTCACCTACTCACCTGTGCATTGGCCAAGGCGCTATGATATATGGGCTCTTAGAGTACACACATAGGTTGCACAATTTTTTTGGTCATCCTATTAATAAATTATATTTGTTTTTTTCTTTTTTCTCTCTTCTTTCTCATGTGACACACGGTGACGGAGCCAGAAAAGTTCGGAAGGGGGGCGGACCTCGAACAACTGTCCTTAGAAAACTTGGGTTAGTTTAACTTAGCCACATATATACAAAGATATTTTAAATATATAAAAGTACATAAAAAGTAAATTTAGTGTATTTTATCATACAAAATATAAATCAAGCTATATTTGTTTATCTGCTACATCATAATTAAAATCTACGAATGTCTAAACTTTGAAAACGATTCAAAATAACTTCGTTCTCAATTGCTGTAAATATCTCTATTGATAAATACTATCAAGCTATCTCTATCTCAATAAAATAGCTTTGTTCTCAAATGTGCAATTGGACACTGTGAACATTTAAAACCCTAGGTTAATTTTGATTTTTTTAATTAAAATGTTTATTTTATAGAAAGTAAAAAGTCCATTGATGTTCGCATTTTTGGTATAGTTTTTAATAGGTTTTCTTTGTTTATTAGGATTAATTTTGTCTAGTTTAGGTTTCGTATTAAGTGCTTTTAGTTAGTTTTGTATAAATCTGCGAAAAAAGTGGAATCTACGCTATTTTGTGTATTTTGCAGGTTTTAGCTAGGAAAGGAGCTAAATGGAGATAAATTTGGAGCATCACAATGAAGGACGGGAAAGTGCAAGATTTAAGAAGTCGAAGCTCAAGAAAACGAGAGGAGGTGTTGAAGAAAACAAAACCCCAGGCTCGTTAACGAGGCTGTGAAGGGTCGTTAACGAGGCCACGACGAAGCAGATTTCGGAGTATTATTTTATTATTCACCGATTCTGAGCGGGAATTTATTTCCGTATCGGTTGAGTATCTTTTTAGAATCTTTATGGGTTAATAGAATATGTATTTTAGGGTTTAATATCTTTTTAGATTTTATTTCTATATTTTAGAGATTGTTTCTATCTTTTTAGGAAAGTTTTTATCTTTTATCTTTTTAGTTTTTTAGGATTTTTTAGTATAAATACCCTTCTATCTAGCATAGAAAGGGGGGCTTAATTTTGGAGTAAAGTTTTAGAGTTCGTTTTGGGAGAAGGAAGGAAGGCCGAAGGAAAGGCTGCCGAATCGGAAGTCGGTGACGAGGGGTCGGTGACGACGGTTTTCGAGGTTCGTTGATCGAGTTTGTGGTTCGGTGATTGTTTTGTTTTGGTTTTTCTTCTGATTCTCTGTAAGACGATATTTTTGTTATTAATTTAAGTTTGAGTTTTGTTTTCATGTTTGTTTTAATTGAAGTTTTTGGTTTCTTGATCATGAGTAGTGAGTAGTTATTTTTCTAGGGTCGGGGTTAAGCCCGGCATAGTTGAGCATGTTTGATGAAGTAAGGTAGTGTTTTGAATGCCTTTTATTTTTATTGAGATTGTTTGTTGTGCTTAATACCGAAACGGGAGTTGAGGTAATTTGAGTTTTAACTTGATTGAAAGAGAAAGTTAGTAACTTGAAGGTTGAGATTGTTTGAAAACGGAAGTTTCAAGCTTTAGATCCAAAACAAGCAATTGAGTGAGTTGGTTTATGAAAATAGATTAATTTACTTGTCCAGTCAATGAAAGTTGATGACTCTATCTATTTAAAGGCATGATCTTATCTACTTACGAAAATAGATTAATTTACTTGTCCAGTCAATGAAAGTTGATGACTCTATCTATTTAAAGGCATGATCTTATCTACTTACGAATTCTTATGCTTGGCTATGCTGTGGTGTCCCTTATCCTAGATATTTGTTTTATTGAATTATTTTTGATAAATCTTCGTTGCTGAATGCTTGCTTCGGTACTGAGTATTAATTAGAATTTTATTAGTTCGTTAATTGATGTTTTTATATTCGGTGGTTCGGTAACGATCCTGACAAGGTCGTTAACAAGGCATCTCGTGAGTGATTGTGTTTGATTTTGTTTGATTTTTATTAGATTGATAGACAAATAACCTTGCTTCATGTGGAACGATCCTGACTCCACTGTACTCAGCGGGGTCTTGACTTACAAATTTATTTGTTGGCCGAGAAACCCTAATCAACAAATTGGCGCCGTTGCCGGGGAAGCAACGAGTTGTTTGTTTATCTTTGGGATCGGGACTAGCCCGACCCCGTTTTTGTTTTTAATTTTTGTTTTCTTTGTTTGTTTTCTCAGTGTATGCCGGTAGGACGAAGAAGGCTTCAGTTTGATAGCTCTAGTTATTACTCAGAACCCGAACGTTCCCTGCACCGACGACTCCGAGAAAACCGAGCCATGGCCACAGCTGAAGAGATGGCTCGAGAGCTAGAGATCCTCTGGACCCAGATGGAGGCACTGAGAGTCGAGAAGGACGGCGCTGATGTAGACAAGGCTCGACTGCAAGAAGAGTTAAACGCCTATCCAAGAAATGCCAAGCAATACATGCATCCGGAACTGAGGGTGCCAGAATCTCCTATTGTGCTTCCTACGATAGAGAAACCTTTTGAGATCAAGTCTCAATTTATATCCTTGATTAAACGGGCTCAGTTTGAAGGAAAACCTGCTGAGTGCCCTATGGAACATATTAAAAATTTTCTTGATTTATGTGACACCATAGCTGCTGAAGGTGTCTCACTAGAATATGTTCTGTTGAAAGCTTTTAGATGGTCACTTACTGGAAAGGCCCTGAACTGGTTAGAGAGCCTACCTTCTAAGTCTATCAGGACTTGAAAAGCTTTGTACGATCAATTTCTTACAAAGTTTTTCCCTCCTGCAAAGACAACGGAGTTAAGGAAACGCATCACCTCTTATCACCAGTTGCCTAATGAGACATTTGTTGAAACATGGGAAAGATTTAAAGAGATGCTTAGACAATGCCCTACTCATGGGCAACCATTATATGTATTGCAAGAAATCTTTTTCCAGGGTATCAACGCAGAGACCAAGAACCGCATCAACACGCATACTGCGTGCGGTTTTATAGAGATGAACCCGACAGAGGCGTGGGAACTGTTGGACAAGCTGGCGAATTACGATGCTATGTACGGAACCCAGCAGGCTCCACAAACTCAAAAACGTCTCTATGTGCCCAATCGAGATGAAGTTGACCCCGATGTTAAAAATCAATTCTTACAAGATGAGGTCAACCGTTTGAGAAAACAGGTAAGTTTTCTGAAATCCTCTCAATCATGTCAAGAATGTGGTTCTTCTGCGCATAGTACTTCTGCTTGCACTAACATTGAGCAGGTTAGAACCGCTGAGACAATAGCTGAGATGAATTACATGAGAGGACCCTACAGGAACCAGCCTAATTACAATGACAGGTCGAACAACTATCAATCATGGGGCAATCAGAATGCAAATCATAATTACACAGGGCCCCGGCAAGATAGACGACCTGCACCATATCGACCTCCAAGCCATCAGGAGACACCATCATGGGCTCAAGAGATTAAAGAGGGCATCAATGGATTGGATAAAAGATGGGAGAGTTCGATATTTGGAAGAAGAGTGTTGATTCCCAACTAGGAGACCTTGCTGCACGGATTCCAAGACCACAAGGGCAACTCCCGGGTCGTACCGAAGAGAACCCTAGAGGCCAAATAGCAGCAGTACACCTTAGAAGCGGGAAGACACTACCGGATAGAGTTCAAGCTGAAGAGAAGGAGGAACAAGATCTCGCCAGCCATCTCGTTAACGAGCCAGCGAGAGCTAGTACCGAGCCTACAGGCCAGGATGACGAGGCTCCGAGGATTCTTGACGAGCCCAGCCCAGGTAAGTTTTCTAAACCGAGTCCTCCTCTCAATCCCAGGGTCGGTAACGACCCGCCGAGGACACCAAACGACCCCAGTGTCGACCCGGTACTCTCACCTCTCGAGCCTAACTTGGTTCCGAGAATGGTGAAAACTCTTCCATTTCCAGTTAAGAAATCTATGGAATCTACTGAGAGTAAGTTCAAGCGTTTCGTTAAGATTCTTCAGGGCATTAATATTTCCATCCCATTCGTTGAGGCCCTAAGCGAAATGCCGGCTTACACAAAATTTTTGAAAGATATTCTTAACAGGAAAAGATCTATTACAGAGCTGCAGGACGAGGTCAGATCCATAGCTCTTCCAGAAAAGCTTGGAGATCCTGGGAGGTTTGCAATCACAATCGGCATAGGCAACCACAAGTTCAAAGCTTTATGCGATCTTGGTGCCAGTGCTAGTCTTGTTCCACTCTCAATTTGGTCTAAAGCCAATATGGGACCACTGGAACCAGTAGACATGAATCTGTACATGGCAGATGGGTCAAGTGTCAAAGCAACAGGAGTAGTGGACGATTACCCTATTCAAGTCGGGAAATTCTTCATACCAAATGATTTTATTGTCCTTGATATGCCTGAAGACCCTCATGTCCCCATAATTCTCGGGCGACCATTCTTAGCCACAGCAGGAGCAAGAGTTGATGTGCGCAAGGGACTCCTCACTTTTGATATAGGAGAGGAACGGGTGGAATTCAATTTAGATCAAAAAGCTAACGACCCAATTGGAGTGGCACAGCTAGAGTTGACTCAACCCGAACCAGACACCACAGCCCCTACCGAGCCACATCTGCCGATCAATGATGCTCCCATGCACAAAAGCCCTACTACAGAGGTTACAGAAAAGTCCAAACCACCTTGGCTTTCGGACTATACCATTAACCCAGGGATATCGAGCTTACTGATAGAAGAAGAAGGTCCCAATTTAGCAATTCAAGTGCACAGAGGCGATAAAGCTACAGGCACGGTATTTGAAGACCCTAACATGGCCAGACATGAACCACCATGAGACTAGCAAGAGAGCTCGTCGGGCTAACGACGTTAAACATAGCGCTTACGGGAGGCAACCCGCTTTTTAGAATAGGTTTATTTTAAATTATTTTATTTTATTTTTCTTTTTAGATTATTTCCTAGCTTTCTTTTATTTTCTTTTTTTAGTTTAAATAGGATAGAAATAAGATTTTTTGAGCTAACAAGATTTCAGGAAAAAAAGGGGGTCGAAATGCACTCAAAGAGGCTACGGTGGCTCGTTAACGACCCACTCAGGGTCGTTAACGACCCAGTTCGGACGACCCGATTCGTCACAATACGGGGCAGGTAAGTAACTCTAACCTAGTTAACTTTTTCTAACCCTAGCCGCCACCCCCTCTATCTTTACCCCTCCTATAAAAACCCTTATACCCCTCCCAAAATTCTACCACAATCTCTCCCACACTCACTCTCAAACCCAAAACTCTCTCAATCCCTTTCCCTTTTCTCCCACCGAGTCGGAAATCCCACGTTAACGACTACCGGAGACGCCATCGTTACCGGAGTTCGAAGGCCCTTTCACCGTCGACGACGAGCTCGTTAACCTACCCCGATTCCGACCCTTGTCCTTTTAATTCTCGGTTCTCCGATATGATTTCTAAACCCTTGCTTGAAATTGCATTATTGAGTATCTATAGGGTTAAATTTCATATCTTGAATCATGATTTTTAGGGAGATCGATGAGCATGCCTAAAATCCGTTCTAAAAATTCTTGATTGTGCTTAGTTGTTCATGTTTTAGGTAAGATTATTCATGATAGATTAGATATTTTAACCCTTTAGTTAAGAAAGCATGAATTTTTCTTGTTCTAGATCTAAAAGTTCGAACTTTGCATGTCAAAATTTCGGGAAATTTGTAGCATGTTCGGGATGGGTAATTGAGTAAGTATGGGGTGCTTTTACCCTATGAGGGAATTGTGGAGAATAATATGAGATTGCATGCTTGATTTGTGCTGAATTAGAGGTAGATTTAATTTCGGACATTACTGGTTTCGCTCTCGGTGGCTCGTTAACGACCCACCCAGGCTCGTTAACGACCCTGCACTTCATCAATGCTTAATCCGAGGCCAGATTTGTGAACAACCCAATTGGGTAGTTTATGAATAATTCCGAGGTTAATTTTGAGACCAAGTATGGGGTCTCGTACCTAATATTTTTGAGTGGATCTTATCTTGGAAAATTTTCGATTATTTTATAGGATCCATGGCTAGTTCAAGCAGACCCGCTACCCGAGCCCAGAAGAAGAGGAGAAACCACAGGTCTCCATCTCCACCCCGGGTGGACAATGTGATTTTGACCAGTCAGAGCCAAGTACGGCGCTACCGGGATTTCTTGGAGAAGGACCATTACACCCGATGGTTCTCGAAGTCTAGCGCCGTCTCTACAGGCATCTACACGGATGTCAAGGATGCTTTTGCCATCCTTGGGGCCGCACATTTATTGAAGCAAGAGAGCTTGCCACATTATCCGGCCCTCACATCCGAGTTCTTGGCCACCTTGCAAACCAACTTCTCGTCGAAAATCTCGGCGGGACGCATTCGGTTCCGGCTCGGTAACAAGGACCGTGACTTCACCATGGCGGAGTTCAATGCAATCTTGGAGCTCCCAAACCCGTCTAGAGACTATAGCTTGAAGGACTACCGAGTGACCCGCACTTGGAGCTACATCACCGGAGAGGTTCAATCCTCCACCGCGGCGCTATCCGGGGCAACCATAGTCAACCCCATCTTCCGGATCATCTTGAGAGTCCTCGCCGCACTATTCTGGTCGAAGAAGGAGTTGAACCGGTCTAAAAGGACGGAGGTCGCTTGCTTCCGCACCATCCTCTTCGAGGAGCCTGGCCCCTTGAATTTGGGGTACGAATGGCTCTACTACGTCGAGAAGTCCCACAAGTCCAAGGAGGTATGGTGTGGCAATTTGGTTAGCCTCTTGGCTAAGAATCTTGGAGTGGATCTCACCCGCTACACACCGGCCCACGCTCAACTCCTCAACAAGAACTATTGGTATAGCGCCGGAATTTTCGTGCAGTGGGGACACTGTAATTTTAAGTATGGGGTGGGAAGAAAGTAGAAAAATTATGTCCTATGTGTTTTTATGTTTTATGTAGTTGTTACTTCTGTTAAATCGAAAAATAACCAAAAAAATTGAAAATTTTGAAAAATCCAAAAAGAGTTTAGAATTGATAGATATCCCTTCTTAAAAGTTCTATGATAGCAATCATTAGCTTGACCATATAATTCCTTGCAAATATGTCTTTGAAAGTATAGCCGGATTCTTAAAAATTGAAATTATTGTTTTTAGAAGAGAATAGCATTAGATAAAATTGAGCACATATACTTTATAGCATAGATGATGCAATCCAACAAAACCTACCTTGTGAGAAATTTTTGGCCTTATAGGGAGAACATTTATAAATCCCTCTTCTTTTTTGTGTGATTTACTCTCCTTATGCATATTATCTCTTGGAATTGTGATGGTTATTTATTTCTTGAGACCCTTATAAGATTTTTAGTTCATTACTTGTGAAGATCATATGATAGAGAACTTATTTTTATGAGCCCTATTATCCCTTATCTACCTTTACATTATTCCTTCTTTTGATAACCAATTTTGGCCTGAAACCTTTTATTTTTAGCTCCACAAAAATTGTTCCCTAGCCGAGATAAGCTTGACCCTATCCGGGAATTAGGACTTAGATTGGAGAGGTGAAGTTTTGTGTTTTGTCGAAAAGAAAAGAGTTTTTATTTGCTTGAATTAAAGAGTATTTGGGAAGGGTAGATTTGGAAGTCTCTTGTTATTACATGTAAGAAAGGTCTCTTGAAAGAAGAAAAAAGATGCACAAAATAAAGCTTGAAGGGAAGAAATGTATACGGTGGATCGTTAACGACCCGGATGTGGGTTCGTTAACGAGGCAGCGAAAAAAAAAAGAGAGAAAGAAAGAAGAAAAGTTGAAGTGCATTTGTGTTTAAAAATAATATCAAGAGATTCTTTTATTTTTGATTATGAGACTTTGTAGGATGATAAATGGGTGAGTGAAAATAAGTGTGCATAATATGAGAGTGAGTTTGGTTATTTTATATGAGAGTTTTTGATGTTATGTGTGAGTTTTTTTTAGGAGTCTTTGATTCCAGGATATTATTAGCACCACATGACCAAAATATTTCCATGCCTTATTGTTATTACCAAGCCCCATTACAACCCGGCCGAATGGAAGCTTCTATGAAGTTTTTCATTGAGCCTAAGTTCTCTTGATGATTCTCTGCTTGTTTTGACAAATTCTTGGGTGGAGAGTATTGGTGATATAAGTTCCAATTTCTATGAGTTTTTGTATATAGGATGAGTTGAGAGATTGAAATTATAAGCCTAAACACATGAAGAGTTGAGTGAAACACATTATATCTCTTGAGAGGTTGGATTGTATTATTTTATGTCTATTTAAGTGCATATATGTGTGAGGATGTTAATAGTCTTTTGTTATAATTTTCTTATGTATAGATGTTGCTTTTTGAAGATGGCTATGTCTTGATAAGCATGATTTGTTTTGGTTTTGGTTAGTATCTTGATTATTGCTTGAGGACAAGCAAGTCTAAGTATGGGGTATTTTGATGTTCGCATTTTTGGTATAGTTTTTGATAGGTTTACTTTGTTTATTAGGATTAATTTTGTCTAGTTTAGGTTTCGTATTAAGTGTTTTTAGTTAGTTTTGTATAAATCTGCAAAAAAAGTGGAATCTACGCTATTTTGTGTATTTTGCAGGTTTTAGCTTGGAAAGGAGCCAAATGGAGATAAATTTGGAGCATCACAGTGAAGGACGGGAAAGTGCAAGATTTAAGAAGTTGAAGCTCAAGTAAACGAGAGGAGGTGTTGAAGAAAACAAAACCCCAAGCTCGTTAACGAGGCTGTGAAGGGTCGTTAACGAGGCCACGACGAAGCAGATTTCGGAGTATTATTTTATTATTCACCGATTCTGAGCGGGAATTTATTTCCGTATCGGTTGAGTATCTTTTTAGAATCTTTATGGGTTAATAGAATATGTATTTTAGGGTTTAATATCTTTTTAGATTTTATTTCTATCTTTTAGAGATTGTTTCTATCTTTTTAGGAAAGTTTTTATCTTTTATCTTTTTAGTTTTTTAGGGTTTTTTAGTATAAATACTCTTCTATCTAGCATAGAAAGGGGGGCTTAATTTTGGAGTAAAATTTTAGAGTTCGTTTTGGGAGAAGGAAGGAAGGCCGAAGGAAAGGCTGCCGAATCGGAAGTCGGTGACGAGGGGTCGGTGACGACGGTTTCCGAGGTTCGTTGATCGAGTTTGTGGTTCGGTGATTGTTTTGTTTTGGTTTTTCTTCTGATTCTCTGTAAGACGATATTTTTGTTATTAATTTAAGTTTGAGTTTTGTTTTCATGTTTGTTTTTATTGAAGTTTTTGGTTTCTTGATCATGAGTAGTGAGTAGTTATTTTTATAGGGTCGGGGTTAAGCCCGGCATAGTTGAGCATGTTTGATGAAGTAAGGTAGTGTTTTGAATGCCTTTTATTTTTATTGAGATTGTTTGTTGTGCTTAATACCGAAACGGGAGTTGAGGTAATTTGAGTTTTAACTTGATTGAAAGAGAAAGTTAGTAACTTGAAGGTTGATATTGTTTGAAAACGGAAGTTTCAAGCTTTAGATCCAAAACAAGCAATTGAGTGAGTTGGTTTATGAAAATAGATTAATTTACTTGTCCAGTCAATGAAAGTTGATGACTCTATCTATTTAAAGGCATGATCTTATCTACTTACGAAAATAGATTAATTTACTTGTCCAGTCAATGAAAGTTGATGACTCTATCTATTTAAAGGCATGATCTTATCTACTTACGAATTCTTATGCTTGGCTATGCTGTGGTGTCCCTTATCCTAGATATTTGTTTTATTGAATTATTTCTGATAAATCTTCGTTGCTGAATGCTTGCTTCGGTACCGAGTATTAATTAGAATTTTATTTGTTCGTTAATTGATGTTTTTATATTCGGTGGTTCGGTAATGATCCTGACAAGGTCGTTAACGAGGCATCTCGTGAGTGATTGTGTTTGATTTTGTTTGATTTTTATTAGATTGATAGACAAATAACCTTGCTTCCTGTGGAACGATCCTGACTCCACTGTACTCAGCGGGGTCTTGACTTACAAATTTATTTGTTGGCCGAGAAACCCTAATCAACATCCATGTATATTAGGACGAGAACCCAAATCAATTTTGATTATATAATGGGCCCAATTCAATTTGTATTTGATAGGAAGACTCAAAGACCCAAATTAATTTATTTTTGATTTTCTTAATCAAAATTAAATACCCTTCTTCCCCAAATCTCTAACAATGTTCATCAACCCCATCCGACGCCGTTGACATTTATGAACATCGACTCTCCTGAATCTCCGGCGACCGGCGAAGCCTACTTTCCTGCCCCTTCCCTCACCCACGCGGCTATCCCACTTTCCCACCCCCGGCCTGGCCCATCCATGCTGGCGGCTCTCTACATACTCCTACACCTCCGACCGGCGGTGGGGGCGACCGCCCCCATTCACCCCCTCCCTCCACCATTGGTGACACATGTCACTATATCATTCAAAGACCAAACTCCATTTTGGTCATGAAGATGACTTGCCATCAACCCTTTTTTCAACCTCTCTCCATTTTTAATATAATTTTATTATATCTCTCCTTCTATGACCATTGAAATGGACAACTATTGGGTGTGCTCTCAATTGTGCAATGAATTCATGCTACTTAGCTTATAGCGGAAACATATGTGCTACATGTTATCTTAGGTATACAATACAAAATCAGACAAAGAATTTGACCTATATTTGTCTAGCTATATAAGATATTAGGTATTTCTTTTCTTGGTTTGCTAAATCTTCTTGTCACCATGTAAGTAGAATAGGGAATACAATCCTATAAAAAAAAGTCTAGTATTTAGCACGTTTGTGTCCGGAGTTGAGCAATGAACAATTGTATCTTTCTTATGTTTTTCAGCAAGGTCTTCTTTTTTTTTTGTTGAAATTTTAGCAAGGTCTTCTTGACTTAGCAAAATAATATGTGAAGAATATGAGTGCCATCCCAAATCAAACATCTGATGGAAAATTAACTAGTATATAAGTAAGGTGAAACCATATCTTTTAGGTTAAGCTTTTGGGTTGAAATGTGAATTCAAACTTATACTAAATAAATCAATAATATAATCGATGCAATCTCTCTCCCTTGATTAACTACATGCACCATACCAAGAATTTAAGATGGTATCAGAGCGAGTCCAGTCCCGGGGTCATTTCTGGCTTGGTTTAATTGAGCTAGCTCGACATGAAGGCATTATTTGGACTACGCTTGTTTAGTTTGCCATCCATAAAGCATGATTGGGCTAGTCACCCTTATAGTCTTCGAACATCGAAAGTTTCCTTTGATTGGGCTAGCCACCCTTAAAGGCATGTGTCAAGTGTCAACTAGACCAGGCTAGTTACACTTAAGCGGAGCGTGTGAAGAATATGGGTGTTTTCCACATCGATCTAACATATGATGGAAATTTAACTAGATAGTATATGGGTGTTTTCCCACATCGAACATAGTTCTGTTAGTTGTCAATCCATGTTAGCCGACTATTGCAAGTATGCTTGCCATTATTCTATCGTTGCTTGGCATCTTGTTGACCAAGGATGGACCCTCCACCGAGTCATGGTTTAAAAGTAAACACAGATGCAACTATCATTGGATCGAATTGTGTGGATTTGGGTGTTATAATCTGAGACTCATATGGCTTCATTACGGTTGCAGTAGTTAGTAGACAAGAGGCATCTGGGTCACCTACTCACCTGCGTTGGCCAAGGCATTAGGCTATTAATTTTGGGCTCTCAGAGTATACACATTGGTTGGCCAATTTTTTTGGTCATCCTATTAAAAATTATATTTGTTTTTTTTCTATTTACTCTCTTATTTCTCATGTGACACACAGTGGCGGAGCCAGAAAAGTTCGGAAGGGGGGCAGACCTCGAACAATTGTCCTTAGAAAACTTGGGTTAGTTTAACATAGTGACATATATAAAAAGATATTTTAAATATATAAAAGTACATAAAAAGTAAATTTAGTGTATTTTATCATAAAAAAATATAAATCAAGCTATATTTGTTTATCTGCTACATCATAAGTAAAATCTACGAATGTCTAAACTTTAAAACGATTCAAAATAACTTCGTTCTCAAATGTGCAATTGGACACTGTGAACATTTAAAACCTAGGTTAATTTTGATTTTTTTTATTAAAATATTCATTTTATAGAAAGTAAAAAGTCCATGTATATTAGGAGGAGAACCCAAATCAATTTTGATTATATAATGGGCCCAATTCAATTTGTATTTGATAGGAAGGCTCAAAGGCCCAAATTAATTTATTTCTGATTTTCTTAATCAAAATTAAATACCCTTCTTCCCCAAATATCTAACAATGTTCATCAGCCCCATCTGACGTCGTTGACATTTATGAACATCAACTCTCCTAAATCTTTGGCGACCGGCGAAGCCTATTGTCCCGCCCCTGCCCTCACCCACGCAGCTGTCCCACTTTCCCACCCTGGCCTCTCCCATCCATGGTGGCGGCTCTCTACATACTCCTACACCTCCGGCCGGCGGTGGGGGCGACCGCCCCCACCCTCCCCCCTCCCTCCGCCATTCGTGATACATGTCACTATATCTTTCAAAGATCAAACTCCATTTTGGTCATGAAGATGACTGGCCATAACCCTTTTTTCAACCTCTCTCCATTTTTAATATTATTTTATTGTATCTCTCCTTCTATGACCATTGAAATGGGCAATTATTGGGTGTGCTCTCAATTGTGCAACGAATTCATGCTACTTAGCTTATAGCGGAAACAGATGCACTACATGTTATCTTAGGTATACAATACAAAATGAGACAAAGAATTTGACCTATATTTGTCTAGCTATATAAGATATTAGGTATATCTTTTCTTGGTTTGCTAAATCTTCTTGTAACCATGTAAGTAGAATAGGGAATACAGTCCTATAAAAAAAAGAATAGGGAATACAGTAGCCTAGTATTTAGCACGTTTGTGTCCGGAGTTGAGCAATGAACAATTGTATCTTTCTTTTGTTTTTCAGCAAGGTCTTCTTTTTTTTTTGGTTGAAATTTCAGCAAGGTCTTCTTGACTTAGCAAAATAATATGTGAAGAATATGAGTGCCATCCCACATCAAACATCTGATAGAAAATTAACTAGTATATAAGTAAGGTGAAACCCTATCTTTTAGGTTAAGCTTTTGGGTTGAAATGTGAATTCAAACTTATACTAAAAAAATAAATAATATAATCGATGTAATCTCTGTCCCTTGATTAACTACACCCTACCAAGAATTTAAGATGGTATCAGAGTGGGTCCAGTCCCGGGGTCGTTTCTGGCCTTGTTTGATTGAGCTAGCCCGACATGAAGGCATTATTTGGGCTACGCTTGTTTAGTTTGCCATCCATAAAGCATGATTGGGCTAGTCACCCTTATAGTCTTCGAACATCGGAAGTTTCCTTTGATTGGGCTAGCCACCCTTAAAGGCATGTGTCAAGTGTCAATTTGCCAGGTTAGTTACACTTAAGCGGGGCGTGTGAAGAATATGGGTGTTTTCCCACATCGAACATATGATGGAAAATTAACTAGATCGATAGTATATGGGTGTGTTCCCACATCGAACATATGATGGAAAATTTACTAGCTAGTATATGGATGTGTTCCACATCGAACATATGATGGAAGAATATGGGCATTGTCGTAGATATGTAGCCTTCTTATGGAATTTGTTCGGGTTCAAATCCATCTGATCGTATGGTTTTTTGTTCGAATTTCTCTCCTGAGTAGTGACAATAAGTTCACTTGTTTTGTCAGTCTATGAGCGTTGATTCTCCATTTCCTACCAATTGCCGAGTAAGTCCTCAGTTCCTTGGATTATTGATTTTGGTGTGTCATATCATATGACATGTGATAGGTCTGTTTTACATGATTTAGTATTTGTACTTTTGTGAGTATCTTCCTACTTGATGGAACGATTTCTTTAGCCTTGCAAGAAGGCTCGGTCCATTTCGAGTATGTACAAATAAAGCACATGATGGAACGATTTCTTTAGCCTTGCAAGCAGGCTCGGTCCATTTCGAGTATGTAGAAATAAAGCATGTGATGTACATGCCAAGTTTGAAATGCAATTTGTTATCCTTTGCTCGTTTGAACAGTGATTTAAATTGTCTGGCAATTCTCACCAATCGTTGGTGTTGTTACAAGACTCAGTTTTTAGGACACTGGTTGTAGTGGCTGAGTAATCAGGGGGTGTTTATTGGCTTCAGGTGTTGGTTTCTTGCGCTCGTGCTTCGTCTTCTACTTCGTCTAGTGTGTCAGCTCGTGTGTGGCATGTCAGTTGGGTCACCCATTAGCTTCTGTTTTGTCATCTATTTCGAAATTAGATATTAGTAATAGTCAAATAGACAAGTTACATCCATGTGATGTTTGTCATAAATCTAAACAGTCAAGAACTCCTTTTTCTATTAGTTTCAATAAAGCAGACAATTTATTTGAGTTGATACACTGTGATGTATGGGTGCCTTACGGTACGCCCTCTATTTCCAGTTCTTCTTTTTTTTTATTGTGGTTGATGATGATTCTAGAACTGCATGGGTTCATTTGATGGCTTCTAAGACAGAGGTTGACAAATTAATTGAGCAATTTTATGCCATGGCTTTAGCTCAATTTAACAAACGTGCCCGATGTATATGGGTGGATAATGATACCGAGTTTCTACCTTTATGCTCCTATTACCCTGCCCATTGTGTTATTTTGAGACTTCATGTGTTGATACCCCTAAAAAAAAAAGGTCGAGTTGAACGGAAACATCGACGTGCACCTCCTTAATGTTGCTCGATTTCTTCATTTTTATGGTCATTTACCCTTAAACTTTTGGGACGAATGTGTTCTTACGACTACTTACCCGATTTTCCGCCTTTTGAGGTTAGGGGGAGTTCTCAACTAGATCAGACCCAGCCTTCTCGTGATTCTAGCATTGTGGCATCTCTTGTTGATTCATCACCTTCCTTGTCTGATCTATCGTCACCGTCTTTGCCGAATTTTTCCCTGGCTCCGATTGATCCTGTTTCCTACATGGACAACATCGATGACGTTGTTCCTACTATTCTCTGGTAGAGCACTTCCTCTAGATATTTGTTTGTACAACTCAAAGACTTCGTGTGCAGCACCATTCGATCACCATCTACTGCTTCATATACCGTGTTTCTGATCAGTTTCGTTGTCTCGAGCACTCGTTTTTTATCTATGTACACTGGGTTCTTGGTTTCCATTATGGCTCTGAGTGAGCCTGTCTCTTTTCAGGATGTTGTTCGACATTTTGTTTGGCAAGAAGCAATGACGAGTGAAATATCAGCCTTCAAGCGTAACAACACCTATGTGTTCTCGGACCACTAGAAAACACCCCATCGGGTGTAAGTGGGTTTATAAAAGTACCAAGTTGATGGCAAGGTGAGCGTTTAAAAAGCATGATTGGTAGTGCTTGGCTATCAACATGTTGAGGGTGTTGGCTACTTTGAGACATTTGCACCAGTTGCCAAGATGGTCTCGGTTCGGGTATTCTTTGTTGTTGTTGCCATTTGGGGGTGGGAACTCCATCAGATGGACGTTCATAACACATTTATGCATGGCGAGCTCCATGAGGAAGTCTATATGCGACTTGCTCCTGGTTACCCTTGGGCTATTGCTGGTCATATTTGTAAGCTAAAAAAAATCCTTGTAAGGGTTACTTCTCACACCTTGGAATTGGTTTGCTAAATTGTCCTCTGCTCTTCGTCAGTTTAGGTTTCAGCAGAGGAAGGTCGGCTACTCACTCTTCTCTTTGATTCACTCCCGTGTTACTCTTCATGTCCTTGTTTACGTTGATGATCTCATTATTGCGGGTAATAATTCTTCGGCTATATCTCGTGTCAAAGATTATCTTAGTTGTTGTTTTCATATGAAATATCTCGGACCTCTACAAATTTTCTTAGGATTGAAATAGCTCGTAATCCCTCAGGTCGGTTTCTATTTAAACCAAAATACACCTTGGATATTTTGTTTGAAACAAGATTGTTGGTAGCTAAGCCATGTTCTTTCCCTATGGAACAACAACATCAGTAGGCTACTTCTACAAGTCCATTGTATGAGTTTCCTGATCAATATCATCGATTGGTTGGCCGTTAGATTTACTTGACCACCACTCGTCCCGATATATGCTATTCCGTGCATACATTGGCTCAATTTATGCAATCCTCGCCTAGTCCCTCGCACACTAGCAGGCTGCTCTCCGAGTTTTGAATTATCTCAAGTTTCATCCTGGTTAGGGAATCCTCTTCTCCTCTCAGAGTGATTTATTATTGACTACTTATTGCGACTCTAATTGGGCTTCCTATCTGATTACTCGTCGGTCTATTTCTAGATATTTTGTTCATTTGAGTCTTTCATCAGTATTGTGGAAGACCAAGAAGCAAGTTACGGTATCTCGTTCGTATGCGGAAGCCGAGTATCGGTCCATGGCTTTCGCTTATTGTGAGCTAGTTCAGCTCAAGGCGCTTCTCTTGTCTTCGGATCGATGTCCGACATTCGTCTCCTACGCGTCTATTCTGTGATAGTCAAGTTGCTCTACACATTTCATCTAATCCCCTCTTCCATGAACACACAAAACATATCGAGGTTGACTGTCACTTTGTGTGTGACTTGATTCACTCTGGCGCAGTTGTTACTAGTTATGTTCGTATGTCCGAGCAACCCGCTGACATGTTTACTAAGGCCCTTGGCAAATCTTAATTTGTTTATCTTCTCAACAATTTGGACATTCTTGATTTACATGTTCCAACTTGAGAGGAATAAAGAGATCGATAATATTATTAAGATTGTATTTATCTTTGTATATATTAGTTTCTTGGATGATAAGCCAGGATAATCTCCTATATATTGTAATCAGTTTACACGTAAATAATCAAGGAAAGTATTCCTAAGTGTCCCTCTCGGTTCTTTACAATTTGTCTGAGAAATGAATTTCATCACTCTATCATCAATTCGAGAAGGAGATTACATGAAGTAGACTTGGGCCCGGTTTCTGTTCCTAGAAACCATGGAACCGGAACGGGAACCGGGCATGGGCCGATTTCGGTTCGGTTCCGATTTCCGCCAGTTCCGGAGCCGGTTTCTCCCGGTTCCGGTTCCGATCGGAACCGCGAATTTTTAAAAAAATTAATCCGAGCCACGTCGCGATCACAGTATACACACACCGCGATCGCGGCACACAGACCGCGATCGCGGTTTGGGTGCCGCGATTGCGGTCCCAAAAAACAAAACCCATGTTTTTAACAAAAATCCAAACCTGCGATCGCGTCCTCTAGGCCGCGATCACGGTTTCCCATCCCGCGACCGCGGACTGAAACCCGCGGTCGCGGATTTGATTTTGGCCCAAACCGAGCTTGGAAATTGGACTAAGGCGAATATGCGATTAAGGCTTGTTCTTCAAAACAAAAAAAAGTTGGATAATTAAAGAGCTTGGACTTAAAATTAAGTTGCCTACGTATCCTCTCGGGGTTATAGAGGAATCAAAGCCCACATAGTTCTCTTACCTTTCGATATGAAACCCCGATTTGCTTACCATCTACGTCGATCCATCCGAAGCGCTCTCGGATTGGGACTCATCATCTTGGCCGTCCGAGTCGGAAGTTTCGGATACCTCCGCCTTTTGTTGACGAATTTCCGTCCTCTTCCAATCACATACGCACACTTGGGCTTCCAAGACATCGGGCTTTAAACTAGATCGTTTTGCGTCTAGGACGTCTCCTCCTTGATGTTCGCATTTTTGGTATAGTTTTTGATAGGTTTTCTTTGTTTATTAGGATTAATTTTGTCTAGTTTAGGTTTCGTTTTAAGTGTTTTTAGTTAGTTTTGTATAAATCTGCGAAAAAAGTGGAATCTACACTATTTTGTGTATTTTGCAGGTTTTAGCTAGGAAAGGAGCTAAATGGAGATAAATTTGGAGCATCACAATGAAGGACGGGAAAGTGCAAGATTTAAGAAGTCGAAGCTCAAGAAAACGAGAGGAGGTGTTGAAGAAAACAAAACCCCAGGCTCGTTAACGAGGCTGTGAAGGGTCGTTAACGAGGCCACGACGAAGAAGGTTTCGGAGTATTATTTTATTATTCACCGATCCTGAGCGGGAATTTATTTCCGTATCGGTTGAGTATCTTTTTAGAATCTTTATGGGTTAATAGAATATGTATTTTAGGGTTTAATATCTTTTTAGATTTTATTTCTATCTTTTAGAGATTGTTTCTATCTTTTTAGGAAAGTTTTTATCTTTTAGCTTTTTAGTTTTTTTAGGATTTTTTAGTATAAATACCCTTCTATCTAGCATAGAAAGGGGGGGCTTAATTTTGGAGTAAAAGTTTTAGAGTTAGTTTTGGAGAAGGAAGGAAGGTCGAAGGAAAGGCTGCCGGATCGGAAGTCGGTGACGAGGGGTCGGTGACGACGGTTTTCGATTTTCGTTGATCGAGTTTGTGGTTCGGTGATTGTTTTGTTTTGGTTTTTCTTCTGATTCTCTGTAAGACGATATTTTTGTTATTAATTTAAGTTTGAGTTTTGTTTTCATGTTTGTTTTTATTGAAATTTTTGGTTTCTTAATCATGAGTAGTGAGTAGTTATTTTTCTAGGGTCGGGGTTAAGCCCGGCATAGTTGAGCATGTTTGATGAAGTAAGATAGTGTTTTGAATGCCTTTTATTTTTATTGAGATTGTTTGTTGTGCTTAATACCGAAACGGGAGTTGAGGTAATTTGAGTTTTAACTTGATTGAAAGAGAAAGTTAGTAACTTGAAGGTTGATATTGTTTGAAAACGGAAGTTTCAAGCTTTAGATCCAAAACAAGCAATTGAGTGAGTTGGTTTATGAAAATAGATTAATTTACCTGTCAAGTCAATGAAAGTTGATAACTCTATCTATTTAAAGGCATGATCTTATCTTCTTACGAATTCTTATGCTTGGCTATGTTGTGGTGTCCCTTATCCTAGATATTTGTTTTATTGAATTATTTGTGATAAATCTTTGTTGCTGAATGCTTGCTTCGGTACCGAGTATTAATTAGAATTTTATTAGTTCGTTAATTGATGTTTTTATATTCGGTGGTTCGGTAACGATCCTGACAAGGTTGTTAACGAGGCATCTCGTGAGTGATTGTGTTTGATTTTGTTTGATTTTTATTAGATTCATAGACAAATAACCTTGCTTCGTGTGGAACGATCCTGACTCCACTGTACTCAGCGGGGTCTTGACTTACAAATTTATTTGTTGGCCGAGAAACCCTATCAACAAATTGGCGCCGTTGCCGGGGAAGCAACGAGTTGTTAGTTTATATTTGGGATCGGGACTAGCCCGACCCCGTTTTTGTTTTTAAGTTTTGTTTTCTTTGTTTGTTTTCTCAGTGTATGCCGGTAGGACGAAGAAGGCTTCAGTTTGATAGCTCCAGTTATTACTCAGAACCCGAACGTTCCCTGCACCGACGACTCCGAGAAAACCGAGCCATGGCCACAGCTGAAGAGATGGCTCAAGAGCTAGAGATCCTCCGGACCCAAATGGAGGCACTGAGAGCTGAGAAGGACGGCGCTGATGCAGACAAGGCTCGACTGCAAGAAGAGCTAAACGCCTATCCAAGGAATGCCAAGCAATACATGCATCCGGAACTGAGGGTGCCAGAATCTCCTATTGTGCTTCCTGAGATAGAGAAACCTTTTGAGATCAAGTCTCAATTTATATCCTTGATTAAACGGGCTCAGTTTGAAGGGAAACCTGCTGAGTGCCCTATGGAACATATTAGAAATTTTCTTGATTTATGTGACACCATAGCTTTTGAAGGTGTCTCACTAGAATATGTTCTGTTGAAAGCTTTTAGATGGTCACTTACTGGAAAGGCCCTGAACTGGTTAGAGAGCCTACCTTCTAAGTCTATCAGGACTTGGAAAGCTTTGTATGATCAATTTCTTACAAAGTTTTTCCCTCCTGCTAAGACAACGGAGTTAAGGAAACGCATCACGTCTTATCACCAGTTGCCTAATGAGACATTTGTTGAAACATGGGAAAGATTTAAAGAGATGCTTAGACAATGCCCTACTCATGGGCAACCATTATATGTATTGCAAGAAATCTTTTTCCAGGGTATCAACGCAGAGACCAAGAACCGCATCAACACGCATACTGCGTGCGGTTTTATAGAGATGAACCCGACAGATGCGTGGGAACTGTTGGACAAGCTCGCAAATTACGATGCTATGTACGGAACCCAATAGGCTCCACAAACTCAAAAACGTCTCTATGTGCCCAATCGAGATGAAGTCGACCCCGATGTTAAAAATCAATTCTTACAAGATGAGGTCAACCGTTTGAGAAAACAGGTAAGTTTTCTGAAATTCTCTCAATCATGTCAAGAATGTGGTTCTTCTGCGCATAGTACTTCTGCTTGCACTAACATTGAGCAGGTTAGAACCGCTGAGACGATAGCTGAGATGAATTACATGAGAGGACCCTACAGGAACCAGCCTAATTACAATGACAGGTCGAACAACTATCAATCATGGGGCAATCAGAATGCAAATCATAATTACACAGGGCCCCGGCAAGATAGACGACCTGCACCATATCGACCTCCAAGCCATCAGGAGACACCATCATGGGCTCAAGAGATTAAAGAGGGCATCAATGGATTGGATAAAAGATGGGGAGAGTTCGATATTTGGAAGAAGAGTGTTGATTCCCAACTAGGAGACCTTGCTGCACGGATTCCAAGACCACAAGGGCAACTCCCGGGTCGTACCGAAGAGAACCCTAGAGGCCAAATAGCAGCAGTACACCTTAGAAGCGGGAAGACACTACCGGATAGAGTTCAAGCTGAAGAGAAGGAGGAACAAGATCTCGCCAGCCATCTCGTTAACGAGCCAGCGAGAGCTAGTACCGAGCCTACAGGCCAGGATGACGAGGCTCCGAGGATTCCTGACGAGCCCAGCCCAGGTAAGTTTTCTAAACCGAGTCCTCCTCTCAATCCCAGGCTCGTTAACGACCCCACCAGGGTCGGTAACGACCCACCGAGGACACCAAACGACCCTAGTGTCGACCCGGTACTCTCACCTCTCGAGCCTAACTTGGTTCCGAGAATGGTGAAAACTCTTCCATTTCCAATTAAGAAATCTATGGAATCTACTGATAGTAAGTTCAAGCGTTTCGTTAAGATTCTTCAGGGCATTAATATTTCCATCCCATTCGCTGAGGCCCTAAGCGAAATGCCGGCTTACACAAAATTCTTGAAAGATATTCTTAGCAGGAAAAGATCTATTACAGAGCTGCAGGACGAGGTCAGATCCATAGCTCTTCTAGAAAAGCTTGGAGATCCTGGGAGGTTTGCAATCACAATCGGCATAGGCAACCACAAGTTCAAAGCTTTATGCGATCTTGGTGCCAGTGCTAGTCTTGTTCCACTCTCAATCTGGTCTAGAGCAAATATGGGACCATTAGAGCCTGTCAACATGCGGCTTTATATGGCAGATGGATCTTGCATCAAACCAACAGGGCTGCTAGAAGATTTTCCAGTTCAAGTGGGTAATTTCTTTGTTCCGAATGACTTCATCGTAATGGCAATGCCCGAAGATCCAGTTGTGCCTATTATTTTGGGAAGACCATTCCTCGCCACAGCAGGAGCTATAATCGATGTTCGGAGAGGACTCCTAACTTTTAAAATTGGGGATGAGGTGACAGAATTCCGATTCAAACAATCCAAGGAGTCCGACAAAGCTGAAGTCAAGATGCTCTACGCCCACGAGGAGATCATTGAATGTGGAGACCCCATAGGAAGATCAGCATGCAATGATGAAATTTCAGGGCAAAGATGGGTAGAAATCTCCACTGCAGTCTCAGTAACGAGTCCTCCAGCATCGTTACCGATTCTCCTGGCAGAAGAAGCAGGCTCGTTAACGACCCACTCAGATTCGTTAACGACCCTTGCCGAAGATGGTGAGATCTCAGCTTTCGAATGCTTTCATGAAGTATTGAAGACGGAACTAGAAGAGCCCATTCTAATTCCTGACGAACCGTCCCCAACACTTAAACATTTGCCAGATTCCCTCAGGTATGAATTCCTCGGACCAAACTCCTAAGTGTGATTAAGATGCATAGAAAAGCCATAGGCTACTCCCTAGATGATATAACTGGCATATCCCCTTCTCTTTGCATGCATAGGATTTACATGGAGGACAATCATAAACCCACCATAGAGCATCAACGTAGATTAAATCCTAACATGAAAGATGTAGTTAAAAAGGAAATTATTAAATTACTTGATGCAGGGATCATATTTCCTATTTCGGACAGCCAATGGGTGAGTCCGGTCCATGTAGTCCCTAAGAAAGGGGGGATGACTGTGATAGAAAATGAAAAGGGAGAGCTTATTCCAACTAGAACCACCACTAGTTGGAGGATGTGCATTGATTATAGGAAGCTAAATAGCGCTACTAGAAAAGATCATTTTCCGCTTCCTTTCATAGATCAAGTTTTAGAACGCTTAGTCCAGCATGATTACTTTTGTTATTTAGATGGCTATAGCGGCTTTTGGTAGATTCCCATTCATCCTGATGACCAAGAGAAAACAACCTTTACATGTCCCTATGGAACCTTTGCTTATAAAAGAATGCCATTTGGGCTTTGCAATGCCCCCGCTACTTTTCAAAGATGTATGATGGCTATTTTTTCTGATATGATAGAGGATATTGTAGAGGTTTTTATGGATGATTTTTCTGTGTATGGTTCTTCATTTGATTCTTGTCTTGCTAACCTTGCACGAGTGCTTAAACGATGTGAAGAAACCAATCTTGTACTGAATTGGGAAAAATGTCACTTTATGGTTCAAGAGGGGATAGTACTAGGACACCTTCTCTCTAAAAGAGGGATAGAAGTAGATAAAGCGAAAATTGAGCTTATTGAAAAATTACCTCCTCCCTCTTCTGTAAGAGACATTAGGAGTTTTTTAGGGCATGCTGGCTTTTACAGGCGATTTATTCAGGATTTTTCTAAGATAGCTAAACCTTTGACTAACCTACTAATGAAAGATGTAGTGTTTCAGCTGTCTCTAGAATGTCTTGAAGCATTTTACAGGTTAAGAGTTGCCCTTGTGTCCGCCCCCATCATGCAGTCCCCAGACTGGACATTGCCCTTTAAGATCATGTGCGATGCCAGTGACTATGCAGTTGGCGCAGTTTTAGGGCAAAGGAAATACAAGAAACTCCACGCCATTTACTACGCCAGTAAGACGCTGGATGAGGCGCAGAGTAAGTATACCACAACGGAGAAGGAATTCCTTGCTGTGGTATTTGCCTTTGAAAAATTTCGGTCCTATCTTGTTGGATCCAAAGTGATTGTTTATACTGACCATGAGGCCGTTAGATACCTAATGGCTAAAAAAGATGCAAAACCTAGATTGCTTCGTTGGATGCTCTTACTGCAGGAATTCGATCATGAAATAAGAGACAAGAAGGGAGCAGAAAATCTAGTGGCGGATCACTTGTCCAGGTTGCCAGTTGAGCATATCACCGAGTCCAGCAATGACGTTCCGATAAATGATTCCAGACCCGACGAACACCTTCTACTGAACGAGGTTGAGATCTACAAGATCCTCGTTACCGACACCTTCAGGATCGTTAACGAGGTGCCGAGGCTGGAAGACACAATTAAAAAGGGAAAATGTTCAAGTTTGGTCGACAATCAAGCCAATGGGGTCGTTACTGAGCTACGGGAGGTCGGTACCGAGGTCAATAAATGGAAACCTAGCTCGTTAACGACCCATCCAGGTAAGATTACTGAACCTAAGTCTTCTCAATTAAAATCCATCCCCTCTCCTTCTTCAATTTCTTCTTCCTCAATATCAATCCATGCTATTAGAGGGCCAAAAGCTCCTTGGTTTGCGGATTTCGCTAACTATCTTGTAGGAGGCGTAATTCCCGAGGGCCTCACCCCACAAAAGAAGAAGAAATTTCTCCATGATGTGAAACAATACTACTGGGACGATCCCTACTTGTTTAAACAAGGAAGTGATCACCTTTTTCGGCGTTGTATCCCAGAAGAGGAGATTGAAAACGTGATCCGTCAATGCCACACACTGCCAACTGGAGGTCATGCAAAAGGATTCAAAACTACTGCGAAGATTCTTCAAAGTGGTCTCTATTGGCCCACCATGTTCAAAGATGTGCAAGCTTATGTGATGGCATGTGATGGATGTCAACGCTCAGGCAACATAACTTGGAGACATGAGAATCCACTAACTGGGATATTAGAAGTTGAGTTATTTGATATATAGGGTATTGATTTCATGGGACCATTTCCCGCCTCAGGACCCTACAAGTACATCTTAGTTGCGGTTGATTATGTTTCCAAGTGGGTGGAAGTTGTTGCTACAAGGACTAACGACGCCAAGACTGTTGCTAAATTCATCAAGACCAATATTTTCTTCAGATTCGGCGTTCCAAGAGTCCTAATTAGTGATGGTGGCTCCCATTTCATCGAGCGGAGTTTTGAAGCCCTTTTGGCTAAATATGGGGTATCTCATCGGGTGGCAACACCATATCATCCCCAAACAAGTGGCCAAGTTGAAGTTTCAAACAGGCAAATCAAGAGCATATTAGAGAAGACAGTTTCCCGTTCTAGAAAAGATTGGTCCTCCAAATTGGATGACGCTCTATGGGCATATAGGACAGCATACAAAACGCCTCTACGCACCACCCCCTATAATCTAGTGTATGGCAAGGCATGTCATTTACCGGTCGAAATGGAGCATAAAGCGTTATGGGCTCTCAAGGAGCTCAACATGAACCTCGACACGGCTGGAGCAAAAAGATTCATGGACTTGCAAGCATTAGAAGAATTGAGGCTGAAGGCGTACGAAAATGCTGAAATCTACAAGGAGCGCACCAAAAGGTGGCATGATCGGAAATTGGTGCCCAAAACTTACCACATTGGCGATAAGGTACTTCTCTTCAACTCTAGACTCCGATTATTCCCAGGAAAGCTAAGGACATGATGGAGTGGACCATTTGTGGTTCATCACATTTATCCTCACGGAGCAGTAGAGTTGACTGATAACCGAGGCGTCATTTTCAAAGTTAATGGACACCGGTTGAAGAAATTTCATGAGCAGCCTGATCCTGATGAAGAAATAAGAGTTACCATGGCTCTCACACCACAAGACTAGCAAGAGAGCTCGTCGGACTAACGACGTTAAACATAGCGCTTACGGGAGGCAACCCGCTTTTTAGAATAGGTTTATTTTATTTTATTTTATTTTATTTTATTTTTCTTTTAGATTATTTCCTAGCTTTCTTTTATTTTTATTTTTTTTAGTTTAAATAGGATAGAAATAAGATTTTTTGAGCTAACAAGATTTCAGGAAAAAAGGGGTTGAAATGCACTCAAGGAGGCTACGGTGGCTCGTTAACGACCCACTCAGGGTCGTTAACGACCCAGTTCGGACGACCCGATTCGTCACAATACGGGGCAGGTAAGTAATTCTAACCTAGTTAACTTTTCTAACCCTAGCCGCCACCCCCTCTATCTTTACCCCTCCTATAAAAACCCTTCTACCCCTCCCAAAATTCTACCACAATCTCTCCCAACTTTCACTCTCAAACCCAAAACTCTCTCAATCCCTTTCCCTTTTCTCCTACCGAGTCGGAAATCCCATGCTAACGACCACCGGAGACGCCATCGTTATCGGAGTTCGAAGGCCCTCTCACCGTCGACGACGAGCTCGTTAACCTACCCCGATCCCGACCCTTGTCCTTTTAATTCTCAGTTCTCCGGTATGATTTCTAAACTCTTGCTTGAATTTGCATGATTGAGTATCTATAGGGTTAAATTTCATATCTTGAATCATGATTTTTAGGGAGATCGATGAGCATGCCTAAATTCCGTTCTAAAATTCTTGATTATGCTTAGTTGTTCATGTTTTAGGTAAGATTATCCATGATGGATTAGTTATTGTAACCCTTTAGTTAAGAAAGCATGAATTTTCTTGTTCTAGATCTAAAAGTTCGAACTTTGCATGTCAAAATTTCGGGAAATTTATAGCATGTTCGGGATGGGTAATTGAGTAAGTATGGGGTGCTTTTACCCAATGAGGGAATTGTGGAGAATAATATAAGATTGCATGCTTGATTTGTGCTGAATTAGAGGTAGATTCAATTTCGAACATTACTGGTTTCGCTCTCGGTGGCTCGTTAACGACCCACCCAGGCTCGTTAAACGACCCTGCACTTCATCAATGCTTAATCCGAGGCCAGCTTCGTGAACAACCCAATTGTGTAGTTTATGAATAATTCCGAGGTTAATTTTGAGACCAAGTATGGGGTCTCGTACCTATTATTTTGGAGTGGATCTTATCTTGGAAAATTTTCGATTATTTTGTAGGATCCATGGCTAGTTCAAGCAAAACCGCTACCCGAGCCCAGAAGAAGAGGAGAAACCACAGGTCTCCATCTCCACCCCGGGTGGACGATGTGATTTTGAGCAGTCAAAGCCAAGTACGGCACTACCGGGATTTCTTGGAGAAGGACCATTACACCCGATGGTTCTCGAAGTCTAGCGTCGTCTCTACGGGCATCTACACGGATGTCAAGGACGCTTTTGCCATCCTTGGGGCCGCACACTTATTGAAGCAAGAGAGCTTGCCACATTATCCGGCCCTCACATCCGAGTTCTTGGCCACCTTGGAGACCAACTTCTCGTCGAAAATCTCGGCGGGACGCATTCGGTTCCGGCTCGGTAACAAGGACCGTGACTTCACCATGGCGGAGTTCAATGCAATCTTGGAGCTCCCAAACCCGTCTAGAGACTATAGCTTGAAGGACTACCGAGTGACCCGCACTTGGAGCTACATCACCGGAGAGGTTCAATCCTCCACCGCGGCGCTATCCGGAGCAACCATAGTCAACCCCATCTTCCGGATCATCTTGAGAGTCCTCGCCGCACTATTCTGGCCGAAGAAGGAGTTGAACCGGTCTATAAGGACGGAGGTCGCTTGCTTCCGCACCATCCTCTTCGAGGAGCCTGGCCCCTTGAATTTGGGGTACGAATGGCTCTACTACGTCGAGAAGTCCCACAAGTCCAAGGAGGTATGGTGTGGCAATTTGGTTAGCCTCTTGGCTAAGAATCTTGGAGTGGATCTCACCCGCTACACACCGGCCCACGCTCAACTCCTCAACAAGAACTATTGGTATAGCGTCGGGATTTTCGTGCAAGCCGAGGGAGGCTACAAACTGAAGGTTCGAGATCAAGTCGTCATACCTTCCCTCGACATGTACGAGCTACTCTACGTAACGAATTGGTACGAGGTGTGGACGGGCCAGCCTTACCCATTGGAGCCAACACCAGAAGATGAGCTCTCACTTAGGCCATGTCACACCCGGTTTGAGCGGGACGATGTGGACGAATATGAAGATGAAGATGAGCAAGAGGATACCGAGGTCGTAGGCAATGATACCGAGGAAGCCGACACCGAGGGCAACACTGAGGAGCTCAACTTTACAGAAGAAGACATGGAGACGGAGGAATTAGGAGGCAATATCTTCGTCAACGAGCCAACCAGGGTCGTTAACGACCATTTCCAGCCACCACCCAACACTGTTAACGAGGCAACCAGCTTCGTTAACGAGGTGCCGCAAGCTCCTGTCGACCCTCCACCAGCTCCTGTCGACCCTCATGCATATGGCTTAATGCCTTACAACCCGGTGATGTACCAAGATCATTTCCAGACTCACTACCCACCACCTCCTCAGCCCGAGTACACAGGATCGAGCATACCACCACCATGGGCCGAGGATCTTTCTGCACGGATGCAGCAGCTTCACCTCCAGACCGATCACATTCATCGGAGGATGGATAGATGGGAAACCGTCTACTCCGCACGCATGTTGAGAGAGGACGAGCGGCAACATCAAAGAGAGGCAGAGGATGCTGAGCATTGGAGAACAATGTATGACTTCATGGGGCACTTTGAGCACTATTTTCCTCCACCAAACCGTTGATCAAGCTCAAGATGAAGTTTCCTTTCCTTGTTTCCACTTTTGTAAATTTTATGTCTTTCTTTTTCTTTTTAAATTTTTGTTTTCTTTTCTACTTCTTTTCCCTATTCTTCTTATTTTTCTTACAGTGGGGACACTGTAATTTTAAGTATGGGGTGGGAAGAAAGTAGAAAAATTATGTCCTAGGTGTTTTTATGTTTTATGTAGTTGTTACTTCTGTTAAATCGAAAAAACCAAAAAAAATTGAAAATTTTGAAAAATCCAAAAAGAGTTTAGAATTGATAGATATTCCTTCTTAAAAGTTCTATGATAGCAATCATTAGCTTGACCATATAATTCCTTGCAAATATGTCTTTTAAAGTATAGCCGGATTCTTAAAAATCGAAATTATTGTTTTTTAGAAGAGAATAGCATTAGATGAAATTGAGCACGTATACTTTATAGCATAGATGATGCAATCCAACAAAACCTACCTTGTGAGAAATTTTTGGCCTTAAGGGAGAACATTTATAAATCCCTCTTCTTTTTTGTGTGATTTACTCTCCTTATGCATATTATCTCTTGGAATTGTGATGGTTATCTATTTCTTGAGACCCTTATAAGATTTTTAGTTCATTACTTGTGAAGATCATATGATAGAGAACTTATTTTTATGAGCCCTATTATACCCTATCTACCTTTACATTATTCCTTCTTTTGATAACCAATTCTGGCCTGAAACCTTTTATATTTAGCTCCACAAAAATTGTTCCCTAGCCGAGATAAGCTTGACCCTATCCGGGAATTAGGACTTAGATTGGAGAGGTGAAGTTTTGTGTTTTGTTGAAAAGAAAAGAGTTTCTATTTGCTTGAATTAAAGGGTATTTTGGGAAGGGTAGATTTGGAAGTCTCTTGTTATTACATGTAAGAAAGGTCTCTTGAAAGAAGAAAAAAGATGCACAATTAAGTTTAAAGGGAAGAAAATGTATATGGTGGATCGTTAACGACCCGGATGTGGGTTCGTTAACGAGGCAGCGAAATAAATATAAAAAAAAAAGAGAAAGAAAGAAGAAAAGTTGAAGTGCATTTGTGTTTAAAAAATAATATCAAGAGATTCTTTTATTTTTGATTATGAGACTTTCTAGGATGATAAATGGGTGAGTGAAAATAAGTGTGCATAATATGAAAGTGAGTTTGGTTATTTTATATGAGAGTTTTGATGTTATGTGTGAGTTTTTTTTAAGGAGTCTTTGATTCCCGGATATTATTAGCACCACATGACCAAAATATCTCCATGCCTTATTGTTATTTCCAAGCCCCATTACAACCCGGCCGAATGGAAGCTTCTATGAAGTTTTTCATTGAGCCTAAGTTCTCTTGATGATTCTCTACTTGTTTTGACAAATCTTGGGTGGAGAGTATTGGTGATATAAGTTCCAATTTCTATGAGTTTTTGTATATAGGATGAGTTGAGAGATTGAAATTATAAGCCTAAACACATGAGAGTTGAGTGAAACACATTATATCCCTTGAGAGGTTGGATTGTATTATTTTATGTCTATTTAAGTGCATATATGTGTGAGGATGTTAATAGTCTTTTGCTATAATTTTCTTATGTATAGATGTTGCTTTTTGAAGATGGCTATGTCTTGATAAGCATGGTTTGTTTTGGTTTTGGTTAGTATCTTGATTATTGCTTGAGGACAAGCAAGTCTAAGTATGGGGTATTTTGATGTTCGCATTTTTGGTATAGTTTTTGATAGGTTTTCTTTGTTTATTAGGATTAATTTTGTCTAGTTTAGGTTTCGTTTTAAGTGTTTTTAGTTAGTTTTGTATAAATCTGCGAAAAAAGTGGAATCTACGCTATTTTGTGTATTTTGCAGGTTTTAGCTAGGAAAGGAGCTAAATGGAGATAAATTTGGAGCATCACAATGAAGGACGGGAAAGTGCAAGATTTAAGAAGTCGAAGCTCAAGAAAACGAGAGGAGGTGTTGAAGAAAACAAAACCCCAGGCTCGTTAACGAGGCTGTGAAGGGTCGTTAACGAGGCCACGACGAAGAAGGTTTCGGAGTATTATTTTATTATTCACCGATCCTGAGCGGGAATTTATTTCCGTATCGGTTGAGTATCTTTTTAGAATCTTTATGGGTTAATAGAATATGTATTTTAGGGTTTAATATCTTTTTAGATTTTATTTCTATCTTTTAGAGATTGTTTCTATCTTTTTAGGAAAGTTTTTATCTTTTAGCTTTTTAATTTTTTTAGGATTTTTTAGTATAAATACCCTTCTATCTAGCATAGAAAGGGGGGGCTTAATTTTGGAGTAAAAGTTTTAGAGTTAGTTTTGGAGAAGGAAGGAAGGCCGAAGGAAAGGCTGCCGGATCGGAAGTCGGTGACGAGGGGTCGGTGACGACGGTTTCCGAGGTTCGTTGATCGAGTTTGTGGTTCGGTGATTGTTTTGTTTTGGTTTTTCTTCCGATTCTCTGTAAGACGATATTTTTGTTATTAATTTAAGTTTGAGTTTTGTTTTCATGTTTGTTTTTATTAAAGTTTTTGGTTTCTTAATCATGAGTAGTGAGTAGTTATTTTTCTAGGGTCGGGGTTAAGCCCGGCATAGTTGAGCATGTTTGATGAAGTAAGATAGTGTTTTGAATGCCTTTAAATTTTATTGGGATTGTTTGTTGTGCTTATTACCGAAACGGGAGTTGAGGTAATTTGAGTTTTAACTTGATTGAAAGAGAAAGTTAGTAACTTGAAGGTTGATATTGTTTGAAAACGGAAGTTTCAAGCTTTAGATCCAAAACAAGCAATTGAGTGAGTTGGTTTATGAAAATAGATTAATTTACCTGTCAAGTCAATGAAAGTTGATAACTCTATCTATTTAAAGGCATGATCTTATCTTCTTACGAATTCTTATGCTTGGCTATGTTGTGGTGTCCCTTATCCTAGATATTTGTTTTATTGAATTATTTCTGATAAATCTTCGTTGTTGAATGCTTGCTTCGGTACCGAGTATTAATTAGAATTTTATTAGTTCGTTAATTGATGTTTTTATATTCGGTGGTTCGGTAACGATCCTCACAAGGTCGTTAACGAGGCATCTCGTGAGTGATTGTGTTTGATTTTGTTTGATTTTTATTAGATTAATAGGCAAATAACCTTGCTTCCTGTGGAACGATCCTGACTCCACTGTACTCAGCGGGGTCTTGACTTACAAATTTATTTGTTGGCCGAGAAACCCTATCAACACTCCTTCGCTAAATGTTTGCTCTACCGATACAGTTGAGGCGGGAACAACAAGCACTTGAACCACGATCTTGACCAAGGTTGGGAAAGTCTTCTTGTGGGTTTTCCACCAAGCTAAAATATCAAATTCTCCTTCACCAAACTCAAAGTGGGTTGTTAGATAAGTTTCACACTCTGCATTCGAGCTCGAATGTCTCGGTTTCTTGGTAAGGGTATGCAAAAGATTAGCCCCCCCACCTTTTAGTAGCACCGAGGGCGCTCGAGCTCGAAGAGGAAGATGAATGTGGAGGTAATGGAGAAGAACTAACACTAGATGAATATTCGGTAATCAATTCCTCAATTGATCTTCTAAATTTACTAAGTATATCCCCAACACTAGCAATATCATCATTAACATCCAACTCTAATGCATCATAATTACCATTAAAAAACATTTTTAAACCACTCATCTTAAACCTAGGTTCAAACACACAAGCAACAAGATAAATATCGGGGATAACTTTATAATAGTTCAACCATTTCACTTTCATAGCATCAATAGCACCACAAAGTTCAAGGAATTTACGCCCCTCACAAAAACCGCCCGCCACATCCAATGCTTCAAAACAAAAAAAATGAGCACAAGGTTTATAAATATGACTAAAAGTTAATGTTGCATCATGAAATATTCTCAAAACTTCTAAGCTTTTATAACAATAATCCCAACATTGAAAAATAATGGCATTGTCGGGAAAATATATGGACGCAAAAGAAGTCTAAAGTTCTTTGTAAGGCATGCATGCATGAAGTAGTTTAAAAGTGGAGTTCCAACGGTGGCAAACATCTTTTGGAAATGTTCGGGGTGGAACACCTTTTTGAGTACAAAACGCCGTCCAATCTTGGGAGGTTCGGGGGCTATCCCACATACGACTAACAACATATCTAATAGGAGCGATTAAAGTCGACATAACATTTAAACCATCTTTGACACAAAGGTTTAAAATATAACAAACACATCTTACATGAAAATACTTCGCTCCAAGAATTGGTTGACAATTCCGAATCAATTCTCGGAGTGAAGCGGTGCTGTTAGATGCATTGTCAAACGAGATAGAAAAAACTCGATGAAGTAGTCTATACTCTTCCAAAATAGTACGAATAATGTTACTAATCATTAAAGCGGTACGAGAATAATCAAAAACTCTATAAGCCAAAACACGTTTTTACACAACAAAATGATCATCAATAAAATGACATGTTAAGCCCATGTATGAATGATTTTGCCAATGATCACTCCTAATTGAAACTTTGATATCATTTTGAGCAAAAAAAACTCATCAATTCCATTTTGCGGGTTTTATATGCTTTCATCACATTCTTTTTTACCGAATTCCTAGTAGTCGGTTTATAAGCGGGTTGTACATGATTAGTCATCCAATTGTTAAATCCTAACTTTTCGACTAAACTAAATGACAAGTGATCAACACAAATAGACTCGAAGAAGGCATACATGCTATCATTATGGTTATAAGCAAATAAATAAGGGTTATGATGAAGATTATGGGAAGAAGAAGTTGCAAACCCAAAGAGTTGGGATTGTCCTCGCATCATGCCTAGCTTGTCGGGGTGTGCTCTCTTCACGTGCTTTGACAATGTTTCATAGCCCGATTCCGACACCCATATGTAATGCTTAGGACAATAGTTACAATGAACTTTAAATTTCTTGGTAGATGCCTCATAAGCTCCCTTACGAAAATGTTTAGTAAAAATATCGGATTTAAGGATTGGAGCCTCACCCTCGGTCGCCTCGGATCCATGATCCACATCCACTCCCTCATTTTCATTGGGAGTGGACGATCCCGGTTGTACCACATTGGGATTGAGATTCGAAAATTTCGACAAGTTAATAGGGGGTACAAATTCTACATTTGAACCACTCTCTTGTGAGCCAAAAATTTGATCAATGTTAAGAAATCCTTCCATTTTTTTAAATTGTAACTAAACAAGAAAACAAAAATCAACGTGTGGTAAAGAAATATGTAATTAAGAAGATAATGAACCTTGAAAGAACAATTATGAAAACAATTGTAAAAACTAGTAATGATTGAACGATTCTGAATTGAGAGAGCTTTGTAAACTTGAGATATTGAGAGAGAGAGAGAGAGAGTGTGTGGGTGGGAACGAGATCATGTAGTGGGTATTTATAGAAGAAATTTATCAACTAGCCGTTGGAATTATGAAATAGCCGTTGAAAACTAGCCGTTGGCTTTTAAAGCAAAACCACGACCGCGGCCTAAGACCCGCGGTCGCGGTTTTGATTTTGGCCAAAACCGAACCATTCTATTGAAAAAACCGCGACCGCGAGTCTCAGTCGGCCGCGGTCGCGGTTTTGTAATTCGGTCAAAAAATATAGCCGTTAGAGGGGGAACCAGCGGTTTTGGACCGCCGGTTCCTCGGTTCAGGCACCGCTGGTTCACCGGTTTCGAGGTGGAGGAACCGGAATCGGAACCTTACCGGGAACCGAACCCGCCGGTCCCGGAACCGGGTCCGGGTCCAGGTCTAATATGAAGACTTATATACAAATACCGGTTTATTAGGCCATCTCCAACAGTTTCCCCAAACTGTTGGAAATTGTTCATTTGGAGAATTTTATCCATTTTTTTTGTCCCAACAGCTTCCCTATCTAATTCTCTATAATGGAGAATTCTCCAAAAGATGGAAGTGTCTTCCCTATATTTAGAGAATTCTCCAAATTTATTTGGAGAATGTATTAATTAAAAGTGTATACATGGTAACTTGTGATTGGCCTAATGAAATTTTATAAAAAAAAATTATATATAAATAGAACTAATAAATGTAAGTTTCTCTAAAATAAAGAAGTTGTTGGAGTTAAAGTAAATTTTATTTAAAAAATATGATTTTTGATTCTCCATTTTGGATAAAATGATAGAGAAACTGTTGAAAATAGCCTTAGTGAACCTAACTAATATCCTATTCTATCACACACTCGCGCACATAACATAAGAATATGAAAGAGCTTATATTCCCTTTGGCGCGTTGTCTTTCGCAATGAAGTATCCGATTCTCCCAAAAGTTTTGTGCCCTTCAACTTTTTTTTTTGTTTGAAAAACAAAATAAAATATGCTTGATCTAGGGGCAACTTTTATATTTTTAAGAGATAATGGTTGATAATTTTAGGGGCGACAAAATACTTAAAATGTATTATAATTGAATATGTAAGATAAACACATACATGGCGTTGCATTCTTTTTTTTATCTCTCGCTCGATTCGATTAGTCGGGGTCAATTTACGTTCGAACCGGGTACTGCAGAGGCCTATTGTTAAGGATGATCCTTTTAATTTAATTTTTTTCTACACGCTGCCGAGAAGATTCGAACTTCGAACCTCGTAAACAAACGTTTAAGTAGCCAAACACATCGTCCTACTAGACCAATTGGTTATTGGTATGACGTTACATTCTTTGCACTGTAGTTGTATTAACAATATTGTCAAAATTGATAACTAGACCAAAATATCAAAGTAATTGATTGAGTAAAAAAAATTTATAAATATTTTGATCGATCGATTTTGGATGGCTAAAAAATGTATGGTGGACTATGAGTTTATCATCTGCCATGGTGAAAAAGCATTTGTGTACTATTTTTTTGCTTTTGATGTTGGAACCAGCTAATATCCAATATTCCAATATATGAACAAATAAATTCGGATTTTTGAACAAAAAAACTGTTATATATCGAGAAAACCTAGAGATTAAAGAGAAGAAGAGAATTTTTTTTTAGATTCCAATGAAGGCTTTTTAAAGGGTTTACAATACTTAATGAATAAGTCAACTCGGAATTCAGATAAATGATATCTTATCTGCAGATTTTGGTTCAAATGAAACAAGTTCTTATCCTAAGACGTAAAAAGAATACACTTTTCTTAATTCGCACTGCACTTTTTATACAAAAGTGCATTGCAAAATACAAAAACTACAATCCGAAAAAGTGTACTACAAAAAATGCACTATATAAAGTACGAAAAGTGCACTCCGAAATAAAAAAAGTGCATTGCGAACTAGGAAAAATGTATTCGTTTCAAGATAAGAGTTTGTTTCATTTGAACCAAACTCCTTATCTACATACTTGTATAATATTATAATAGGTTTTGTTAAGTAGCAACCACACTTGTGGTAAGGACTTTTTCTTAGAATGGGCACTAATTCCAACCATTAGATTTACTCATTACTATATATTCGATGATCATTTTTTTTTAAAACATTTTTTTACCTTTTTATATTATTAAAAAAAAGCATTATTGTTATGAAATGATTATAAAAGTAAGACCACTTTATCTTTTGGAAAGAACACTTAAACAAACTTTATGATAACTTTTAGATCATTAGAAAAGAGAGAGGGAGAGTAAGAACTTTAGAGAGTGTATTTCTTACTCTACTTTGGTGCAAGTTTTACAATGGATGATGGCCATATTTATAGGCCAAGAGTGGGGTAAAACTTTGGTAAATCTCCATGATTTATGCATGGAAATAAGGAGGTGAAGAAGGTGAATAATTCACCTTGTACAAATTTTCCTCCATTATACACTTGTTCATACATAATATGTGTAATACATGTGTGTGTAAATAGATAGCTTGTAGTATGATAATTTGGACTTCATAAATTTGGACTTCATAACACTCCCCCTTGAATATTCACCTTCTTTTCATGGAGTAGGATATGGGTAGACGGTGCCTCATTAAAAACCTTGTCAGGAAAAACCGAGTGGGATAAAAACCTGAACGAAGGGAAAAAGAGTGCAACCATTGATCCCATTGTACGCCTTGATGTTGCCTCATTAAAAACCTTGTCAAGCAAAACCCAGTGGGATAAAAAACTTGATCGAAGGGAAAAAGAGTGCAGCGCGTATGATACTCCCCCTGACTTCAACATATGTCTCGAAGTCTGCACATTCCAATTCTGGATACCAGTTCTCCAAATTTCTTGGGGATTAAAGACTTTGTGAACAAGTCAGCCAAATTGTCATTTGATCGTATTTGTTGGATGTCCACTTCACCAGCTTCTTCCAATTCACGAGTGGAGAAGAATTTTGGAGATATGTGCATTGTTCGGTCTCCTTTGATGTAGCCCTTCTTCATCTGAGCAACGCATGCTGAGTTATCCTCATATAATATTGTTGGATCATCAGTCATTGGTTTCATTCCACTTTCTTTCTGGATGAATTGAATCATTGCTCGAAGGGACACACATTCTCTTCCTGCCTCATATAGTGCAATCAATTCTTCTTGATTTGATGATGTGGTAGTCACAGTCTGCTTCGTTGATCTCCAAGAGATGGCAGTGCCTCCGTATGTGAACACATAGCCATTTTGAGATTTGGCTTTGTGTGGGTCAGACAAGTACCCTGCATCTGCATATCCAATTAAGGTTGCATCCCTTTGGTTACGATAATACAACCCAAGATCATGTGTGCCTCGGAGATAGCGGAATACATGTTTGATCCCGTTCCAATGCCTCCTTGTGGGTGCAGTGCTATACCTGGACAACAAATTTACTGCAAAAGCAATATCTGGTCTTGTATTGTTAGTTAAGTACATTAAAGCACCAATTGCACTTAAATATGGTACCTCAGGACCAAGAACCTCTTCGTCCTCTTCTCGGGGACGAAATTGATCCTTTTCTACATTGAGGGATCGAACTTCCATTGGAGAGCTCAAAGGGTGTGCTTTGTCCATGTAAAATCTCTTAAGAACTTTCTCGGTGTAATTAGACTGATGGATAAAGATTCCATCCCTTAAGTGCTCAATTTGTAAGCCAAGACAAAGCTTTGTTTGTCCGAGATCTTTCATCTCGAATTCTTTCATCAAATATTTCGCAGTATCTTGAAGCTCATTTGGAGTTCCGACGATGTTTAAATCGTCAACATAAACTGCGATAATAGCGAATTCCTTTTCGGATCGCTTGATGAAAACACATGGACAAACGGTGTCGTTCTTGTATCCCTCTTTCATGAGGTATTCACTGAGGCGATTGTACCACATTCGTCCAGATTGTTTTAGCCCATACAATGACCTCCTCAATTTTATGGAAAAAATTTCTCGAGGTTCACAATTATTGGCCTCAGGCAGCTTGAGTCCTTCGGGGACTCTCATGTAGATGTCTGTATCAAGTTATCCATATAAATATGCTGTAACGACATCCATGAGGCGCATTTGTAACCTTTCAAAGACAGTCAGTCCAATTAGGAATCTCAACGTAGTTGCATCAACTACTGGAGAGTATGTTTCTTCATAATCAATTCCATGGATCTGAGAAAAAAACTTTGTGCTACAAGCCTTGCTTTATATCTTACAATTTCGTTTTTCTCATTTCTCTTACGTACAAAGACCCATTTATAGCCGACTGGTTTCACACCATTGGGTGTACGAACTACTGGTCCAAAGACCTCTCGCTTTTCAAGCGATTTTAGTTCTGCCTGAATAGCCTCTTTCCATTTTGGCCAATCATTTCTTCGTCGACATTCATCGACCGATTTTGGCTCAAAATCATCATCTTCAATTACAATATTACTAGACACTGAGTATGCAAATATATCATCGACAATTACATCTTTTCGGTTCCATTGTGTGCATGTGGACACATAGTTTATGGAAATCTCAAAATTGTCGATATCATTATTCTTGTCTAGAATATCATCCTCTGTTGAGGTATTCTCATTTTCAATATCTTTGCCTTTACCATCATTCTCATGATCCATTGTGGCTTCTCCTGCTATACCCTTTTGGCTTCTTGCCTTTCTCGGTTTCAAATCTTTTGAGCCTAATGGTCTACCACGCTTTCGGCGTGTTGTAGACTCGCTTGCGATGGATGCATCTGGCAATCCATTGGGTATTTCAATTCTTGCTGAAGCATTTGCTGCAGGTATATGTGATTTAGTTACCTTCTGTGTATCAGTAAATGCATCTGGTAACTGATTTGCTACATTTTGCAAATGAATGATCCGTTGTACTTCTTGTTCACACATTTTTGTTCTTGGATCAAGATGGGATAATGCGGTTGCATTCCATGTGATTTCTTTCACATGTGGGTCCCCATTTTTCTTTTCTCCCCCTAAGGCTGGGAATGTATTTTCATCAAAATGGCAATCAGCAAATCTTGTTGTAAATAAATCACCAGTTGTTGGTTCAAGATATTTGATTATCGAGGGAGACTCAAAACCAACATAAATTCCCAATCTCCTTTGGGGTCCCATCTTTGTGCGCTGAGGTGGAGCAATAGGGACATAAACCGCACATCCAAATATTTTTAGATGTGAAATATTTGGCTCCTTACCGGACACAAGTTGCATAGGGGAATGTTCATGGTTTGCACTTGGCCTTAATCGAATTAAGGTTGTTGCATGTAATATTGCATGTCCCCATGCCGATGGTGGTAACTTTGATTTCATCAATAATGGTCTGGCAATTAATTGCAATCGCTTTATCAATGATTCAACGAGACCATTTTGTGTGTAAACATGAGCCACTGGATGCTCTATATCAAGCCCAATTGACATACAATAGTCATTGAATGTTTGAGATGTAAATTCTCCTGCATTATCGAGCCGGATTTTCTTTATTGTATAATCCGGAAATTGGGCCCTCAATCGAATTATTTGGGCAAGGAGTTTAGCAAATGCAACATTTCTTGTTGATAGTAGGCTTACATGTGACCAACGTGTAGATGCATCAATTAGCACCATAAAGTATCGGAATGGTCCACATGGTGGAGCAATTGGCCCACATATATCTCCTTGGATTCTTTCTAAGAATGCAGGATTCTCACTTGCAATCTTGTTTTTAGAAGGCCTGATACTTAGCTTTCCAAGTGAGCAAGCAGTGCAATTAAAATCACTGGACGGAAGAACCTTAATGTTCTTTAATGTATGTCCGAGTGAGCTCTTTATGATTTTGTGCATCATTACTGCCCCTGGATGACCCAATCGATCATGCCATAATGTGAATGTAGTTTGGTCATATGACCTTTTGTTAAACATTGCATTGACCTCAAACGGATAAATGTATGTATGATATAATCCGGAGGTTTGCGTTGGCATCCTTTCGAGAATCTGTTTGTGGCCAGATTCGTGTTTTATGATGCACAAGTATTCTTTCCCATTTTCATTCATGGTTTCCATATGAAACCCATTTAGACGCACATCCTTAAAGCTTAGCAAATTTCTTCGAGATTTACTCGAATATAGTGCGTCATTTATTACTAGCTTTGTTCCCTTTGGGAGTAGAATGACAGCTCTTCCAGAGCCTTCGATGAGTTTTGACACACCGGATATTGTAGTGACATTGCCTTCAAAGGCTCTTAATTGGGTAAAGTATTCTTTACTCATCAAGATGGTGTGTGTTGTTGCACTGTCCAAAAGACATTGCTCCTTCCCATCGGATTTCACTTTATGTGAGTCCATGTTTTCTATAAATATAAAGAAAAGGAGAATTAAGACATAAATAAAAGCTTCATATATTAAGGATAATTCTATTACACAAGTTCTATTATACAAGGCCTATTACACAAATCTTACGAGATAAAGGTTAAAGCATGAAATATAAAAGACATTGCAAATAACATGGAAGATAGTAGAGATATTTAGGGGCTCGTGCTTTTCATTTAAGCCCCTAAGGCATAGCCATCATCATTCTCAAGGTTGAGAAAGTCATTGACATCCAGACTAGTCACTGGTGACCTATCCACATCTTTATTATCGATGTAGTTGGTCTCGGTAGCCATTTTTTTATTCTTTTCAGCTTGGTAGAGCTTCACTAGGTGTGGAGCTGTCGGCATACCTTTGACCAGTGACCAGTCACGCCACATTTGTAGCATGTTGATTTGGATTTCTGGGAGGATCCTGATGGACCCGTCTGGACCTTTTGCTTCACATCCCCCTTGTAGCCATGGTTCTCACGGTGATTATCGTGGATTTTGTTGTAGACTCGGCCACGCCCATGGCCACCACGGCCACCACGGCTCCCATAGTGACCACGACCTCGTCCACGCCCATTGTTACGGCGTGATTGTTGCCCACGTTCATTGTCGTTCCTATCATGGAACGCTTTGTTCATAGCATTTGCTTCTGGGGCAGCTGTTGAGCCAGTAGGCCTTAGGTTGTGGTTTTTCATTAGGAGCTCATTATTCTTTTCAGCAACCAACAATACTTTCAACAAGTCAGAATATCTTTTGAAATTTCTTAATCTATATTGTTGTTGCAATAATATGTTTGAAGCATGCATAGTGGAGAAAGTTTTCTCCAACATCTCTTCCTGAGTGATCATTTTACCACATAGTCTCAATTGAGAAGTGATCCTGTGGATAGCACTGTTGTACTCAGTGATGGACTTAAAGTCCTGGAACCTTATAGTGTTCCACTCATGTGTTACTTGTGGGAGCAAAACTTCATTTTGATGAGCATAGCGCTCATTCAGGCTCTCCCACAATTCTATAGGATCCTCCACAAATAAGTACTCAGTTTTGAGACTCTCATGAATGTGGTGGCGGAGGAACACAATGGCTTTCGCCTTTTCCTGTGGGGTGGCACTATTGTTTGCCACAATTGTTTCCTCAAGGCCATTTGCCTTGACGTGAGCCACGGCATCTACCCTCCATTCGAGGTATTTCTGGCCCGATAGGTCAAGGATGTCAAACTCCCTTTTAGTGATGCTTGCCATTAGTTGCTACATATAAAGATATGCAAATTAAAGGTTAACATAATCAATAATATAATGCATGAGTCGTGTATGGGACGATTGAAGGACATGTCATATCAAACAATAAATATATGCATGTAGATGATATTCAGAATGCATAAAGAAAGATTGCATGAGTCAGAGAAGTAATCAATATAGATATAGGCATAGACAATATCGTAAGACAAAAGTAAGAGATCATATGAAATGAAAGAAAATTATATAGCGGGAATTTTAAAGTCTTTAAAGTCCTTAAAGTTATTAGAGTCCGAAGTCATTAAAGTCCTTAGAGTCCGAGGTCCTTTAAGTCCAAAGTCCGAAGTCCTTAAAGTCCGATTCCCTTCATCCCCTTTTTTCACCCTTTTTACTTCCGGCCTTATCTCCTTCCTCCACTTCCATATTCGACCACCTTTACCAATTTTTCTTTCGACATTCTCCATGGCCGACGACGAGATTATGCGTCGTCTTAGGGCCGGTAATAGGAGATTTATTATTGAGCTTTTCATTTGCCTTGTTCTTATTGTGATTACCAACATCATGCTTTTAATCATTTTGGTTAAAACTTATTTCCAATCCAAGTGGTGAAAGTGAAGAGTTCGGAGGTGAAATCGGTTTATACTTCAAAAGAGGTAAGCAAATCTAATATTTTGTTTGTATCTTGTTCATATCCAAAAGCATGATTTATTTTTGGTAAGAAATCGTTTCAAATCTAGGAAGAAAAACGAGTTTCTGATGTAGAAGATCCCAAATCGGGCAACTACAGAGCATACTCCTCAAAACGGTTTTAAGAAATAAACTTCTTGCATGATTAAGGTTAGGAAGAGATAGAATTTTGTACCTTGGTGATTAGTGAAGCTCAATTGGTAATTAGAGACTCGTGCTGATAACGTGTTATGAAATGATTATAAAAGTAAGACCACTTTATCTTTTGGAAAGAACACTTAACAAACTTTATGATAACTTTTAGATCATTAGAAAAGAGAGAGGGAGAGTAAGAACTTTAGAGAGTGTATTTCTTACTCTACTTTGGTGCAAGTTTTACAATGGATGATGGCCATATTTATAGGCCAAGAGTGGGGTAAAACTTTGGTAAGTCTCCATGATTTATGCATGGAAATAAGGAGGTGAAGAAGGTGAATAATTCACCTTGTACAAATTTTCCTCCATTATACACTTGTTCATACATAATATGTGTAATACATGTGTGTGTAAATAGATAGCTTGTAGTATGATAATTTGGACTTCATAAATTTGGACTTCATAACAATTATAAATTTCAAATACGATAGTTCAGTTTTTAAAGACCATGTGTTCATGTTTTATATACTAGAAGTTCATTTTTTATGTTAGTAGTTCATTTTTTCTATATTGTTGAGTCCAATTTTTATATTGTATGAGTTTATTATTTTTATATATGATAAGTTTATTTTTATGTGTTCTGAGTTCATTTTTCAAGAATTAGATTTACTCAAAACTAAAAAATAATTATAAAATTGTTTTTTTTATAATTTTCAATTTTTTCCTCTCAAAATAAGCATTATAAATATTAAATACAGTAGTTCATTTTTTATAAACTAAGAGTTCATTTTTAATATATTAAGAGTTCATTTTGTTTATTCTATGAGTTGAAATTTGTATATTTTATGAGTTCATTTTTTATACTATGTGAATTCTTTTTTTTTGTTATGGGTTCTTTTTTCATATAACTCGATTTTCAAAAATATTAAAAAAATTAAATTAAAATAATTTTAAATGTATATTTGTATTTTTATAAAATAAATATTTTAACACATAAGTACGATTTTCTCCATTTTTATAAAACAAAATTTCATTTTAATATGATCTGAGCTCGTTTTATATAAGCAATGAGTTTATTTTTATATATTGTTTGAGTTCATTTTTTATATTCTATAGTTCATTTATCATAAACTATAAGTTCATGTTGTTTAATTCGATTCTTGTGAACTTTTAATTTGTAAAAATTTAAAAATAAAATTTAAAAATCTTTTTAAAAAATTTACTTTTTCTTTATATAAAATAAGTATTATAAGTCATAAATATTTTTTTTATAAATAAAATTTCCTTTTTAATATACTATGATTTCGTTTATATAGGTTATGTGGTCATTTTTATATATTTTATGTATTCATTTTTTATATTTTATAAGTTTATTTTTTTGTCTATTATCAGTTCATTTTTCATGAACTATAAGTTCGTTTTTTTATTATTTGATTTTCATGAAAATAATAAAATGTAAAAAAATTTGAAAACGATCTTGACCATTCAATATATAGTAAAGAAGTAAATTTGAAAACGATCTTGACCGTTCTTGGTGACTGGCGCTGTCCTTGGGAGATAGAGATATTACGTGCTGATATCCACTGCTTGCTAGCCCGTTTCCAGTGCAGGAGTATTACCCATGTCACTCAGGAGTGCAATTCAGTGGCGGACTACATTGTTGTTTCATTTCGTCGTGTCTCTTCCGTCCCTCTTTCAACTGATCCGGTTCTTCGGAACCTCATTCTTCAGGATGCTCTAGAGAGATCGCTTTCCTGTTAGAGACCGCCCTAATCTCTTTCCTTATTAGCAAAAAAAAAAAGATTTTGTCCTTATCACAAGAAGTGTTCTCACTTAAACCGTGACGTATTATAATACTCTTCCTTGGTTATACATCACTATTTATTTCGTTAGGAACCTTCTTCGAAATAAAGTTAATGAGATAAAAATCAAGACTAAGGAAAAAGTTTAATTTTAATGATATGTGCTTGATTTAGCGATACTTGTAGCATTACCTTCATATTGTGTGACAAACTTCACATGGTATAATGTTATTACTGCCAAAAAATAATGTTATTACTGCCAAGGTGTTGAACGCTATGAAATAGTTGTACGTTCTGGCATAGATGAATATGTACATTGGTACTAAGCTTTAAACTCTTGTTCAATCCATCCGATCTACGTGTGTATTGATAAGGTATTTTAATTTGCAGTAGTTATACCTATTAAAAAACCTTAACAAACCAAATTTAATAGAGCGGTAAGTAATAATCGAATTCACAAAGATCCGTGTATTTATGATTTTACTTGCGTGCTAAGTAATAGAAATAAGGGGGATTTTGAATAATTGAATGACTATTTAAATCTAAGTAAACGATTAATGTAAAACAGAATTGAGAGTTGATTTGTAAATATATGAAAGATATATGTTCAATTAGTTAACTTCCGTTGTGATATTACTTTGTTGATGATTGATTTTCTTAATTCCTTTTTCTCCTTGACCAAACTATCGGGGAGTTTAATCCAAATTTCAGTTTTAGTTCATAGTCCAATCAGATCTAAGAACCCTAATCATCAAGTAACCCAAGAGGCCTCCTACATTCAACTTGATAACAACTTTATGATTCAAGTGTCGAAAGAAACAATTATCCAGAGCAACTAGACATCTAGACAAATAGTGATTGACTTCTCTTCTTTAACCAACTAGTCCAATCAGATCTAAGTTGATTAAAGTTCTACTCTTGATCCAATATATTAACACCAACCGACAATTAACAAGATTCAGTTATAATTTAACCTAGAAATTCAATTAGGTGATCAAACTAATAAAACCCTAGATTAGATTTATTCAATTAAGCAAAGAGAAACCAAAGTAGTCAAGGTTATTAAGAATCAATTAAATCTCACAAATCACAACTTCCATTAACTAGTCAAATAAGAGAGAAATTAGCAAGACATAATTAAATTAATAAAACTTACAATTAGGTTCAAAGGTCCCCACTTCGAAAAAACTTTCTAGAATTAAAAACCCTAGTCTTCAAATTGCAATTGTGAATTATGAAAAGAAAAGATAGAAACTAAAACTAATATCCCAAAACAATTTCTAAAGATTAGATATCCCAAGCCACAAGATCAAAAAATACATAAGAGTAGCCCAACACGGAGCTCACAAAGTCGGTTAAGAGCTTCCCGTAAAACGCCGAAAAGCACGGGCACACCTCCATAAATCGCGGTCGCATATTTTCCTTCTTGTCCGTGGTTTCCGGTTCTGCGTGAATTGCACGGGCACACACTCCATTGCTCGACCACACAATCTATTTCTTCCAGCCCGCGTTTGTTAGCTTCTTGTCACCGTGCCTTAGTCTTCTTAGCTCCACCATGCACCATCTCGTAATACCAATCTTGCCATCAAACATTTCTCATAGTCCGTTGAGTCCCGTCCCATCTACGCTCATATACCTGTAGATATGAAAAACAGAACAACACAAGCGCAAAACTTGAATTTTCTAGAGAATCTAAAATTAAGTAAAATAAGCGTAAATATACATCCTAAAAACTACTTATATATAAGTTATCATGTATCTCAACTTTGTGTGAACAACAACTAATAGCCAATTGATTTGGCACCCTCTCTTTCCAATGTTGAAACTGCCAGTCTTATAACACAACTTTTATTTACGTACAAAAGCCAACTACACTTGATATGCCTCTTTCTCAACTCACTTTGTCTATTTTTTTCATACTTTCGTCCCGAATCATTTTCCTTCTTATATGTCACTTCTCATGCAAGTAAGTTTATAAACAAAGATATTATCAAGGACTAACTCATTTCATTACCTTTCAAAATAGATTCTAGCAAACATTTCAAACTTGTCCTTTAAAACTTCATGTCTCCATTTGTTTTAAGTTTTGAAATAAATTTCTTCGAGAATTTTTCTCCGCAATCCACTCAACAACCCCAAAACCGTCCAACTAATGCATTTTACTAGCTAGAGGTACAAAGTATGTACCTTGTGGTAGTTTGTATTTAGGTATAATTTAGGGTACATATTTATGTTTATTTTGCTTGGTTTTAACCTAGTTTAACTTAGTATTTAGGTTTTTAAGTTTTCTAGAAAATTCGGGTTTTGCGCTTGTTTTGTTTGGTTTTGCGAATCTTTAGCTAAACAAGCATGGACGGGATGGATCTTAGATCATTATGGTGGAGTTTGATGATTAAGATGAAGCTTATAGTGGTGCAAGTGAAGATTTGAATGCCCAAGAAGTTGTGGGAAAAGAACGCTTAAATTCGGGTCATGGATTAAAGTTGTTGTTTTGACACATCTATCTTGCAATTCTTTGTTTGGGAGCTATAGTGGTCTAATAGAGCTGACTTTGTTATCGTTGGAAAGGTAATTCAAAGATCTACGATTCATGTGTTTTACTCCGAGTCCAAATTCCAACTCGAAGGGGGTCAAAACAACCTCTAAAGTGTCAATTGAATGCTGAACCGAGGGTATGACACGGGCATAACATAAAGGTGAGCGGCCGTGCTGGTCTGGAGGGAGCCCACACACCATGTTTTTACGTGGATCAGTTGGGCCGATTGAATGGGCTTCGACATGGGATTTTATGATATATTTTCTGATGTGTTAGATGTAATTTCGGGATATCTTGGTCTTTGGATGTCTTAGGGATATTTAAACCTTGTCTTTGACCTTTTCTTTGACAACTTTGGATTTATAACTTGGATGCTAGGGTTTCTCAAGATCTCTCTAAACCAAATTTGTAAGTCTGCTTTTAATCTAATTATGCATTGTTAAATTTATTGTGTTTGACTAGTTAAATGAAGTTATGATTTGCATGAGTTGTGATGTTTGATTGACTCTCAACAAAATTGAATAGGTTTTATTCCCTATGCTTAATTGAATCAAAGTTATTCTAGGGTTTTGTTAGATTGATCACCTAATAATAAATCTAGGTTAATTTACAACTAATCTGAGTGATTCCCGGTCGGAATTCGTTAGATAAAGTAGAATATATAATTGTTTAGACCTGGTCAGGCTTTGTAGAAGGGAATAAATTCACAAGTTACTTAGATGTCTGGTTGCTCTAAGTGTTTGTTTTTTATTGATACTTGAATCTTTATGATATTGTCATAATTATCTTTGCATTCTTATTTGCTTTTAATTTACATCTTATAATAGACTTTCAATCATAAAGCCTCCCATAATTCTGTTACTTGGCACTCAAGTTAAACACACTTACACGAGTCTTTGTGAAATCGACCCTTACTTACCCCCTCTATTGAATTTGGTAAAGTTAAAATTTATTTGATAGATAAAATGAGTGAAAAATACGTCATCATCTTGCTTCAAAGCAAAGAGGCTGCCAATGAAGGTAGCTACTTGGTTACCAAACCACCCACTGTAGAAACTAGTTGCCAGATCACTAGTTGATATATTAAAAAATTAAATTAATTATGTTCAGAATTTCCGTTTCTAAAAAAATTGTCCTTATGAGAATTGTAATCTATTTTGTCTTACAAGTTACAACCAATAATTTAATTAGGATTTTATGAGTCAATATATATACTCATAAAAGATCATATTATTATAACATGTTATATTAGTCTTCATATATAATAAGAATTTATTTTCTCTGGACGTGGACACAACATTGATGAATCAAGGTAAAATCTTTGTATTCTTCTTCATTTTTATCATTCTCGTTATAATAATTCTGAAATAAATGACTTGTAAGGGTGATTTGTGTACGTCTAATCTTCAAACATTCATAATATTTTTCTCCAATGTCGGATTGAATCGTATAATATATCAAATCGAAACTCTCGACAAGAAGAATTTATATACTTCTAAAAAATTACATTGGGGACATGACTCCTTCCAACGTATTTGGGTCGTGTAGACTCGAGTTCAAATCAAATCACATTTTTGACAAATTCAAATGAGTCTTAAGTACAAATAAATGGAGTCAGTTTTTCGATTTCAGTCATCTTTTACCAAAATGATTTCAGACTCAGTTGCCCCCGGGGCACATGGTGTAGTTGCAAAGGGCGGATTGAAAAGGCCTTGGATGCTCCAATCCCCATCGGGACTATAAGGTTTCGGGTTTGATTCCTGACCTCTGCGTCAAATATCCTACAATTTACCTCCTCCGCAATGATCCAGGACAGAGTATGATGGGGACGCCCGGGGTGAGCGTAATCAGCTTTATTTGGACTCGGTTTCCGAGTCGTCAGTGGTTCGCTTTAAAATTTTCTTTAGGCTTACTGTAATGCACCAAATATATATGCGCATGCATGTTATATACCCTCTCCTTCTCTCGTCCTTGTGAATATAGCAAAATGCTTTCCCCACTACAAAATTGGACCTCCCTTCTCCTTCTCCTTCTCTTAACTTCCTCTCCCATTTCCATTAGCTCTCAAACCTCCTCAAGCCTCGGCGAATTCCCGGATTCGAGCATAAAGTGCGACGACTGTCCCTGCGACACCTGCCAGCTACCCCCGCCACCATTGCCACCTCCATCACCACCGCTCCCACCACCACCCGAAATCTGCCCTCCACCGCCTACGCCGCCACCTGAAATCTGCCCACCGCCACCTCCTCCTCCATGTCCTCCACCCCCACCGCCGCCCGTGCCAGTGGAGACACCGTGCACTCATTGCTCAACGCCGGCAGTGAGTCGGCCGCCGCCCAGGTTTAACAGCCCCGGGAACGTGTACGTGATTAATCAGAATAATCCGAGTATCTATTCGGGTCAGGAGATGAACCCGATTCTGTGTCTGCTCGCTTTGGTTTTCGGGTGGGCTTCGTGGGGAATTATTATATGGTTTTGATTCTAATTAGAGCGAAATTGGGTGGCATTGGTTTTATTAACTACATTCTTAGGAATTAAATTGTTGGTTGAATTATTGAGTTTGGGGATCATGAAATGTTTGGAAAAAGGGAGAGGCAGACGAGGCCAGAGAATAAAGATGATTTTCTAACTTGATATTCTTGTTTGTTAATCCAACAAATTCCATCCATTGTCTCTTGTTTAGACCGATCCGGGGCTACGTAATATCTTTTGTTTTCAATCAATTTCATAAATATTATTTTATATAATTATTTGCATCTATAGAAGGATAAAACATAGCTTCAAAAATTAAAAATATCGTACATTATTCACACCCATAATCATATTTAATTTTGCGTGGAATCAGTTTTGTCGATAGTAAACACAAAAGGGTTTTTTCAAGTCAAATCAAACCTTAATTAGTAGCACAAGCAAACGTCGTAAATGCAAAAATTATCATCTTTATTGTGTATAATGATTTTATATTTTTACCTTCCGGCATCTAGTCAAGCGATTAAGTCTTCAAGTTAAATATAGTACTCAAAGATCTACGGTTTGACTTTCATGGGCAGTGCCCTCACAAATTTTTTTTATATCTTTGTATCTTTTTCTGGATATTCGAAGATAGAAAGACAGTTCGACTCTCATGGCAAGTGCCCTCACAATTTTTTTTTATATCTTTGTATCTTTTTCTGGATATTCGAAGATAGAAAAGTCTTGGTACGCAATAATGGTACCCACAAACAAACATAGAAAATAATATTCATAAAAGTAGTAATATTCCATCCGTTTTACAATAATTGTTGTTGAAATAGTATTAGGAACTATTAATTTTAAATACTTAAATAATGTGTCCTTCAATGAGCTTATCTAAGTATTTCAAGAAAACAAAGAGCTACAAGAACTACAAAGGAAACGAAGTGAAAAATAATGGAAACACTTCTTGACAAAGACAATGCTACGTGTCAATTGAATAAGGGCAAATACGTCCTTTGGGGAACTGTCTTGTACGACAAGGGTAGAAAGACATAAGTGTCCAAAAGAAAAGGGAGTACCTAGGGGTAGGATGGTCATTATGAAAAGTGAAAAAGGATAGGAGCGTCATTAGGAAAATATCTCTCATGTAAATAGAATATGATTGAGCTAGGTCAATTGATCGCTTATATGAATAGTAAAATCCATCTTTGATCAAATCAGAGGCGATCAAGGAAGAAGAAGAAGGAAGATATATCCAGAACCAGAAGAAGTCAGTGGCGAGTGTGTGATCTCGACGACGATGAAGAAGACGTTTCCGAAACTATAGGAAACTGCATTCGGAAATCATAAGGTTTGAATTCTTTGATTTATCATATGAGTGAGCTTAGGAACTAGACTGCATGATTCGTTAGTATTGCAAGGATTTGGTAATCTCTAGTAATAGAGAAGTTTGAATATGTATCTTGTAACTAAGGAATTGGATGCACAATCACGATTACCAAGCTTTGAACTTGCGAACAACAAGCCTCCTAGGCTCATCGAGGGCCGATTCGAGAGATCTCTCGTGCTGATGAAGGACTGGATGCACAATCACGATTACCAAGCTTGGATGGTGATTGAGAAAGGGAGCTTCATCGTCAACGAATCCATCCGAGATGATCTCTCCAAATGGGGACCTAATGAATGGAAATGCATTGAGGCCAACATCAAGGCCAAAATGTATTTGAACAACGCCATGTGCGAACATGACACGGCTAAGGTGGGAAATTTGCAAACCGCCAAGGAAATGTGGGATGCTATCGAGCAAATGCACATGGGAAGTTCGGACCTCAAAGAAGATCATCAAATGGATGCTCGTATGGAATTTTTCAATAGGTCCCAAAGTGCTAGGGGTTCAATCGAATAGGGCCAAACTACAAGAAGGTAAGTGACTATTGAACACAATTTTAGGGAGCCGTTTTCTGAACTGTTCGATTATGGTATTTTTCAAAAGAACCAAAAAAAAAGAAACTCGCTTTCAAAATCATAGACAATGGCCCAACAGACCTAGAAGCTGGCCCAAAATGAAGCGTCAGTCCATTCGGTGGCCCATTTGACCATTTCACAATGAAATAACCTCTTCTTTCCAAAAACAAAAAAAACAAAAAAAAAACTAAGCTTTGCCGGATCAAAAAAACGCCTGATAAAGTTCTTGTTTTTGTTTGGAACAATGACAAATATAATCAAAATAAATCTGCTATATTTTGACAGACAATCAACTCAAATGCAATTCCATTGTCTAAATGTTACAATTGGGAGTCTTAACAAAAAAAATAATTCACAATGTATTCACGTGCAGACAATTTCCGCCAATATTTCAATAGAGAACTCATTGATACAACATTTTCATTATACATGTATAAAAAAAACACTTTACAGAATTAGAGGGAAAAGAAAAGAAAAAGATCGAAAAGAAAAACGTTTCTGTTTTTTGAACAAACAGTTTCAACTTATTTCCTTTGCCGACTTTCAACCAATCTCTTGACCCTCTCAAACATAAGAAAGCCTGGATTGGCAATTCTTCTTCACACTCTCTTCTTGTTCTTTGATCATCAAACTCCACCAACTCGAAATATCGAAACCGAAACAGAACGATCAAGATTCACTTAAAAGGGGTTGTACAAACCAGAGCCCTCTGTTGCAAGTGTCTCAAGCTTTGCTCCATACTAACTTGCACCATCTCAGCCAACATCTTCTTCGCCTTCCCAGGCTGCTCCTCACCGTCGATCTGGGATATAATATTACAAACTATGTTCTCAATTGTATCCGGCTCCACATCAGCCGATCTAGACCGATAACTCGGGTCTCTCAACAGCCTTAACAGAATCTTAGCCTTGGATTGTGCCTGCGGTGTCCCTTGGACCGTTAGCTCAAGAAGGCCCGGGATCACACCCTCTCTTAGTATAGGATCCCTATACTTACACCTATCACTCTCACACATCGTAAGAAGGGCTCCAACTGCGTGCTCTCGGGTTTGGTGGGACCCGTTTTCTAAAGCCTCAACCATTGCCAGGACACCGCCTTCTTCAGAGACTAACGCGGTTCTTCCTTCTTGGAAATCGACTAGAGATTCTATTAAGGAAGTACATTTCTCGGCGGTTTTGGAGGACTTTTTGCAGGATTTGAGGAGGCTGATTATGGAGGGAATTGGCTTGGTGTTGAGGATGAGTTTGATGGTGTCTGAGTGAGTTGAGAGGTTGTGAAGGGCCATGATTGAGTCGGCTTTGGCTTGTGGAGTTCCGGTTTTGAGGGCTTTTACAAGAAGTGGTATTGTTGTTGGGGAAGAACAGATGGTTGGTTTGTTTGTTGAGGAAGCTGAGAGGGTTAGGAGGGAGGCGGCTGCGTATTCTTGGAGAGTCGAGTTCTCGGATTGGAGAAATGTTGTTATGGGTTCTAGAGCGCCGGCTTCTAGAATGCTGATCTTGTTCCTGTAGAAATTAGAGAGTTGAGATAGTAAGATCATCAATTTATAGTGGTAAGATTTAAGCCTATTACTTGTAAATTTAGATGACTTGTTTTGAATAGAAAGAAGGAAAAATAGAGACAAATCATAACATTTTGTTCTATCAAATTCAAACGTGATCTTTTTGTATCTAACTGGATTCATATGGGGAAGAGTTTTGGCTAAAACATGATCTATCATGATGATGAATGCAAGATAAAATAAGAATGTTGACTAAGGATTCTCTATATTAAAATAGCAGGTGGAAGCATGATCTGAAGTTTCAAGCCCATTAATGGAACTTCTTGCCCCACATGAAACATAAGACTTAAGCTGGAAACCACACATGTACTGATGTACATGACAGCTTCAGGTGAAAGTCAAGGGGAAAAGCAAAAGAAGGAAAAGGCTTTGACAGCCATAAATGGAAGATGAATAAGAATAAGCACATGGAATTAAGAGAAACAAGCGCAGAAGAATCAGATCTCTTGTCCACCCATTCAACAAGCCTTCAAAGAGGAAGCCAGCACGTGACTTGCAAAGTAACTAGATGCAAAAGAATCAGATCTCTGCATCAACAACAGAATTTTAGAAATGAAATTAAGCGTTCAAATTAATCCCACTAACCCAGGATTAATTAACACCACAAATAGCATACTCATAAACAGTCTTAATATTCCATAGTGATCTTTTCATCCATCACACTATGAAAAATCAAGCGGAAATAGGAACATCATCATGAAAAAGATGGAATAATTGTTACCCATATTGGCCAACCCAAAATAAGTAAATAATTTTTTGGTGTTTTGATAAGGGTAAAACAAGAATAAGATTCGAGCAAATATCTATCCACAGCTGGTAACCGACCCTCCTGAAATAAAAATCGATAAAAAAGAATCTGAATATTTACATATAAAATTGTTGCCACCAAATTTGACATTCTACCAGAAGAACCAGGCAAAATTTTACATTTTTATTTTCTGCATTGTCTTCACCAATAGATTGCAAGACTCTATATTGCACCTAATTGACATTATGTCTTCATTTAATAACAAATTGACCCTTATCAAATCCAAATCTGAGGGTGCTAACTGCTAAGGGACTGTAGCTTATAATTCACATACACCTCATATCAAGAATTCATCTTGAATTATTGAGAAACTAAGAGCAACATTTCTAATGAATCCAAAATCCAAGAGAGAGTTGTCAAGTTAAGAAATTGATCAAGGCACGAACAACTGATGAAATCAATTAGATTTCCTTCATTTAGATTAAACTAATAAAAAAATATTCAATTTCCAAGATAGCACCAACAAGAAGACCACACAACAATCCAAAAAGAAGCATAGTCCAAATAGTACTGCCACACACCCAAAACAATAATCAAGCAATGAAAATAAGGAAATTTCATTTCAATCGCACTCACTTTTCGTCTTTAACGGCGAGGTTGAGAAGGGCGAGGAGAGCTGACTCGCTCGAGACGGGCGAGTCATTAAGTTTGAGCATGGCGACGAGGGGGGCGATGGCGGTTGCCAGCTGGCGGCGGCAGCGCTGGGAGGTTTTGGTGAGCCGCCGGATCTCCTGGGCGGCTCTGATTCTCGAACCGGAGTCGTCTGATTGGATCAGCTCCAGAGCTTGCTGGACGCTCAGCTGAGCCTGAGCCCGACCCGACCCGGACCCAGTAATGTTCAAGGGCTCCATATATCCACGGAGAGCGAAAGAAATTAATAAAGAAGAAATTGATTTAAGAGATGAGTTTGGCGGAGGGATGGGAAAATTGAAGGAAAAAGAAAGAGACTTATAGAGGGGAGAAAGCGAGGGAGGATGGTGGTGGGTTTGGCGTTTGCCAACAAACACCTGATCGATGACGAGGATAGAGACTCCCAGTTTCAACGGCTTTTTGCTTCGACAGTTATTTAAAAATTAGTATCACTGTACCAATAAATTAACTTAAGATTTAGTTATTTATTTACACTGATAATTACTTTTTGGGATCATCATTTGTAGTGCAAATAGTGAGATTCGTCTAATGGGCGTCTATTAACTAAATCTTATCATGATTGGAGTTGTAAAATATGAATTGCTAAAGCATAATTAAACGAATTAAATTGGATTAGGTTAGACTTTTCTTTTAGGATAAATCGGAGTATAAAACGATACAAATTGTTAAAAGCATCCAATTTGTCATTATAGGCTATGTATGCAATATCAAATCACAATCACAAGTGAGAGTTTGAATTACTATGGGCATCAATCAACTTACTTTTCCACTCACCATATGGTCCATAATTAACCGACCTTATCAAGTTTGGGCACCTTGTTTTTCCCACTTGTCATTTCGGATGGGTGTATAAAAGTTTGTAAATATTTAATTTCTAGATGGTTCGTTCGTTAGTTGGTTTAAACTTGTTGTGGGTCTCTGAATATATGAGTCCAAAATTTATGTAATCCTATCATTTGTGCCTATGATCAATCCAATCTAATTTTTTTGGATATGGATGAGATCATTTTTGGACTTGGGTTGCGTGCGGGTCATGTTGTAAAAAAAAAACAAGAAATTCATGAGTTAATCTAGTTCCAATCATTGATTTAGAATTGCATTATGGTACGTACCTGTTAATTTGAAGTGAGAAAAAAAAAACACTTGTATAAATCTTGATATTTATCTGATGGAGTAGTTTAGTAAATTTTATCTTAATATTAACATACAAACTATGCAACGCCCCATAAAATTAGTATGCATTATTCAATTTATTAAAAATTATAAATCTAGTCCAAATATAATTTTTCTTCCTTTTCCACATTCTCTAGTGTTTGCAACCCTAATTGAAATTTAAATTTCTCCATACTGTTATTTTTTAAAGAATGTCGAGTGACAACGAAAGAATTTCTCAAGACGAATTACATAGTCGAGATTCAACGATACGTGTACTAGACTACAGTTATTCTACTAATTTTCGGAAGAATGTCGAGTGACTTCATATAATCGTTTTTTCAATTTTCGGAAATATATATGCACGTGCGCAGATTGTGTGCAAAACAACTATGCACGCAATCTGCGCACGTGCATATATATTTCCGAAAATTGAAAAAACGATTATATAAAGTCACTCGACATTCTTCCGAAAATTAGTAGAATAATTGTAGTCTAGTACATGTACCGTTGAATCTCGACTATGTAATTCGTCTTAAGAAATTCTTTCGTTGTCACTCAACATTCTTTAAAAAATAACAGTATGGAGAAATTTAGATTTCAATTAGGCTTGCAAACACTAGAGAATGTGAAAAAGGGAGAAAAATTATGTTTGGACTAGTTTTCTAATTTTTAATAAATTAAATGTTGCATACTAATTTTATGGGGTGGTGCATAACATGGTCCAATATTAATTAGTGATTGTGTTCGATTTCTTCTAATTATTAAAATAGGATTTTTATTTTGTTATGTCCCCAAAAGTGGTAATTGTTTGGATAAGTTGTAACTTTTTTTTAATAAAAGGGGCAAAGTCCATTAAACTTTTATTAACTTAAAGGGTAGCACATTAGAGTTGTGAGAGGCAAACATGGCCAAAATATAGTCAAGAGGACTAAAATAAACAACAAAATATGCATCTAAATAGATAGCATGATTAGCAAGAACGTCCGCCATGGAATTAAGGCGGCGTGGGAGGAAAGTGAGTTGAGCCACGACGAACAAGTTGACGACACCAATCAATGAGGTGGAAATCAGGATAGGTGAGCAAGGTCTCGTCATTGATAAGGTTGCAAACAACGGCCGAATCGGATTCAATAACCAAGTGAGCGCAACGGAGTTCCAAACCCTGTCGAAGCCATGAAGGAAAGCCCAAAGTTCTGATATAAAAGCGGAAGCCGAGCCACACCGAAAAGAGTAGGTGCTAACAAAAGTACCAAAGTGATCCCAAAACACACAGCCATCGCCGACAAGGCTCGGATTCCCTTTCGAGACGTCGTTAGTGTTCAACTTGATCCACCCTTAAGTTGGCATTTGCCAAGAACCTGGACCCTCTACAACATTCACTTGAGTCCCAACAAGAGAGATCAGAGCATCTGCCATTGCATTATGGAATTAAACAACAAAACGGACGGCCGGGGACAATCAACGCACCACCCGGCTGATCCAGCCCATTGAATACCAAGCTGTTGCGCTCCTTCCAAATGTGCCATATCAATTGTGAAAACAGAGAGCTCTGCAAATCCCTCGATCTGATATTGGACCACACCCATTCCCGGATATATGAAAGTTCTAAAGAAAGTAGCCCGGTTAGATGACAGTGGTAGACAAGCCTCCCAACAATCTCTAACAAGCGTACGATTTCTAAGAATGTGAATGCAGGTTTCCGGCATAGAGCAACGAGGACAAGCATTGGACTGGTCCCGAGAAGTTCTAGTCATATTACAAAGAAAAGCATTATGACAAGCAAGGTAAGAAACTGGCGGACCCGTTACTAGTCCAAACAATGCCAAATAGCCTTCCACACCAGATGCACTTGAGGTAGTAGTGGTTCCTAGAGCAGCAAACGGGTAGAGTTGATCTTAAAACAACTCGATTGGAAAGGACCCCAAAAATTTTTTATCATGCGTTGGATTATCATCCCAAATTACAACAACCATAAGCTTGTTCCTAATATGACATGGAATCAAAGAATTAAGGACCTCCTAATCCTAAGAGCTTCCATTCCAATAATCAGAAACGATCTTCCTGAGGTGATCAATGATCATCCGAAAGAGTTGTAGCGCAAAATCAGCAAGTGGTCGGTCTTTCAACCAATTATGGGTCGAGAAAAGAGTATGTATGCCGTTTCCATAGATATTCTAATGCCCTCGCGAGAGTAACTGACCACCATGGACTAAATCCTTCCAAAGGTAAGATTGATGATGCCGACATTGGAAAATATCAATGTCGAGTCGGTTATTGCAGTACTTGCCTCGAATAATACAACTCCATAGACGATTCGGTTCGTGGAGAGTCCGCCACCCTAACTTTGCAAGAGACGCACTGTTTGAGTCCCTCATAGAGCGAACACCCAGCCCCCAAACTTCTTGGGTAAGGTGATTTTATCCCATGATAGGAGGTGCAACTTTCTTCGCTCGTTTTGGGAACCCCATATGAAACCACATACAACTTTATCTATGGAATCAAAAATTGAGTGCGGGATCAACGTTGATTGCATTGTACACATGCAAACTTGTCAAGACATAATTAGCAAGGGTTACATGAACCACAAAAGACAATGAACATGCTTGCCAACCTTGGAGCTTCAAGTTGACTTTGTCAAGCATGGGCTGGAATTTAACGTTTTCGACACGGGCATTTGAGTAGGAATTGCGAAACGCAAAGATACACACCTAAGTCAATTGTCATAGACATGTTCAACATGATACAAATGGAATCCGCCGAATATTGAAGTACAACATGTGAAAAAAGGACCGAGCTTTTATCATTATTAATCTTCTCGCCTGACTACTAGCAAAAATGATCAAGGCAAGCTTGGATGATAGCCACTTGTGAAGGCGAGGGCTCAACGAACAAGAAGAGATCATCAACGAGGAAGTGATGGAAGAGCGGGACCCCGCTAACGAAGAGTGGATACCATAACCTTGTCGGCCATTGTCAGTTGAATAATATGTGATAACCTCTCCATGCATAGAATAAAAAGATACAGTGACAACAGGTCTCCCTAATGGACCCTACAGGAGGGATGGAAAGAACCCATTGTTTCACCATTCCATAACACATTAGTCTTCCCTTTGGTCTAGCAAGACATAATAACATCAACCGGTTTTCTAGGAAAACTTGCTTTCATAAGAATGCCTTGCAGAAAAGATCAGCGCACCCGATCATATGCTTTAGCAAGGTCCACCTTAATGATCATCCATTTCCCGTTATTGCCTCGGTCATGAAGAGTATGAAGAGCTTCCTGAACCACAACAACATTGTACACATATTGATAGCCTAGAATGAAACTAGATTGCATGGGTGATACAAGCTCATCAATAAAAGGTTTTAAACGCCTTTTTCTTAATTTTCGTGCTAACTTAAGAACATTGTTCAGAAGCGAGATAGGATGAAGTTGTGTAGGGTTAATCGGGCTCTCTAATTTCAGGAACAAGACCAATATGGTGTCACAAAAACCAAGCTCTCGCCAATGATCATTTAAGAAACCTAGCACGGTATCAATAACTCGATGGCTAACAATGGCCCAACTCTTTTAAAAAAAACGCCAGAAAACCATCCAGTCCAAGAGACTTAAACCGACCCATTTTCTTAAGAGCCTCCCAAATTTCCGATGATTTAAAAGGCTCATCAAGAGTTCTTGACATATTTATTGTAGCGTTCGAAATCCATGAACCACAACAAAAAGAAGAACTGGCTCAGTTGAGGCGCAAGTGTCCTCCGTATAGAAAGATGCAAAGAATTGAATGACCAGGATTTGAAGGGCTACTCTTTCAAATACTAACTCTCCTTCGATTCTTATAATTGCTTAATTTTATTGGGACGACGACGAATAATTGTAGAGAGGTGATAATACCTCATATTATGATGACCATCAAGGAGAAAAGAAGCCCTGGACTTTTGGAACCACACCATTTGTTCTTGTTCCATAACAAGCTCCAATTCCATAGTAAGTGCAGAGTTTAGATTAATTAAGCGTTTAGAGGTGTAACGTGCCAATGCTCTTTTAATCACAGCAAGTCTCGCCCATATCCTCTTTTTCTTTATGAAAGATGTGTCCAAGCACCTTGTTATTCCATTTTTTCAACTCAATTGAAAGTGATGAGAGCGATCACATGCATGCATGAGAGTTATCCCAACAAAAAGCAAGAAAAGTTCTATATTGCTCTTGCAAGGTCGTCTAATCCTAGTTGGTATGTTAATGTCTTGAATATTGAACACTAAGGGACAATGATTAGAATGAGGAGCACTAGCATGAAGGATCCACACTTTAGGGAACCTGACTCGCCACTTATCATTGTAAACCACATGATCGAGGCGAGCGGCCTTGCGAATGCGTACTGAGTTTCTAGTATGCCATGTAAAAGGATCTCCAGAAAAACCAAGATCAATTAACTATAGCTCATCAAAGAAATCACGTAACTAACGTGTGTTGTTAACCGAGCCAATAGAAGAGGCAATGTGTTCATTGGCATGCAAATTAGCGTTAAAATCTCCCACAAGAACCCATGGATAGTTATGGGACAGCGCAAAGGACTCAACCCCTAACATTCCATCAAAACTCGGTCATTCAATTCTTTGCATCTTTCTATACGGAGGACACTTGCGACACCTGCCGTTAGGGGTTGAGTCCTTTGATGGAATGAAGTTGTGTAGGGTTAATTGGGCTCTCTAATTTCGGGAACAAGACCAATATGGTGTCACAAAAACCAAGCTCTCGCCAATGATCATTTAACAAACTTAGCACGGTATCAATAACTCGATGGCTAACAATGGCCCAACTCTTTTAAAAAAAACCGCCAGAAAACCATCCAGTCCAAGAGACTTAACCGACCCATTTTCTTAAGAGCCTCCCAAATTTCCGATGATTTAAAAGGCTCATCAAGAGTTCTTTACATATTTATTGTAGCGTTCGAAATCCATGAACCACAACAAAAAGAAGAACTGGCTCAGTTGAGGCGCAAGTGTCCTCCGTATAGAAAGATGCAAAGAATTGAATGACCGGGATTTGAGTCCTTTGCGCTGGTTATTATGGAGAGTATATCAACTCGGACTTCATATACTCTCCATAATAACCAGATCCCTCCAGCAAAGCCCTCAACTTCAGCCCGTAACATTCCATCAAAACCAATAAGGCGACACATTAGATCTGCTTGATCACCACTAATGTGAGGTTCAACAAGAGAGAGAACAAGAGGTTTATGAAGTTGGACGAGTTCCCGGATAATTGACAAAAAATGTGCACTACTAGCACCACTGATATTCTAGATAAGTAAGTTGAGACAAATCATAGAAACCATTTGTTGAAAGAGTTTCCCGGCAACAAATAAATTTGTAGTCAAGACCCCGCTGAGTACAGGGAGGTCAGGTTCGTCCACGGGAATTAGAAGAATCTATGTCTAGCTACTAATCCTAATAAAAGATAACAAAACAAAGCAACACACTCAAACAGGTGCTCGGCACCGACCCACAACAGGTCGTAACCGACCAACAACTCAACACAAACGCAGGAGAAAAACAAGGGAGACAGGCACTCGGCACCGGCCTACAAGTGGTCGTAACCGACCTATCCGAGTATGAGAAAATTCCGAGAAACCAAATTAAAGAAGATCTAGAGCAAAGGATTCACCACAACAAGTTTATGCTTGTAAACATGAATCAAAATCAACCATAAATAATCCCATGAATGACTTTCGTCATGATAAATCAAGTAAAAATCTTAACTTTCATAAAGATCTAAACTTGCAACCCTACTTGTTTCCTAAAGGTTTAACTTTCTTTTTAACCAAATATAATCCAAATTCACAACTAAATCTTTCGATTCAATCATAAACATGAACATGCTTTGACTTTCATAGAAACCAATTGTTGAAAGGGTTTCCCGACAACAAATAAATTTGTAGTCAAGACCTAGCTGAGTACAGGGAGGTCAGGTTCGTCCACGGGAATTAGAAGAATCTATGTCTAGCTACTAATCCTAATAAAAAAATAACAAAACAAAGCAACACACTCAAACAGGTGCTCGGCACCGACCCACAACAGGTCGTAACCGACCAACAACTCAACACAAACGCAGGAGAAAAACAAGGGAGACAGGCGCTCGGCACCGACCTACAAGTGGTCGTAACCGACCTATCCGAGTATGAGAAAATTCCGAGAAACCAAATTAAAGAAGATCTAGAGCAAAGGATTCACCACGACAAGTTTATGCATGCAAACATGAATCAAAATCAACCATAAATAATCCCATGAATGACTTTCGTCATGATAAATCAAGTAAAAATCTTAACTTTCATAAAGATCTAAACTTGCAACCCTACTTGTTTCCTAAAGGTTTAACTTTCTTTTTAACCAAATATAATCCAAATTCACAACTAAATCTTTCGATTCAATCATAAACATGAACATGCTTTGACTTTCACCAAGGAATTGATAGCAAACAAGAGGATAATAGATAGAGATTAAAAGAGATGGTTCATTCAAATATTCATGCTTTAATCATGCACAACTCGTCGAGTTTCACCCCAACCCTAGAAAGTAGACTACTCACGATCCTTGAAACAATCAACAATCATAAACGAAAGAGAAGACATGATTCAAATCCAAACAAACTTCAATTCAAAAGAAAACTTACAAACTTAAGCAAACCTCCAAGTCTCTCTAATTGTCCAAGAGCTTGGAATCAAAGTAACCTAGAAAACCAAATTTGCAACTCGTTTCGTTCTCCACAAAATAACCCTAAAAAACGTCTCTCTACAAAAAGCTTCCCCCTTGAAATAAAACCCTAGAGATCCTTATATAGTAGTAGAAATAAATCTATAAGGGAACTAAAATCTATCTTAAAAAGGCCCATAAATAAAACAATTACTAAACCAAACTTAAGGCGCAAGTTAAATTTCCGCAACACACGGAGTGGGTCGTCACCGACCACGTATGGGTCGTCACCGACCTCTGGCTGCACTTGATCTCTTCATTTCTTGCTCAAAACTTGCTCCAATGCTTGGCTTTCCTTCATTGTTCCTTCTTCAATCACTCTTGGCCTTCTAAGACGTCCTTTAGCTCCTTCTTTAAGCACTTAGATCTTGAAATCTTCACTCTTAAACCATCAAACCTTCACATGTATTGACTCTTGCTCTTCTATCAACTTCACCACCAAACAACTTCTAGCACCACCTCCTAGAAAGCTTGAAAAACCGAGATATCTCCTCCTCAACGCTTCAAAGACCTACAAAACATCAAACAAACTTATGTAGACTCCATATCTTAAGATAATATGAAAACCCACAAAAATGACTCAAAGCAACACAATAAACTTAGAAAAGACTCAATCCTAACTAGAAAACTACCCATGAAAACTAACTAAAAAGTGCAACATCACCAATGAATAGTTTATGTAACCAAAGAGAGGCAAATAATCGTTTGTCATTGGAGGCAAACGCGCAAACAAATTAAGAGAAGTGCTAGATTGATGCTTGAATGTCTTTTGGTATTGAAACCCTGCAAAGGAGCGGACTCGTAGGGGAAAAATTCGATGTCCAAATTTTTACCCTACGAGGCAAAAATTCGATGCCCTTCTCACCAAGGCACCGGAGGCATTGTTCATCAAAGTATTCAAGACCTAGTCCAGATATGCGTACCCAAACTATAAGTACCAAGGCAACGTCATTGGTACGCAAAAGTTCGATGTCCAACGACGAATCATGAGATAATTATCTCCGATCATCCAGGGTCCTAGAGTTAGGACATGATCATAATCATCGCCATTAGCAAATCGAAATACATATCAATCATTACCAACATCAATCAAAGAGAAAGAACACATTAACGCCCACTTCAATTCCAAATTACGCCTGAGTTGCTTGTACCCTGGTCCTTTATCAAACATGCGAATGATTAAGGCCCTAGCCCATGGTGCACGAAGTCGACGTTTCTCCTGAGTTGTGAGCGTAATGGTAGGACAATCCGGATCTTCCTCTTCCGACCCTACATCATCATCAGTATCATAGAGATAAGGGCGCTCCTCTGCAAATGACACAAGGGGGTCGTGGGAAGATTGTTCGGTGCTGCGAGTCACCATCTCGGAAGGACTTGGGGGCTTGAGGGCCAGCTGCAGTAGTAGTTCGCAGCGCCGAAAAATGGCTATTATGCATAGTCATCGTCGAAGGCATGTGAACAGGAAGCATGGACAACGTCAACGTCCATTCCATTAGATGGAGGTGTCGCTGCTTTACGGCGACCGGGCGACATAGCCTTGAGGGAACCAAAACAACGTAGAGGCAGAGGACGTAGGTGGACTACAACCGCACCGATCAGAGAAAGAGAGCGTTTTTCGATCTTGGGTAAGTTGTAACTTGATATCAGGTCAAGTAAACGATTAGCATAATAATAAGTCAAATTTCTTAGACCAAAAGAATAATAATAAAAAAGTCAAATTCAGACAAAGACAATTATGAAAGATACTAAGATGAAACTCTTTGATATTATGATAAAGTCTGATGGCTAAATTAACAAATCTCATCAAACTAAAAATCAATAGTAATAAGAGAAGTACCCTACCAACCTTATACTAAGTGGATTCATTTCAAGAGAAATCCAGTATTTTTGGCCATTAATTAAATAACTCCACCTTTTACTCCACGTACAACTTAAAGCGATGGATGGATCAATTATTCAATTGCTTTGGTTTATTGGGGGTTGGTGGTTCAAGATCATTTTCAAGAGATGTTTTAAAATTTACACCAAAATAAAAAATTAATAGTTATTCGTATAATTTTTAAAAAAATTTGTCTAACTCCAACAATTTTTTTATTTTAGAGAACACTACATTTGATACTTTTATTTTTATCATATAAAATATTCTACCATACATATTTAATAATTAATTAAATATTATCTTACTTATTAACATAAAAAAAATCTAAAATATTAATCTAATAAATGATAAATATTTATTATTTTACTTACAAAAAATAAAATATTAACCTAATGAATGATGATTATTTTTAAAATATTCTAGAATTTTAGGGCATTTTCAACAAATCTTGTATTCTTTTTTCCAAAATGAAGAACTAAAACTTATATTTTCTACTTTTATTACTCCAACTCCGACAAATTTTCTATTTTTAAAAATGCTACATATATTATAATTATTATTTTATGTATTAAAATATTATATTATAAAACTAATTGAACCAATAGGAAGAAGCTATAATTTATTATATGCATTTAATGCATTCCTTCAATGTCTTTAGGGAATTCCCTAAATTTGGGGAGATCTCTATCCATTTTGGAGATTCAGTCTATAATAGAAAAATAGATAGGGAATCTGTTGTACCAAAAAAGTGGTCTAAAATCTCTAAAAGTTCAATCCCCAAGAATTTGAGGAATCTGTTAACTTGCTCTAAGTAGGAGAAAAGAAGCGAGCTCTAGGCTCTCCTTGATTAAAGTTAAATGAATATTGTTTGCTCAATAAAAATATATTATTAAACAAAAATACTTAATTAAATATTAAAAAAAGTTATGAACCAAAAAAAATGTTCTTATTGTAAAATTTATTCTAGTCTTCATTATGAGAAAATTGTTAGTTTTTTATTCAATTTTAAAGATTGACAATTGAACTTGGAAATATAAACATTAGCTATGTTTTAAGATTCATCAATATTAGTAGTGAAAATGATATCTACGGATCCTACCCTAATTATCTTTACTTTACAATATTAGTAGTGAAAATGATATCTACGGATAAGAGTTTCTTTTGAAAAAATTACGCCATGTGACATAATTTTAATATATTAATTTAAAAAAATATTTAAATAAATTATATTATCCTTACTAGATATCCTACCCTAATTATCTTTACTTTACAATATTATATTGTATCTACTTTTTCTTAATGTTATCTTCTCCGTGAATCCTTATATTAATATTTTGCACATTTGACTAACAAATTTTTCTTCCACATTTATAAATATTATTCTATTAATTACGAAGTAAAAGATAAAAACCCTTATAAATAACTTCAATGAATTAAATTTAATAAATATTTTAATAAATTATATTATAATTTCTAAACACCTTACTCTAATTAATTATTATCTTTATAAGAAAATCCAAGTATTTTATGCATATTAATACCCAAACAAAAATTAAATAAATAATTTAAAAATATTCAATTCAAGTGATATTAAAATTTTAATAATTTAAATTTAAATTTGGGGCAAGATCACAACAAATAATGAAAATATTGTATAATTTAGTAAATTCATCCTGAGATATCACTAGACTTCAACTAGTTCAATCTAAAACGCAAAATTATACTGCGAAAAATTGTATTGTTTTAAATTTAAATAATTGATTTTAGGTATTTATTTTAGTAGGCAAGGCCAAGGCCTCAAGATAGTAGTATAGTACCATAAGATCTTTGTTACGAACCTCACAAGCAATGGAACTGGGTTGTTTTTAATAGACAAAAGTATGATGAACTACTTTTAAAGTGAAATTTATGACATGATGATTAATTTATTTAATTATAAAGATGAGAATTTATATTATCCAAATAATAAAATTAATGACAATATTTTTTATAAATAAAAAATTAAACATTTAAGATTATGTTATTATTTGAATCTTTCCCAAAAGGATGTTAATCATACCTAATATATTTTTATATAAAGTAAATTGATTTATTTTAAATTAATTTTCACTTAGAATGGTTCGGAATCGAAACCAAATAAGATCTAAATTGATGACAGTAATTTCTTATAAAAGAGAAATTTAAACATATAAAGTTATATTATTACTTTGAAGTTTGAACCTTATATACCCAAAAGGTTATTAATCATACCCACTATATTTTTATATAAAGTGAATTGATTTATTTTAAATTAATTTTCACTTACAATATTTTAGAACCGAAAAGGATCTAAAATAATTATTTTTTAATGTGTTAATACGTTAAAGGCAAGATTTATAAATTTTTATAAAAATTATTTATACCCGAATTGAGCTTTTTTGTAAAAAAATGAAAAAATGAGAAGCTAATTCATGACTCTATCCAAAGTGTGGATACTTTAAGGATACAATATACTATGACTTAAAATATAGTTTTATAAAATTCAAAAAGACGCATGAGTACATAAATATTAGGATATTTAGAGGAACGCAAAAATATTTGCTGGATTTTTTTTGATAGGATAAGGATTAGGGTCGCCACAAATACTTTTTGGGTTCGCCTAGAGCATACACGAATGATGAGAACTGATTACTAACCAATTATAGTGAGAAATGGGCAAACAGCCGCACATGGGGTTCCAAACGGTGACCTCGGGGTACTACCCCTGTAAGGTCTGAGGCCTTAGAAGCGCTATCCCATGCCAACCCGAGGATTACCCAGGAGGTCACCCATCCTGGTACTCCTCTCGTCCCTGCACGCTTAACTTCTGAGTTCTTTGTCCTCAATCAAACTCAGAAAAGGAAGAGCTCTTGTTGACATGGCTAGCATCTCAATTCCTTATAAACCACTGGGGTGTTACAATCTCTCCCACTTAAACACTTGACGTCTTCGTCAAGGCCCAAGCACCGCCCTCTAGGTTGAGTTACTGCCCCTCCAGGCCAAGTCAACCCATAATCCAAAGTCGGCTCTGATAACATTTGTTAGGCCCGAAGCCATAGAAGCGTTATTTCATGCCAACCCGAAGACTTCCCAGGAGGTCACCCATCCTGGTACTATTCTCGTCCCTGCACGCTTAACTTCTGAGTTCTTTGTCCTCACTCAAACTCAGAAAAGAAAGAGTTATTGTTGACATGGGTCACCCCTCAATTCCATATAAACCACTGGGGTGTTAGAACCCTCAAAGGCTTATCGTTGAACCAAATGCTCGAAGGCAATATTTGTTGGATTATAAACCACGTATGAAACGTGAACACCAGTTAAAGTGTAATTGTGTAAAGACATGTAAAATCACTTTCATTTTTTTTATGGAATTTCATAAAATCTCACTGCGTACAAGTAGGGATGTTCAACGGGTTTGTGGGTAAAAAAAATATTTTTTGACCCGATTGACTTAGTTAAACGGGTCAAGTTGCGCATGTCATTTTTTTTTTGTCACGGGTCGACCCGAAGCGTCCCTATGAAGAAGGACGCATAACGACAAAACAAAAAGGCAAAGTTGCGACATAAGGACTTTTAAACGCAGGGTTGATGTGTGTCGACGTTCGAGGCTTAATTTTGAAGATCTTTCATTTTGGTGGTGACAACGTCAAGGGTTTAATCTTCTTTTCCAGAGTTGTCCAATTTGACCGTCTTGTCGCAACGCTTTGTTTCTTTTGCGCTGACGTCACCCTTTTTCCGAACATTTGTTGAACTCTTTTCGGTTGTTGTATTCTCTTTGCTCGTTGTTGTGTCTTACTTGCCTAATGTTACCGTTCTTTCGGCTGTTGTCTTGACAAGCTCTCAATTTATCAGTTTTATCTGATAACCGAATTCTTACCCATTCAAAAATAAGGACTTTCTAACACAAAATTATTTGGGTCCCAAATTATTTTGAAAGAGAAAAGGTCGGAAACAAGGCCTGAATTATTAATACAACGAATTAATCTTTTTATGGCCCAATAAATAGCTATAAGTCAACCAATTCAAACCCATCACCAAACGAATCACACTGTTTTTTTTTTGGCCATCACCAATTGCCAAACGGCCCAAACACAATTCAACTCAAAGAAACTTGCCGAGAAAAAAACAACAACTAATATTCGCATTTTTAGTATAGTTTTTGGTAGGTTTTCTTTGCTTATTAGGTTTAGTTTTGTTTAGTTTAGGTTTAGTTTTGTTTAGGTTTAGTTTTGCATATTTTTGTGAAAAGAGTGGAATCTACGCTATTTTGTGAATTTTGCAGGTTTTAGCGAGGAAAGGAGCTGAATGGAGTTGAATTTGGGGCATTGCATCGAAAGACGGAGGAGTGCAAGATTTAAGAAGTCGGAGCTCGAGAGTACAAGAGGAAGTGTTGAAGAAAACAAAGCCCAGGCTCGTTAACGAGGCTGTGAGGGTTCGTTAACGAGGTCACGAAAAGAAAGATATCGAGTATTATTTTATTTACCGATCCTGAGCGGGAATTTATTTCCGTATCGGTTGAGTATCGTTTTAGAATCTTTTGGGGTTGTTAGAATATGTATTTTAGGTCTTAATATCTTTTTAGATTTTATTTCTATCTTTTAGGGATTGTTTCTATCTTTTTAGGAAAGTTTATATCTTTTAGCCTTTTTAGTTTTTAGCTTTTTAGTATAAATACCCTTCTATCTAGCATAGAAGAGGAAGCTTAATTTTGGAGGAGATTTTTGAAGGCCGAAGGAGAGAGAGAAGTCGGATCGGACGGATCGCCGAGGCTCGGTAGACGACAGTCGCCGGGTGGTCGTTGGTCGTGATTGTGGTTCGGTATTTTTATGTTTTTCGATTTCTTCTGAATCTCTGTAAGACGATATATTTTTCTTATTAATTTGAGTCTGAGTTTTGTTTCAATGTTTCTTTTTATTGAAGTTTTTAGTTTCTTAGTTATGATTAGTGAGTAGTTTCTTTTTCTAGGATCGGGGTTAAGCCCGGCATAGTTGAGCATGTTTGATGAGTAAGATTGAGTTGTGAATGCCTTTTATCTTTAATTGAGAATTGTTTGTTGTGCTTAATACCGAGACGAAAGTGGAGGTAATTTGAGTTTTTAACTGAGTTGAAAGAGGAAGTTACTAACTTGAAGGTTGATATTGTTTGAAAACGAAAGTTTCAAGCTTTAGATCTAAAACAAGCAATTAAGTGAATTAGGATGCGAAAGTAGATTAATTTACTTGCTAAGTCAACGAAAGTTGATGACTCTATCTGTTTAAAGGCATGATCTTTTTTTCTTACGAACTCTTATGTTTGGCTATGTTGTGGTGTCCCTTGTCCTAGATTTTTGTTTTATTTGAATTAATTCTGGTAAATCTTCGTTGCTGAGTACTTGCCTCGGTACCGAATTTTAATTAGAATTTAATTAGGTCGTTAGTTTTAGTATTTTGTGTTCGGTGGCTCGTTGACGACCCTGACAACGTCGTTAACGAGGCAGCTCGTGAGTGTTTTATTTGTTTTTGTTTGATATTTGTTAGATTGATAGACAAACAACCTTGCTTCCTGTGGAACGATCCTGACTCCCCTGTACTCAGCAGGGTCTTGACTTACAAATTTATTTGTTGGCCGAGAAACCCTCTCAACAACAACCTCAAAAGAAGATTTTGAAAAATGCATTCAACAGAATTAGAGTACTTGACCTGCTTTTTAATTGTTCAATAGTTATTTATGTTGACAAAGCACTTGGTACATTTGTGATGTAAAATGCAAATTAAGGAGGGTCAGTAGATCAAGGGAACTAACAACCACGATTAGAAGTGAAAAATGACACGAAGTGACATAATTAAGCTATTGCCCAAAAGTTTATAAACTTTCTATTTTAAGTGCATATCTATGATATTTTTAACTACGAACTTATGTGCACAATGCCCATGTGTACCGAAAGAACATGTTTGATTTAGAAAACACTTGCAAGAGACAGATCAAAGAACAAAGAAACCAAAACAAGCGAAAGATCAAAGAAAATACAAGGATTGGTGACGCAGTTCGGTGAAACCTATATCTGTGGAGACTAAGAGAGGAAGCTTGACTCAAATCCACTAGATCTCAAAGATATTAGAAAGCAGGTTACAAACACACAAGAGAACAGCGAAGACAACCAAGATCTAAACAACAAGAAGAACGGAAAAACAGAAAGCTAGGAAGAGAAGAAACATCTAGGGTTTCGGTCCCCTAAGACTAACAAAGCTCCGAGTTATAGCTTCGTTGGATCTCGACCACGAAGAGGCAAGAATAAGGTCGCCTTCGACAAAATCCAACTCCAGGTCACCGGAATCGCACAGTTAGGCACCACCAAACCCCTCTCTCTCTCTCTCTCCCCCCTTCCTTTTCTCTCTCTTTTCTCTAAATCTCTCTTGCTACCGTGTTGGAAAGTTGTGTGTTAGAATAGAGTCAAGGAACAGTTATAGGAACGGTTCCTTAGGAAACGGAATAATAATAAATATGCAGGTAATAGGCATAAGAAGACAACAATGTGGGATGTACAAGAACTAGGAATATTATGGGAACATTTCAAGGAATATTAATGAACAAAAACTAAAGGTAGAAGATGAGCACATGGATACAATTCCTTTTAAAGGACCCCCACTTCAACCAGCTAGTTGAAAGCACCAATTGATACGCGCCTCACAACGGCAAGTACCAAATCGGACTCTGATAGAAGAAGAGGCCTCGGCCTCAAGGGAGTCAGAGAGAACAGAAGGAGATTAGGGCAAAGATATTCTGATTGATTCATTATCTAAAGCAGTACAATAGCCTTTTATAGCTAAAGCCCTAAGGATGATTCAATAAAAGCGACTAGGAAAGAATCACCCAAAGAAAACCCGAGAAGATCATAAACGATTGTTTCCAAAAATTACAATTAAAATAATAATAAGGATAATAATAATATCTAAAATAATTTAGACTTAATGAATTAAGTCTTATATCTTGTCGGTCGACGATGCTTCCGGGTCGGACGTTGCCTTGGCAGATCTGATGTCGTATCAATGGGTAAACTTTTACCTCCATTGGAGGATTTTGAATGATCTACTTGTTTTATTAATTGCTCCTTATTTATAACAGGCAAGACTCAAACTTCTCATTCCCAAGCAGTCACCAAACTCTAGCAACACTAATGAGTCTTCTCAACCTAGTTCTTAAGCGAACAACTCAACTAAAACAAGTAAACAAAACCTTACACCTGAACTTGACTATCACAGTTCCCTTTCTCCTGGGAACTTCTTCCTCGTCGTAGTCTAGATCGGACACTCTCCGTCAACCACCTTCACTCTCTTTGAATGCTCTTGGCTTTTTGGATTTCTGAAGGGATGAATTTTCTCCTGGACTTGTTTGCTATTTATAGCTGAAGAGCCTTGCTCCCCAATCCTCAACTTAAGGAAATGTCGAGATTTCCCTTGCCTTGTTCCCCAAGTATGTACTTTCTCAACATGTGACTCTTGTTTGAATATGGTCAACTCTTGAAGCTCATCAAGCAATTGGATGAATAGGCTCAGTCTGATGCATATATTGTGCCTTTGTTTTGTTTGGAACATGTCCCCGCATTTCTCACTAATGTGCTTTTTGGACTAGCTTCTGAGTTCCCTTGGATGGAACCAATTCTTTCATATTACACTGATAGTTCCCTTCATTGTTCCTTTGAATCTTTCTTATCTTGGAGCTTTGCTCTTCTTTTGTTGTTAGAAGGGACTGTTCCTTAGATGGGAATAGTTCCATCATATTACACTAACGTTTCCTTCCTTGTTCCTTGGAGCTTTGAAACTTCAAAGTTCATTGGATGGGAACAGTTCTGTCACATTACACTGATGTTCCCTTCACTATTCCATTGAGCCTTGAAACTTCACAATTCCTTCGATGGAACACTTCTATCACATTACACTAACGTTTCCTTCATTGTTCCTTTGAGCTTTGTTTTTCTTTCCTCTTCTTCTGTTGTCAAGGAATTGTTCCTTGGATGAGAACAATTCCATCATATTTCAGGGATAGTTCCCTTCATTATTCTTCCTTCTTTGTTTTGCTACTCTTGAAACATTGAACTTCACAGTTCCCATCATTATTCCCTCTAGTTAGAGGAATAGTTCCTTTAATTGTTCCCTTGAATCTTCCTTCTTTGTTTTGCTTCTCTAGGAACCTTGAATCATTGTTCCTTAGACAATGTCTTTCGATGAAGCACTTCATAGAACATATCAAATGTCAAAAGTTTGTTATTATCAAAACCCGAAGGGGCAAGGAAAACTTGCCTTAACACGCTGCTAGGGGTGAATAATAAGCAAGCAAGGAGTTCCAAGGCTTATATAGCTAGGGTTGCTCACGAGCCTCGAAATACAGTGTTCCAACTATAGGAGAAGCTTCTTCCGTGTTGGATCAGAAATAAGTGAGATTGGGTGGTCTTCACAAATCAGCGCCATAGCCCAAAAGTCCAAGAATGAGGCCACGAGTTTGGTAAAGGTATTACAAGTATAAACCCGGATTCCGCGTGGTAACCACGATGTTTGGCAAATTCCGCGTGGTACACAAGATTTTCTGAAATTCCGCATGGTGACCTTAAGGTTTTACAAATTCCTAGTGGTAACCTTATAGTACTAGATTAGGGCCCCGTGCTTCGCATAGGGAAGCACATAAAAGACTGATTCTGCATTACAATTTCAAACGTAAAATTTCATAACAATGTGAAATTAAACTCCGAGACCTAAACGCAAAAAAAAAATATCAAGCTTCTTCAAACTAATTATGTTGAAACTGAAGGTGGATTTTAGAACTATAACAACAAAACCTTAAAGATCAAAATCAAAAGACAAGAAGACTCCAAAAGCTCAGCAAGACACTTAACATAGGAATCCGCCTTTGAAGTGCACGAAGCAATGATAAGGCCATTACTGTAGTGAATCTTCACAATGGGTAGAAAAAGCACCAACAGCTAGCAGTAAAGGGAGTATGAAGGGCGCACATAGAACTTAGATAGAGTTCTTTTGTGTTAAATTATTTCCTATTATTTATAAAAAAAAATTAACAAGTTTTTGACTTAAAAGATCGTGATTGAGTTTAGGTACATTACTCATTGGAGCTTGATGTCTATGATTTGTGTTAGGATGATTTGAATTTTTTTGATAAATGTTACTTATCAGGTGCATGATCCAGAAGGAATCAAGCAAGAAGATACCATTCCAGGAAAGCTTACAAGAAAATGTAATCTTCGGCTGGTACAGTCCAACCTAGAATCTAACCCACTTCAAATTCATTTCGCCCCCATGTCTTATAGGAAGTTCTTCATTTTCCCGAGTAGGATTCATCTCTTATTTAAGGACAAAAAAAATACAGCCATGGACCCATGAAATTAGGAAATCAAATTGGAACCAGTCAAAACTAATTAATACCTTTCACAAAACAGCTCATATGCATCAAAGTTTTACGTACATCTAAAAAAATTAAGAAAAGAAAACTGAAGTTCACTTCAACTGAGTCCATGAAGATAGTTTATTTCTCAGTCCTATAAAAGATATAATGAACTTCAACATATTCTGATATAAAGATTCCCTTTGAATATATTCTATATGTAGCAGCGTAAATGAGGTTCCTAAGCCCCGAACATAAAAACGTAGAAAGTGTAGCAATGTAAAATGCTCTGGAAAAAAGCGATTGCAGCAATGCATTGGCCGAGTAAAATTTTCAGTTGCCCATGTCTATATATACATGAAGTAAACGAAAAATACTATTTCAACAAAAAAAATGACGAGGGAAATGACTCTCATTCTTCATACATATGCAGTTAGAACGTTGGAAGGCCTGGAGCATGAATTGAAACATGCCATTTCCTAGAAAGCAGCAGTCCATGATTCCTTAGTCAGACACGCCATTCTGATGCATCAACAATAACTTATAGGCCTGCACAAGAATGCATATTTCAGAAATCGAGCACAAGGCATATGTACGGGAAATATGGAAGAAGATGTATTGATTTCAACTAATGCATACCCATTTCAATAGAACTTTCCGAAGAGGGCCAAGAAGAGCATGGGAAAATAACGTAAAGACTCCAAAAGCCAAGCAAGGCACTTAACAAAGGAAATCACCTTTAAAGCGCACGAAGCAATGATGAAGGCCATTACTCTAGTGAATCTTTACAATGGGTAGAAAAAGCACCATTGTTCAACAGCTAGCAGTAAAGGGAGTATCAAGGTCCGAGAGAGGACCCAAAGAGGACAATTTACTAATCTAATGAGAGATAGGATCATGATCTTCTCCTTGGTATAATGCATCCCCCAAGTTGACTTTTTTTTACATCTATTAAGAACTCACTGTCAAAAGATTTAAAATAAATAATTCACAATTAGATACACTGAATAACTGAATGAAATAAATGAAGATACTATATGAAATTCATGCAATAATGATAAATAGGAAAATGCTTCCACATAGAGAAAGCCAACATAATTGACAAGAGAAAGTGTGTTGTCATACTTAAGGAAGCTGCAGATTTTATAATTGTGATAAAAGCTGAAATTGATATGATCTATGCATATGCATTTATATGATTTAATTTATAAAATGGATATCCTTCCTTGAGGATGACATATTTTCTGATATAGTTGTTGTACACACAAGAGGAATAACCACTTTATTCTCTTATAATTTTCCAGAGAGATTATGAAAAACCAAGTGCGTAGGAAAATTCGATAGGTAAGAAGGTACCAGGTAATTGGAGTCGAAGGTGTTGAGAGATTAACAAAAAGCACCAGCTCCTTCCACAATAAAATACAAGGAGCTCGCAAACTTGGAGATGATAAATGTTGCATACCACGATCAGCCTCTTGATATCTTTCTCGAAGCCTTCTTTTTGTAGCTTCTAGCTTTTATTTGACAGTATCTTCATTTGAACACCTTATTTTTCTGGGCATGCAAGGAAGTTGATGATAAAATTCAAAGCATAAAGTTAAAACTTGTCAATATTGCAGCAATAGAGTTTAATGATTTTCTCATTACCTCCTACTAAAACTGACATTCTCCTCAGGATGGATGTTTATCTGATTTCTTATGGAGCTTTTGTACATATTCCCCATTAGGTATTATTGGTGTACCTAGTGCAGATGACGTAGTCAAAGGCCCCATGCCATCAAAGAACTTCTTGTAAAGTCTAACCCCATAAGAAATAGAAAGAGTAAGTTATTATTTAGAGGCCATGTTGAAAATACATATAATAAAGCTTTTTTAAAAGACACATTTGAAGGGCAATCATCGAGAAATTTTAAGACCCCAGAATCTCAATATTCAGTGTAATTAAACTCTAAAGAGAAGTATCAACATCGACGTTGAACAAATAGAAGTAGAAAGAACGCAACTATAATTGAATTGACAGATTAAACACTAAGATTGATAATATATAGCGAACTATTGAAAGGAGGAATGTTTATAGCTTGCTAGATTACTCACCTGGATTCAATCCCAGTTCACCAGAACCATAACAGCCTCCTCGTTCCGCTCAAAACCAGGTAAGAGCATAGCCAACCATGACTATTTTGGATACAAATATGCCCATAATTATGAATAGCAATGAAAAGTGTGGATCCCTGCAAATTTTGGCACGCAATGTAATTAGCAGATATCCTAATTACAATGGAGAAAAAAGATGCACTAAGCTACAAGCTATCGAAACATTTATAAACGATACAAAGCACAAGCTCACCTCTCCTTGGGCTCTCTCTATCCATTTCAGATTAATACGTACAATATAGAATGAATTATTTATAAGAACACATCAAATACAGATATACACTATTCAAAGATACTGTGATCTGAATTCGTCATTGGCATATAAGGACATATAAAATACAGACGTACAATATATACTATTTAGATGTCTCGGTAGCTTAATTCATCGTTCGTATATAATTACACATCAAATATAGGCGTAGAAAATATGGTAATCAAATACAGATATATACTATTCAAAGATACTGTGATCTGAAGCATATAAGGACATATAAAATACAGACATACAATATATACTATTTAGATGTCTCGGTAGCTTAATTCATCATTCGTATATAATTACACATCAAATATAGGCGTACAACATATGGTAATCAAATATCCCAATGTCTTTATTCGTCATTTGTGGCTACATATTTTCAGCCATTCCAGCTCTGGCTAATACATCGAAAGAGATAACATTGACGACATTGCTTGTATAGGTATTAGTATTAACAGGTGCAGGTAAAAAAACTTTTAGATCTCTTCTCTTGCGGGCTCGTGAAAAGCCAACATATAACTGACCATGAGCAAAACAAGGATCCTTTAAATATACACACACTTGTTCCAATGTTTGCCCTTGAGACTTATTAATAGTCATTGCGAAGCATAGTTTAATAGGAAATTGTTTGCGCTCAAATTGGAAAGGATAAGTTCCAGCAGGAGGACGGAGGTTGATTCTAGGAAGAATTACATGTGTTCCTTTGTAAAAACCAGAAGATACTTCACAAATTATAATATTCGTATGAAATTCTTTACAAATTAACCGAGTACCATTGCAAAGGCCGTTAGAAGGATCCAAATTGCGCAGGAGTATAACAGGACACCCCTTCTTCAATGTCAATTCATGAGGACTCATTCCCGAAGGGCATAAACTATTCAAAAATTCAATCGGATATAAATTACGGTTGTCATTGACAACTGAATCAAAACTCTTGTACGTGAAGGTTATGCCGGAGAGCTTAGAAATCATAGCAGCATTTATAGTATCAACACCATTGTTGGTTGGTGTAAGAATTGCGCGGTCACTAAAGATATGAGGATCAAAATGGGTCGCGTTCATTTCAGGAAACATGGCCTCTAATAAAGGATCAAAAGATTTATCGTCAATGTGATAACAGCTTATCATGTCAGGTAATGCAAGAGTGGAATTGATAGAGTTCTGTAGGCTTCCATTTCCAAGGGCCAATAAGAAATTTGCAAATTCTATATCTTCCTTTGCCCTTATATTGACGCGTAATGAGAATCTGCGTAACTTAGACCAAATGTACGAGCTTACTAAACTCGAATTCACAATTTCAATTTGAGACTTATTAGGAACCACAGGAAGAACTTGCCTAAAGTCGCCACCGAACACTATGATTTTGCCTCCAAAGATTTGGTCTGAATCGCACATATCTTGTAACAATCGATCTAAAGCCTCAATGTCATCCTTTCTAGCCATGGACGCCTCGTCCCAAATAATTAGGCTACAAGATCTCAACAAAGACGCCAAACTGCTTTGCTTAGAAACATTACAACTAACAAGTCCAGTTTGGCCAATAGGGATTTTGAACCTTGAATGAGCAGTTCGACCAGTAGGCATATTAGATGCAGCAATACCTGAGGTTGCTGTTGGGAGCACAATTTTCCCCATACCCCTAATAGTAGCATAAAGAGCACAATATAGAAAAGTCTTACCCGTGCCACCAGGACCATCAATGAAAAAGGCACCGGGAATATTATGTTCAACATGATGTATTATTGTGTCATAAGCAATCTTTTGCTCATCGTTAAGGCTCATATGTGCGTCAACATACTGTGGAGGAATAGGAGCATCTAACGCATCGCTAATATCCCTTGTCACTCTTACTCCAAGGGCATCAAATTGAGTACATACATGTAGCTTGAAATCTGTCATTCTTTTCCCCATAGATTCTAATAACTTATCGATCTCAGAATAAGTTAGATACAAGATTTTTGAATGCTGATCTTTGTAAATATGGGAGAAGTCTTCTGACAAATGAGGATAAAACTGATCCCAGAGCATTTGCGGATTAATAGATTCAGAAAAAATAAGGAGAGTAGCGAACAACCTGCGTAAAGCACAAGGCATCTGAACAACAACCGCTTCATTCATACATAACTCAGCATAGTCGTCTCTTTGTAGCAGTGAATACTTATCAGCAACCTCTTTGAAAGTGTTGTACCGAACTCCATCATGGGTGAGCAAATCTGCAAAAGAGATAGATCCCCTTATATTTGTTAGTAGTAATCGAAGGTAATATCTTTCTCCTTCAGAAGGGGATACGTGTACTAATCTTCCAACACATTTTGGGCCTTTCCTTACTTTCCAAAATTTTGATCCACCAACCCAGGTAAAGTATTTTGGGAACTCAGAATAAAGATAGTTCTTAGCATCAGGAAGTTCAATGTTAGCCCGAAAGAATGCCGTCAGCATTGTGACATGACGATTTTCATTCTCTAAAATATTTGCTAAGTTTTCACTCTCGGAGAATCTGACAACATGCATGTGCGGTAAATGTACTTGCAAGGGGATAACAGCAGGTTTCATAGAGTACAAGTCAAATCCAAAAATACGCCAAGCAGATTCCGGAGCACCAATCCATCTACCAGTTTGGTATGCTGTAATTTCATCTTCAACATGCCTCTCAGTTCTACCAATATCAAAACAAACTTTGTCATGCCCTTTATAGATATATTTATACAAGTACTTAACAGCCTGTATAGTGGAACATATCTCAACATTAATATGGCAGTCAAAGGCAGACAAAAGATATGGATTGTATGGAACAACCCACCCATTATCCAAGTCCGCACCACGTACTTTAACGGAATCCTTATTATCTCTCCTCATATATATCGGATAGCAATCATTTGTAGCGGTGGTGAATTCAGCATACTCTTTAGGGTAGTTGCATTTACACATCAAGACTGAGCCTTTTTTTTCATACAAGAATTAGTGGGGTTCTGTTGACCACAAGGCCCATGCATCATATGCTTTATAACAAGGCTGCGCAAGTATACATTTTCCTTAGGCGGAAGCTCAGCGGAAATATACTGATCAAAAGACTCAGGACTGGTTACTTTAGATCCCTTGGCTGAAATAATAAGCATATGGATATGTGGCAAGCCACGCTTTTGAAATTCGATTACGTCAACTCTAGCTTTGACACGACCAAAAATCATTTTCTCCATTATTTCTTTGCGCAGCAAACGTACCTTTGCATTGAACACGCGAGCCACTAAATCAGGGCGGTGTTCAGCACCCTCACCAGGACGAAGGTTGTCCTTTATTTCAGGCCAATTCGGATTACATGTCATAGTTAAGAACAAGTCAGGCTTGCCATATTTCTGTACAAGTGACATTGCATTTAAATACCGGCATTTCATATCCCGAGGACCTCCAATGAACGTCGCGGGCAAGATAACACGTCTTCCAACATCACAAGCGGCCCGAGGACCAACATGAACACTGTCAACTATGCTCTGATATAATTCACTGCATAATAAAGTTTGGTTTCGCCTCATGAAATCAAGACGTGTATTTTCAATTTTAACATACATATCAACAATGTACTGTAGGAAAATACGACCAGTGTTAATAATGAAATTATGGGGGCGAATTTGGAATCTGTAAGCATAATATGCCCTACAAGACACTTCCTTGCCTTCTTTTGGAGGCGTACTATGCGAAGCTGCATAAGGGCAAACAAATTAGAGACTTCAGGTCTAAACATGGGAAAAAGTGAAGCAATTTTATGAAGACTCCTATTAGGTGATACCTTCAGCCTCCTGTGCTAAAATGTCTCCTGCACTCTGAACTAAATTAGGAACAAGGGGGAAAGGCAAATCATTGCAAGAGTGACCGCTATTGGGTTTGACGCATTTAAGGCCTTGGTGCCAACCTGATTCACCTTTACTAAATAGAAGAGGATACTGCAAAGGATCATAACAACCGTAATAATGCAAGATTCTATGCTCATGGGAAGCTTTTCCATAAACTATGATATGTGGGCTATTAATACGGGTAGAAGGATTATCGTCAACAATAATTGCAGCAACCTCATCAGATGTAGGGGCATTATAAACACGCTGGTCTAAATTAGGGGATTGGAATATTCGGATTTCAGTAGCAGCAGACAGAGGAAAGCTACGTAACGAACGGAAGAAAGACGCATACGGATTAGTGGCGGTTAGATTAATAAGGAAAGCAACCAGATCAGGTCGGAGGTCTTTGTTACTACTACAACGAGAGTTAAGTTCAGAAGCACCGTCGTAGAAGTACAATTGCATAAACTTAGGACCTTCATCATCAGGTAAAAGATTAGGAAGATAATGATAAATTTGTCCTTTTAATAAGAATGTGAACAAACCCTTATCGTTGCGCTTATCTATATTCCCCCCCAAGCAGCTGAACGCAAAGTAGTTATTATATGCTCGTGAAAACGTGCGAAAATGACTACCCACATCATCTGAACTCGTAAACAATGCCAATAATTCAGCCGGTATATCTATACGCGATAAATGAATACTTCCATTTTGACAACACAGCGTAGGACACTCAAAGGCGAATTTAGTCGCATCACAGAAAATGCACTTAGTAGGCGCAGGCAAACACAAAGGTGAGGATAGAATATTGGACATACCAAGACCCTTACACACATGTACGCGTACTTTCGGAATACGAGCTGCTCGGCGCTTGTATAGAGCAGGTGTATTAGCATCAATAGTCATCTGGTTTCAAACAACACAAGTAGTGACAGGAAAAAATTAGGCACCTCTAAAGCAACAGAACACACACATATATTTAATATGAGAATGCGATATGTAATGTGTTGCGAAGTTGTATAGGTTGTATACATCGGCAGAATGTAGTAAGAAGTTGTATAGGTTGTATACATCGGCAGAATGTAGTTAATTACCTCAATTTGAGTGCGACGCGGACGACGGGGCACAACACAATCAGACTCAACACACGCTGTAACAGAAGTAGGATTCTGCATTTACACAACAAAAAAATGGTAACAAAGTACAAAAATCCCAACAAAAATATGACATTTATGAATGCAGTCTGGTATAAGTCGGTACCTCAACAGGAATGCGTCCTCGCCCACATGTAGTAGCCCGAGCAATTGCGGGGGTCAGTAGGAGTAGGTCAGGTACAAGCAGCGCAGGAGAATTACCATTGGAAAAGTCCTGCATCTAAGTGACATTAGTGAAGTATGCAAGGTACTACTACAAATCCACCAACTGCACATACCCCTGCGTAATAGTAGTGTAATACATATGCATAAAAGCAGCCGAGAGTGTAATTGCTCCAACAAATTGTAGCAGAATACCTGAACATGAGAGAACCTCCATCCATTTGACACATTCCCACCAGGTGTGGCTGTTATAAAGTCATCTCTAAGCGATGGTGCAGTAGTAGCTATCTGCAAGCAAACGTGTACAAGCTTAAATTTGGCTAGGGATCTGTTGTAAGAAATATGATTTCTATACTACCGAACATGCGAAAGTAGACAAACACAACATGAAGGAGGGGTGTATCACCTGCGCAGGTGTACGCTTTGGTTGACGCGTGGCAGGGGGAGTGTAAGCGGGTGGCGCAGTAGCGGTGTTAGATGTTGATGCGCCAGCTGCCATCTAAAAGGCAAAAGGGGCGAAATTATATATTGATCAAATATAATGAAGTGGATAATGTGTCTTCAGGTATATTTTTTCACCTGCACATGCCTTCGACTTGGCCGGCGTGATGTAGTAGATAAGGCCGCAGCAGCCATCTACAAGCCAGCAAAGGTGAAATAAGTGGGAACACTAACCAGACACAACACATTGTTCAACATAGTAGCATTATTTAAGCTATTACCTCCGCACGTGTTCGTTTTTGCCGGCGTTTAGCGACTTTAGGTGGCTCAAGTCTTGTAATTTCAGATGCAACAGAGACCATCTATTAAGGAAAATAATGGAATTAATATGTGTGCGCTTGTTTAACATAGGTACAACATTACCTCAGTACGAGGTGAATTCATCATATGCGTGCCTCTATTCAGATACATGTGGCATTACCTCAGCACAAGTCAGCTTGCGCTGATGTTTGTCAATCTGAGCATAGGCAGGCGGCACAAAGCCAACCTTAGATGACGAGGCAACCAAAGGAACCCACATGGCAAATCAAGAAATTATTGAAAGATAATGACACGACTGGAAAAATGAAAGTTGTGTATATTGGCCACAAAATATATGGGTTTGACACACTCAAAAATACCTGAATATGGGATAGATCATGCCTATGCGGTACCAGTGAAGCAGGGGCAGAGGCAGAAGGCGCAATTCCATATGATTCACTTGTATGAGGACCAAGCATCAAACGGTCTGTAATAGGGGCTAGAGTGACACCAATAGTTGTCTACAACACAAGTAAATCAAAGAATATTAAATTCGGCTTAAAACAAAAAAAAAAAGCATACTTGTATAAAGCATTTAATACAATACAGAGCAGAATGGTGAGTGACACATGACTAAAGTGACATAAGTTTGCGGGAAAAATATGTATAGAAGTCTCTAGGAATAAATGAATATAAAAGAAAGGACCTCATCTACACAAACAGGTGTATTCTGGTCCATGGTAGTTGAATCATGTTCCGATAATTGAACACATACATTCTTTTCCCTGCAACAGAGAAGAGTACTTCAGTAATATACCTCTGTAGCAACAAAAAAAAGATTTTCAGAATAAATGTGAACCACTACAAAAAAAAGGCAAACATAGGTGGATGTATTGTAGATATGCTGCATGAATGCAAAGTGCATGCACTTCTTTAAATTTGCAAACAATGATGGCAAACGATAAAAGTAGCGCTACGAATATCTGTCCTATACGAAACTCATGAGGCGGCAACAGTAAGAAGGTGTTAGATATTTGCCCTACAGCGTTTCTGTATTTAGAATGTGTAACGTTAAGCGTTGCAATCGTTCTCTAAAAATGAAAAAAACCAACCAAAAGGAGAGAGCACACACAGATGATACATAGCTTGATGTAACACAGACTAACAAATCCACCCACACAATATGCTTCAAACTCCAAGTTGCACATAAATGAAAGTAAAGCGCTACTAACCATTGAAAAAAAAACTCTTAAAACTCCAAAGGAATTTTCCTACTGAGAAGTCAAATCTGAATGCTATATATACAGAACACCACTAAACAAAAAGGTAAGCATGAAATCGGCACGTAATGAGCGAAATGTAAAAACACCAGTTAGACAGGGCAAACCACCGGAAAATAGGGCTCGAGAAGTTTTGTGCAAAATTGACACTATTGAACTATGAATGTTCCTAAAATACCTCTGACTATGACCACCGGAAGGCATGTACTCAACTTGCGAAACACAGGACGAAGAAGTTGCAAGCTGGCCTTCAAGTCCCACATAAAAGAGTTGGAGTGCATCTTCAATCCTCCAATGTCCTACCTAAACATTTCGAATGAATAAACCATATGGAGCGCATAGGAAATAACATGGAAAAATTGTTCGAGTTTGCAATGACAAGACATAAAATAATTACTTGGAGAAATTGATGGGCAGTATCAACGGTCTGGCCAACAGCGACCTCAAGGAAGGAGGACACCATAATTTGCTTGTCGGCTGGCGACAGTAGGTTCGACATTGAAGAAAAAGTTTATGGAATCAACAGCCTTACATCAAAGAGCGAATCAAAACACAGAAAATAAAACCAAGCTCAGAAAATGGAACTAAGAATGCTGCAAAACTGTTAAGCATACACATGAAGCAAACAAACAAGCACATGATGTAAGGAACACCTTCTTCTAGTACTTCCAAGTATAGTAATAAGGGTATGTGATATCCATTTATAAATATCATGTATGGATACAGCAGAATGTGGACTTCAAGAGAGCAGATATACATTCATATTGACACAACGAGCTTTCAACTCCAGTGTTCAGCAAACATGTCTCTAAGGTACACTAATAAGGTAAACATAATTATGACGGCATCTTAATTTAACTACAAAGCAAATGTGTTCAGCAAATATGCCTCCACTGTACACTAATAAGGTACACAACCAGCTGTGAAAAAAATACAGCTGACACATCAATAGCTCAGTAGCATTGATGTGGAGAAATGCAATGGAAAGATTTTTAAGGAACTTATTATATATGTGAGTTAGTTAAGTCGAGGTAAATGTAGATTGAAAGCGGCTTTTATGTAATGCCTTTGATTGTAATCATTGTAATTATTTGAATATTAATTCATGAATTCCTCACAATTCTATCAGTTTTGTAAACAAAAACAGAACTCCAGTTCTTGCCTTAACGGTTCTGTTTTGGGAGAAAGATACAGATGCATGATATTGAACTTTGTCCTTTTGGCCTATACTTCCTCTCTAATTACAACTAAAAGGTTGACTTTTGAATTTTAATTCATGGAAGTGTGCTACATTGAACTAATTATGGAATATTTGAGGGCATTCAATATAAATACGTAATAATAAATAGGAATAAAGGAGAAAATAGTAGACTTTATGAGAATATAATCCGGTGAATGGATGCTGAAATTAAAACATAAATTGCACTCTTGCCCCTTTCCATTATTTTCACTCAAACACCTTATTGCCAACAATTTTATATAGTGTGCGACTTTGACACATGAGTTTATCAACTATAAGCCAAAAAAACAGTAAAATCCAAAACATTAAAAGCCAAAACAAACATCAACGCTAATTACCACTCAAAGCACAATATAAAACCATATCTGCACTTGGGAAAAAATTGCAGTACAACATACTCTAACTCATATTATATAATTATTATATCTCTTATTTAAGAGGAAGGTTCCCTGAATGAGCATATTGAAGCAAATAAATGAATTTAGAAGCCAAAGCAAACTTGTATAGTACGCTCAAATGAAGCAACTACCTAAGAAGCTAAATCAAACTCGTATAATAAGGAAGCCCTAGAAAAGAAATTAAACAAATCATAATGCTTTTATAGAATGAAACCCTAAACTAAGAATTTGCCCAAAATTGAAGCAATTCAGACCTGTTTGGAAGGTAAGTGTGCAGCGGCGCTGGGGGTGTGGTAGATTCGAGAAGTCACCGGCGGCGGCGGCCCGGCCAACCAGAGTGAAGGTGGTGATTGGCGATAAACTTGTATAATAAGGAACCCTAGAAAATTAACACAACAACGCATAAAACACTGGAATCTATAATAATCTTTTGCCCTATATGTAAGCAATCCAGACCTTTGAAAGTAATTTGTGCAGCAGTTTTGGTAGCAGGACGGAGTCCGAAGGTCACCGACGGTGGCGTCCGGTTCGGCGAGAGTGAAGGTGGCGATCAGCGAGTCGGTATTTAGCGGCGCCGATGTGCTTGGCTTAGGAGTTGCGACATTAGAGACAAAGAGAGGATGGGGAGGATGGTGGCTGGTGCGAGAAGGAAATTGAAGAAAGGGAGAAAGAGATCGAGGAGGCGGTCAGGAGATCCGAGAGAAGAAAGAAAGTGAGACGGAGTACAAGAGAAGGAGGGTTTGATTAATCATTAATGAAAATATAAAATAAATATAATTATTAAATAGTTAGGTGAATACAGGCCGAACGATAGTGCAACTAAATAGCGGATGGTGAGATTACATACTATTCACCTGAATTTATCATGTCTTTAGGGGTGTAAGGATTATATAACTTAAAAGAGTAATTGATAATTAGCCCCTTTTTTTACTTAATTACATAAAATCATAATATATTTAGGTCTTTATAAAAAAAATTACTCAATCTATCTTTTTAATAAAAATCACATAATTTTACTTTTAGAAAAATTATCAAAATATATCAAATTTACAAATAACTTTAGAAAAAACCACCTACTTTTATAACCTTTGGAAAATTGTAAAATACTTACATTATTTACACAATTTTCATGACACTATATGTTACTATTTCTAAAAAATCCAATTTATATTCTTGTTTAAAAGAAATGTTTTTTGAAATACACTTATTTTTCAAATAATAAATTCTCCATTAAAATGTTACCTTTTATAAAAATAAATACAAAGTTTATTTTTTTTGAAGAAATAAAAAATGGTGATTGTTTTTCCAAAATTCATCGACTTTTGATAATATAAAAAATGGTGGTATAAATATGAAAAGATTGATTGTTTATAAAAAAAAATGGGGGGGATTAAAATAATAATATTTAGTGTCATTAGATATTTGTAAATTTGATATATATACAATTTTTTTAAGTAGTAAAATTATGTGATTTTTCTAAAAAAGATAGATTAAGTAATTTTTTATAAAAACCTAAATATATGATGATTTTATGTAATTAAGTAAAAAAAAAGGGGTTAATTATCAATTACTCTTTAAGTTATATAATATTACAAGGTTACCACTAGGAATTTGTAAAACCTTAAGGTCACCATGCGGGATTCCAGAAAGTCTTGTGTACCATGCGAAATTTGCCAAACCTCGTGATTACCACGCGGAATTTCCCTTTAATAATTATGATCGTTTAGTGCATTCATACGAACCTTCACATCTAATATATGCACTTTGCTAAATGTGCATCTTTAAATAAATTTTACATTTATTTTGCTAAAATGCATATATATTATATGTGCGCACTTTTACTCTATAAAATATGAACCTTCCTCGGTAACTAGCTTGGACAATAGAAAGAAAGATGGGTTAGCAGGTGCTCACTCCGAGATGAATGTCACAACATTGCAGAGAGTGATAGCGATATATCTATAGCAAATTTTATAGACAATAATAGGAAATGGAATGAAGATAAACTAAGAAAATTTTCGCCTAATTCATGGATCGAACGAATTTTGTCAATATCGATTCATAAAAATCAAATCCAAGATAGATTATATTGGCATCCAATTAAGAATAGATGGTTTACCACACAATCGGTCTTTGCCTTAATATCCAATAAATTAAACATGAATGACTGGGAATTTAATTGGATCTGAAAACTTGACCTAATACCTAAAATAAAAATGTTTCTGTGGAAAATTTGTATTAAAGGCCTTTATACTAAAAACCTCCTTATACAAAGACATATAACAGTCACTTCAAAGTGTCCATTATGTAGTCATCAAAACGAGACAAATGAGCATCTTTTCCTAGAATGTGAATGTCCCTTTACTCTACAAAAATTACATTCCATTGATCCTTAATTTTCAGACATCGTAAGCGATGCAACTTATAACCACAACTCTGTGCCTCAACTCATTCAGAACTTGAAGAAGAAATTACCGCAAAAGATCTTATGTCATCTGTTTACCGCTTGGTGGGGAATATGGTTATGGAGAAACCAAGTGGTTTTTAATCGGGACAATTCTAGGTCATGTATGAATGTGGAGAAATTCGTTCAAAACCATACAATGTGGTGGAGAAAAGCAAAGAGTATTACTGATGAGACTAATGTGATATCAAGAGTGTCGCAAACGAGGCCACGAAAATGCAAAAGAAAACAGGAGAAACCTAAAAATGGATTTGTAAAAATAAACTTCGATGGATCTAAAAAAGAGATGGAAAAGCAACTGCTGCTTTTATCATAAGAGACCGATTTGGAAATAATATAAGTATGAACGAAATGAAAAACGACTACTGGACAATGGAACAAGCTGAAGCAATGGGACTATTTCAGGCTATTCAAGAAGCTAATAGAAGAAATCTTCGATACATAGAAATCGAAGGTGATAGTTTAATTGTGATCAACGCGCTCAAGGGCAGTCGATCTAGTCCCTGGACAATTGACATGCTAATAGCAAACACGTTGGTTATGTTGTAGTCTTTCGAAGGGGTCATTACCAAACATATCCCTCGAGAATGCAATTCTGTGGCATATTTGATTGCGAAACTACACAACGATTGTAGTATCAATCAGATTATCAACCATAGAGGGGTCCTAACCCTCATCCTTAAGGATGCCCTAAGGTGACCTAGTTTGCCTAATTTTTAGCTTTTCAAAAAAAAATAGAACGAAAGAAAGTTCAAATCATTTATAAAAATACTAGTGTGTGGTTTATTTGCATTGTCTACTTCTTATCGATCGTCCATTTTCTAAATCCATCGACCCTTATCAATCTATACTCCGTATTTTACAGCCTAAGGACTATATGCATCCGATCCCCTTTGTACATTGAGTTTAGGGGTCGATTCATATAGGGGCAGATGGTTAATCTAGTTGATAAAAAAAAATATTCAAATTTCTACACGTACATGAAACAATGGAAATATGGAATCCTTAGGTCAATGGCAATTAGCAAATGCTTAGGCGTACTTATGCAACAACACTCATAATCTAAACCAAATTGATTTATAAAAATAAAATTAAATTAGGTGTGAAACTAGAAGATCTTGGTTACATCCTTGATCAAGCCACGGTTAGTTCGGGCAAACTCGGTAAATTCTTCGAAAGAAATGAAACCGTCACCATCGGCGTCGATCTCAGCCATCATCCGCTGGATCTCGTCAGGCGTGACACAGCCGAGGGTGTTGAGGGTGTCGCCGAGCTCCTTGGATGAGATCTTACCGTCGCCATTCGCATCAAATGGCTTGAAGATCTTCTCCCTATCCGCTATTCCTCTGGGCTATCCCCTGTTGATGACATGCTTCTTTTTTGTTTGTTTTTTTTGTTTTGATTTTTCTGTTTTACAATACTTGTAAAATTACAAGAATACAACAAAAAAAATATTTTGCTATAAACCTCAAGGTAGAATGATTTGAACGGCTCCAAAAATTTCTTTCCTCAAATTGGTGTTTTGTAGTAGTATTAATTTGGTTAGCATTTTTTATCAAAAAAAAATAAAATTGGTTAGCATTAGCTCAGAAAACGGATCACCGAAAAAAACAAGAATGCAATGTGTAAGTATATATAAGAATTCCCAAATATAGTTAGTAGTTGGCTAATGGTGTCTTCATAATTATTTGTTCGGTACGGGCATTGCAAGGAATTTTTTTTCTTAGTCAATAGGATTGCAAATTTGCAAGAAATTTTTTCCTTAGTCAATAGGATTGCAAATTTGCAAGGAATTTTAAAGTACTAGGATTCTAGGAATCTAGGAGATGCAATTCACAAATAAAATTTTGGTTTGGTGTTAACTAAGATTAAGAATTCTCTTTAATTTTAGAACCTATAACCTAAATTGAAAAGGATAAGCATTATTTTAAAAAAAAATCTAACTTCATAAAATCTAAGAAAATTGTTTCAAATTAGGTACACATGAATCGATCAGGAAGGCAGAATAATGGTACAACGAATGGCAATGTGCATATGCCCAATGCAGTCTGTCTCTATCCTGGATTCGATTTCAAATAAGAGTTGGCCCAATGGGCTGGATATTTTCAACATTTCTTTTTTTTGAATGAAGGGGTAATTTTCATTCATAAGAAAGGTAGTTACAAAATAATGTTCTAGGCAAGTCTAGAATTTACAGAAGCTCTTCTAAACCAATTCTAGTGAGCCCTTTTCTCGAGTCCCTATTTCGTTTCCTCCACCTAGCCTTAATGTTATTCCTAACATGACTTATGGTAGTCATTGCACATTCATCTACCGTACACACCTCTAGTTGAAATACGAGTCTATTCCTTGCCCACCAGATGAAGTATGCCACTGCGCAGTAACAAGCAATCCACAAATTATACGTAAAACTTCTCTTCTTAACACTCATTGCCTCCATCCATTCTTCAAATGAATAGTGCCTTCTACCAATCCTTGCCCAGTTTAAAACTCTATCTAGCACTTGTTTGGAGAATTTGCACTGGAACCACAAGTGATTCCCTGACTCCGCTTGGTCTTCATTGCACATAACACATATGTCTTCATTAATCATCCCCATTAATCTCAATCTATCTTTAGTGTACATTCCTTTACTTGCTATCATCCAACAAGTAAAGCTGATTCTTGGAGTGTTGATGTTTCCCCAAATCCATTTGCTCCATTCCTTCCTTGGTCCTCTATTTCTCCAACTGTCATAAACAATTCTCCAGTCGAACTTGCCTCTTGTAGTTATAATCATCACTGGGTTACCCTGAGCCTCAAGAGACTCCTTGATTTCCTCTCTCACTCAGATGGCACTTGATGTCGATTTGATGTTCGCATCCCAGAAATTAACTCCTCTAAGGTTTACAGTGTGCATCCATCTTTTCCAGATGGAATCCTTTTCAGACAAGAGATCAAAAATTAACTCAGTAAAACTTGCCTTATTCCAAGATAGAACTTCTTTAAGTCCTAAACCCCCTTCCTCCCTTGGCCTGCATACCACCTTCCATGATATTGGAGCTTTTCTCCCTTCTGAGTTGCCTGACCACAAGAAGTTTCTCATAACCTTAATGATTTGGTTGATGACTCCTTTTGGCAAGAGGAAGATTTTACACCAGTAGTTCAGAACCCCATACAACACCGCTCTAATTAACTCAAGTCTACCTGCATAGGCAAGTTTTCTAGCAGCCCAAGCATTTGCCTTTGCCGTAATCTTTGCTGTTAGTGACCTATAATCTCTGCTTTCTGCTCTAGCACCACTTAAAGGGATCCCTAAATAAGTCACTGGTAGCTCACCTCTTTCAACATTTAACAAATTAGCAAATTCCACCACATCTTGATATCTTAGTCCAGCACAAAACAACTTTGATTTGTCATGATTTATGTTCAGCCCGGAGAACTCACAAAATCTGTCTAGTGTCAACTTTAATGCTTGCAGGGATTGGAGGTCACCATGTGCAAATAGGAATAAGTCATCAGCAAAACATACATTTGTTAACCCCATTCTTGCACATCTTGGATGGAATTTAAAGTCACTCCCTTGACTCATTTTTTTCATCATTCTGTTGAAGTACTCCATGATCATGACAAAAAGATAGGGTGATAGTGGGTCACCCTGTCGAAGCCCTTTTTCACCCTTGAAAAACCCATGCAGCTCGCCTTCAAAATTGACTGTATATGAAGCACTTGATACAACTTCTCTGATCCAGTTAACCATGGTAGGATGGAGTCCAAATCCTTCCAGCACTCGGATTAAGAAAAGCCAGTTCACACTGTCATATGCTTTCTTCAAATCAACCTTTATAGCACATCTGGGACTGATATACTTTCTGGTGTAGCAATTGACAAGTTCTTGACATAAGGCTATGTTGTGTTTGATGTTTCTCCCTTTCGCAAAAGCACCTTGGTTCACATCAATTAAAGAAGGCAACACAGGTTGAAGTCTTTTCACAATAAGTTTGGAAATCACCTTGCTTATAACTGAGCAACAAGAAATGGGTTTGAGATCATGGAAAAAAGTTGGGTTGTCCTTCTTGGGGATAAGAGCTAGGACTGTGCTTCCAACTTCCTTAAGAAGTCTCCCATTTGAAAAGAAGTCTAAAACTGCATCTGTAAAGTCTTCTCCCACTACTGACTAGGCTTCCCGAAATTTTTTTGAATTGTATCCGTCCGGACCTGGGGATTTATTCAAACCTATCTCCCATAGTGCATCCTTAATTTCTTTTCAGTCAAACTGGTTTACCATAGAGAGTTTCTCCTCATCCTTAAGTACTGGACCTTCTGCCAAGACTGTTGGATCACAAGGAGTGCATCTATCAGAGCTTCCTAGGCTTTTCCTGAAGTGTTCAAGCACAAACTTCTTCATCTCAGACTCTTCGGCGAACAGATTACCTTGCTCATCCTGGAGCGAGTTGAGGCAGTTCCTTGACTTTCTCAACTTAATGGAATTATAGAAGAAACTGTTGCAACTGTCCTAGTATTTGAGCCAGTGTAGTTTAGCTCTCTGCTGCAGCATCACCCTTCTATTTCTAATTACACTCTTCAACTCTTCAAGTGTACTTGCTTCTAGTCTCAACAGAGCAGATTCAGTTGGCTTATTAATGATTTCTGATTGAATCATGTACAATCTACCTTGGAGATCTACCAATTTTATATCCCCCTCTTCTACATTTAGAGATTTCAGCCTTTTCAGAGGTCCCTTGAGTGACTTCAGTTTGGCAACAAGAGCAAACATTTTAACTCCTCTCACATGATTTCTTCTCCAGGCATTCTGTACTACTTCAAGAAACTCAGGATTATCACACCACACATTGTTGAATCTAAAGGTTGTCTTCTTTGTAGTCTGCAAACCACTGATGCTCAGAATAGCAGGGGAGTGATCTGAACATTCTGGAAGGCCAAACCTCACTGAATGACTAGGAAAATCATCTATCCACACTTGATTTGCTATGACCCTATCAAGTTTACACATAATCTTAGTTCCGTTTGTGTGTTTATTAGACCATGTAAAATGCGCACCTGAGTAGTTGAGATCGGTCAGCCCATTTCTATCAAGGCAGTTCTTGAAGTCATTGTTCACTTGGAAGTGAGAACCATCCTCCACGAATTTCTCTCTGAAGTCCTTGATGGCATTGAAATCACCTAGTAAGACCCATGGTTCTTGCCTTCTACTACTATCCTCTGCAAGGTGATCCAATGTTTGCCAAAGTTGAGCTCTATCTTGCGAGTGGTTTGAGGCATAAATGAATGACACTTTCATTGGCTTATGAGCTTTTGCAGAAGTCACTAGGCAATGCATAATCTGGCTCTCCTCTAGCAAAAAATCAACCTGAGAAACTGTTCTAGGGTTCCAAAAGATCCAAATTCTCCCATTAGCTCCTAAACATTGAGTATTTCTCAGCCATCCCTTCAAAGTAAGGCTAGAAGTACTCTTTACTTTACTTTCTCTAACTCTAGTCTCCAAAATAGCTAAGATATCTACACTGTGTTTATTTGCAAAAAAGTTGACAAAATCACATCTAGATGACTCATTGAGCCCTCTGATGTTCCAGCTTGTTATGATTAATTTATTCATTAGGCAGGATTGCATCTAAATCCACCCCCTGCCTTGCCCCTTCAGTACCTTCTCCTCCTTCTTCACCTCCAATTTTAAGGACTTTGAACCTAGAACCTGTGTTTTCATTAGAAGCTACTATCATGACTTCCTTACCTCTTTTTGTGGGAGAGTTTCTCCTTGTGACTGTGGTCCACTCTTCACTATCAGACTCTCTAGGATCTTGTGATTTTGAATTGTCATCAATTGTCTTATCTTTTCCCCCCATCCTGCTATTTGGATTCCCATCTCCCTTTGTAGAGCTTTCTAGCTCCTTTTCTTTCTCTGTCAGTTGATGGTTGACCTGGTTAGGCATTCCTTTACCATTCTTGTCACCTTGGACCCTCGTTGCTGCCTGATTATTCTGAAAACCTTTTTGCACCCACCTTGTCCTTTGCATCGGCGTCATTCGGTTCCATGTCCCTGGCACACTGATCCTGGTGCTACTTGCTTCTCCATTCTTTTTACAAGTTCCTGTCGCATGCCCAAAGACACTACAGAGCTCGCATTTGCTAGGTAGCCATTCATACTCAACTGGTTGTAAAATAATTTCTCCATCTTCACCATGAAAAGCTATCTCTTTCTTAAGAGGTTGTTTAGCTGAGACTTCCACTAGGAATCGAGCAAACGACAACCTTTCTTGATTCTCAGTGATTTTATCTGTTAACACTGGATTGCCTATTGCACTCCCTATCTTATCAAAGAATGATTCATCCCAAAATCGAACATCTAGGTTAGGCAGACTCGCCCACACCTGTGCAGTTTCAAAGCAAGAAGGATCCAATTTTATTCCTTCAGTCTATCTCCTCAGAACCAGGGACTTGTACCCACCAATCAGCCAGGGACCCTGCTGCACAACCCATTCTAGGTCTTTTTCTTCCTCAAATCTGAAAATAAAGACACCCGAATCTGTAAGGGTTACCTTTGGAGCCTTGATTCTTGTCCACCTTGTGTTGACAAACCCCTAGCATTGCTGTGAACGTGACCTTTGCTCCAACCACCATTCCTAGCAAGCTCTTTTTCCACTTTGTTGTTGTTTGCTCAACATCTTTCTTCGTAAACTTGATTATCCCGTCCTCGCATCCCGGTACAAGTTTGAGTCTTTTTCCATTGGTGTTAGACCTGTTGCCAGCAAGCACATCCCTGAAAGAGATTCGGTTCCTCTGATTCTCGATTCCTCCAGCTTCTTCCTCCTGCGTCTGCTCAGTTACAGTCTCTTCCCGTTTCTCACTTCCGTCCTGAGCCGGTTCCTCAATTCCGTCTTGAACTGTCCTCAAGTTTTGAGTTGGGACGCCTCCAACTTTCTCTGCTTCCTTACCTTCCTTGTTTGTCTTTCCGTTCTGCCCAGCTAAAGACCCTTCCTGTTGTTCCAAAATTGTCCCCAAATTGGTTCCTTTTCCTGCTTCCTTCCGATTAGCCTCTTGTTAACAGCTTTTATGGTTTCCTCGGACACCGCCGTCGGTGATGCCTGAGCACTACCGGAATTTGTCGACGGGGACGATAGCTGAAAGCTTTTGGTCGGCCGTTTCCTCCCTGCCGACTTGTTCCTCGCCATCGTTGTTATGTAAAATGCTGCTATTTTTTGCTTACTATTTTTCAACATTTCTTAGTCAATTGACAAGTATCGAACTTTTGCAAGATTTCGAAATACCACTTAAAATAAGTTTTTTTTTAAAGTACCATTCGAAAAAGTAAAAAATTTGAAGGTGTCGAGTTTTCCTAAATTTGAAATGAATAGGCTACAGGAACTAATTCTAATACTCTAACAAATAAATTAAGAACTAGTGTTATTTCCGTACCTTGTACGGGTATATTTTAAAATAATTTTATTTCTAAATTATTATTTAAATATCTATTCAAAATAAATTTTCACGATTGAATCTTATTTTCTTTAGTAATAAAAATTATAAAATTTTGATTTGTTTAGAAGAAAGAGTGGATGGTAGTTTTCTTTAATAATAAAAATTATAAAATTTTAATTTGTTTAGAAGAAAAGAGTGGATGATAGTTTTTTTAATAATAAAAATTATAAAATTTTAATTTGTTTAGAAGAAAAGAGTGGATGGTAGTTTTTGAGATAGTGGGGAAGTGGTTAAGGTAGAAGTGGATTAAAAATGAGAAATAAAAAATCAAAAAATATTTCAAATTTTCCATATGGCTCAAATTTTTATAAAAACTTGGTTTTTGATTTATATTTGTACTAGGATAGATATGAAATAAATTATTATTGTATCGAAAATTAACTTCCTTGTTTCATTTACTCCCTAATTATTTTGAACACTCTTTGACATGATCAGCTTTTGACCTTGTTGGTGGAAACCATGAACAATTTTCAAGCTCTTGAGATTACTTTCCCTTTCTTTGGCATAGCCCGATTATGGAATTTTGGCCTTGGGTCTAATACTCTAGTTACTTTCTTCAGTTTCTAAAAAATAGTTAGTTTTTTAAGAAATATAGTTAGTACTGTTGGCTAGGTTGGTTTTCATCAGTTGAGTTTTACCTACCCCGGCTGTGATAGATGTAGTGTACTGCATTTGATTTTGAATTATATCAATTTTTGCTGGGGCAATATTTTACACATTATCTTAACAATTTAATAAAGACAAAAAGACGGGTGGTGGATAAATTCCTAACAAATTTAAGGATGGTCAAATTTTATATATTTTGCGAGATAGGGTAATTTCGTGCAAAATTACACAATTAAAGGTGATGTCATGTAAATTATCCACAAATAAACTTAATCACCCGTGCACGTATTATTGTACATGGTCCTCATTAAACAGTTTTATACACTCCTTTATTATTATAATCCATAAAGATAATGAAAATCGTTACCGGGCCTAATTTAAAGTAATTACAAACTAAGTATTATATACCTAATTCTAATTAACAAAATATACTTTGTAGATGAATCATGACACGACCCACGATTATGATTTGTCACAGTTGGCCATTTTATAAAGGTACGTGAATAACGCGTCCAAACGCAGAATAAACGCGTAAACTCTTTGGGTACAATACAAGATAAGAGAATCGGTGGACTCAGCTCACCCGAATTTCTTCACCCAACCATTTTCTTTTTACATGGAGAAGGCATTCACCAAGATCGACACCAACGGCGACGGCAAAACCTCGGCGTCGGAGCTCCAATCTCTCCTCCGCGCCCTCGGCTCCGACTCTTCGCCCGACGAGGTCAGCCGGATGATGTCGGAGATGGACAAGGACGGCGACGGCTTCATCGATTTCAAGGAGTTCGCCGACTTCCACCGCGGATCGGAGGAGTTCGCGGGCGACGGGGACGGCGAGCTACGGGCGGCGTTCGAGGTGTACGACAAGGACAACAACGGCCTCATCTCCGCCGTCGAGCTCCAGGCGGTGCTCAAGACCCTCGGGGAGAACGTGTCGGTCAAGGATTGCGCCACCATGATCGGTACTGTTGACGCCGATGGCGACGGCCACGTCAATTTTGACGAGTTCAAGAAGATGATGCGTTGAAAGAATCGAGATATATTTTCCGTTATTACAACGGATTTAGATTCGGTAGGAGAGATGTATTTGTTCGATCAGTTTGTAGGACTTCTCCGTTGATTTATTATTTCATTTCTCCCCTTCTGTAACACCCCGTTAGCGGATACCTGGGACATCACAAGGCTGTAGGCCTCACAATGGGTCTACTAGAACAATCTTGACAACAAACGACTGTAATGGACCTTGCAACAAAAACACTGCGAGTAAATTCACGAAACCATCCAATCTAGAAGTTTAAACTCATTTCATAAAACTCATGCATGCAAAAGCCATAATCCTATCAACATGACAAGAGACGCCAAAGCTAGTCAAAAAGACAAACACTCAACACAGACTCCCAAACAGAATCATTGTCAAAGCATGGTTTCATAGTCTAAGTAACCAAAAGACTAAAATACTAAAGTCAATCCTCTACGACTCGACACGTCAAGACCGAGCTCCACCATCCGGGATGCAACCTCCTGTCAGGTCCGGGGTCTTGACGACCCCTTTCAACCCGAACTGACTCTTCAGATACTCCTTGAACGGGTTGGGGCGGTCTCTGAATATTTGACACCCTAACTGGGGGTGCTGGTGGAACTGACATTCTAGATTGAGGCGCTCTCACAGCGGACCCTTGGGGGTTTGGTACTCTTGAACCAAACAGATGGGAAGCGGCAGCGACGGGGTTTGGTACTTGACCACCCCCAAAAAGATCTTGCAAGAAGGACAAAACTTGTTCTTGGGCCAAAGACTGTAGCCCCGGTGGACCAGCGGGAGGTGCCTCTGCAGCTGGAGCAACTGGCGGCTCTTGAACATTGACATTAGCTTCAGACCTAGGCTCTACAGGCTCTTGGCCTCCAAATCTAGCATTACTCAGCACGACATTGGGTCCATCAACACCTAGCCCCGGATTAGCATTTCTGACTGGTCCCAGACTCTCTGCAGTTCCCTAAGCAAAGGGATTAACACGAGGCTCAACTGTAACTCCTCTTCCTCTACCTCTAGGCCTTCCTCTACCTCTACCTCTTGCCATTACTAAATGATACCTAAACATGATAAGTCACTTAGATTTTACAAGTAATAGCTATAATTAAACAAACAGAATGCTTACAGAGGTTCCTCCCAGATGATGTAGCGGTCTCGACGTGTTTTCCTACCTAAAATGCAGCATGCCTACGAAAAATGGTTTTAAATTTTTCATAACTATACATTGGACCTCACGAGCTCTTTTGTTAGGACCTAGTGCTCTTGTTGCCAACCTCGCTCTAATACCAATCTGTAACACCCCGTTAGCGGATACCTGGGCCATCACAAGGCTGTAGGCCTCACAATGGGTCTATTAGAACAATCTTGACAACAAACGACTGTAATGGACCTTGCAACAAAAGCACTGCGAGTAAATTCACGAAACCATCCAATCTAGAAGTTTAAACTCATTTCATAAAACTCATGCATGCAAAAGCCATAATCCTATCAACATGACAAGAGACGCCAAAGCTAGTAAAAAAGGCAAACACTCAACACAGACTCCCAAACAGAATCATTGTCAAAGCATGGTTTCATAGTCTAAGTAACCAAAAGACTAAAATACTAAAGTCAATCCTCTACGACTCGACACGTCAAGACCGAGCTCCACCATCCGGGATGCAACCTCCTGGCACATTTTCCATGACGGAATCCTTACCTAAAAACGCCACAAATTGATCACATTAGCTTACGGTCTCGATATGGGCTAAACAAGTAAATCAAATATGTAACAAAACATTTTTAGGAAAAATAAACTTACATACATACATATATTTAAAGATGCACACACAATTACAGTCACAGTAGAATATAATAGTAGTCAAACAAGTATGGCCAAATGTGAAATCATTCATAGCAAGGTCAATAAAGATGTCAACAAGTAAAAGTATATTGTCAATACATACATAACCATAACATACATTCTCTAAGGTCATCACTCAAGCATTTTAGACATTTCAAACAATATTCATCAAATGCAATAGCAATCCAACGTCATCCTCCATATATGGCACCCTCCGGCCTTTTATCTATGGCGCACGGTCAGGGCGCATAACTAAACCGTGCCCATTTTTCTCCGTTCATTCTTCTTTCCCCGGGTAAACCTCTACTAGAGCGTTTGCCAAAACAAGTTAGTTTGTTTTTAGAAGGGGGTTCCTTCCAGCCGCATGACCATGCCCGGGGGCCACTTCATCTCCAACTTGTCCCGTGCTCCATGATCATACCGGTGGAACCCAGTGCACGCATAACGAAAACATTTAAAGGCGGTTTCTATAATTCAAATATATATATATATATATATGCACGTAATATGGAATCACTCCAAAATAAGGGCTACACATTCAATTTACTCGTTCAATGCATAACGAGTCGTAAACTAAGTAAGTCGGCGAGCGACTTACCTCGAACGCGAAACACAACACGTGGCGGATGAAAGGAAGCTCGAACAAGTCACACACGAACGCTATCGATTCCTAACAAATCAATAACCGAAACTATAACATTCGAAGAGGAGCGAAACACAAACTTAACGTCCCAAAAGCTAAAAGCTCTTTCTAAGCGATGCTCAAAGACATTAAAATTTTTATGTGAACACTTACAATCACCGACTTTTAACCAACTAGTTAAACAAAATAAATAGCTTAAGAACCGATTGAAAACAAAACGGAACAAATAATATTTTAACCTAATAATCCAACCACCACCCATCTAATAACCCACTTCCAAGGCTTGTTAACCAACATTACTAAATAACCCACTACGCAAATTCATTGACAACCTTACTTATATTAACAATTAAACAAACTCTAGGACACCATTACAATTATTAACCATAATTAGCCAACAACAACGATATCAATTCAGCACAACCGTTTCAACCTTACAATAATTCCACAATGCACAAGGCTTGACCGAGAATGACTTTAATTGAATGGATTTGATCGTTATCCCAAGCATAATTAACCACTAATTACATTTAAACACAAAACCCCAATTGATTGACTCATCAAGGAGATGCACCCCACCCACAAATTTGGCCACCCACAAATTTGGCCAAAGCTTACTGTAAAAAAAAATCAACATCGTCTTAACTTATTCAAGATCGAGTGCACTATATATATATATATATATATTACAACACAGTAGCAACAAGGATGACGATAGGAAGAAATTGAAATCGGGCAAGAAGGGCAACCTCTTGCGCTTATACTGATTGCAAAAATAGAGTGCAAGTCAACTTTGCAGAGATGGTGGTCGTTGAAGGCGACGATGACAGCGGCGGTGAACGGCGACGACGTCCTTGACTGGAAGCGGCACGCGCGACCAACGACGACGACTTGGTGCGGCAACTTGCGAGGTCGAGCTTGAACGTTGCGAGGTCAGGCTTGAACGTTGCGAGGTCAGGCTTGAACATTGCGAGGTCGAGCTTGACCGGCGATTGGAGGGCAGGCCGTCGGTTGCAAAAGACGACGCTTCCGAGGAGGCGACAAGCGATCGGCGACCACCAGGAGATTACGACCGCCACTGGCTTCTTCGAGTCACCGGTGGGAGGCGTCGCCGGTGGTTAGAGCGCTCGAGTGAAGGCGAGGAAGGAAGGAGGAGGGAGGTGAGGGAGAAATGGAAATGGAAACCACAGAGAGAGCGGCGGTGAGGTTTTGAAAGAGATGAGCAATCCTCTCCAAATTAGGGATAAGAATTGAGCGGATAAGGCTTGGCCCAAAATTGAAGAGGTTCACAGGCCCAATTCTTGTGTCTTGGCCCAAAACTTATAATAAAAGGAGAAAGAGGATAGATAGGCAATTGATTAAGCGGAAAGAAACGTAGTCTCTAGCGCTCGGAAAAATTACAACGTCCTCATAATTAAACCCGGGTATTACATATTGATGGAGTAGTTAACAAAAGTGAGTCTACGATAGAAGAGAAACAGAGGAACAAAACTCTTGTAACAGAATGTGATAGAGCTAGCTAGTTGTTTTGTATATAGCTGGCATATAAATATGCGACAACTTCTGTAAACAAAGCTTCTAAGCTCACAATAATGAAAAACACAATTTCTTTCTCTCGTTCCTAAATCTAACATGGTATCAGAAGGGTTTTTTCTTTCCTGATTCTTCCGCACACACACAATGCCTGATCCGCCTGCAACTCCTTCTTCCTTATCTCCATCCATAGATTTCTCCAATCCTTTATACCTTCATCCTTCCGATCATCCCGGATTGATTCTGGTATCTATGCCATTTGACGGAACAAATTTTGGAGAATGGAAAAGGTCTATGCGGCGAGCTCTTTCCGCCAAAAACAAGTGGTCGTTCATCACCGGATCCACTCCAAAACCGGATTCGAACTCTGTAGAATATCCGATTTGGGAACGCTGCAATGACATGGTTGTTTCTTGGATCATGAGCTGTCTTTCACTTCCAATCCAACGCTCCGTCACTCATTCTGACCTAGCGAAGGATATATGGGAAGATTTGGTTGATCGCTTTGGTCAATTTCATGGAACTCAGTTATTCGCTCTCAAGAAAGATCTCATGCATCTCTCGCAAGGTTCTGATTCTATCTCCACTTACTACACAAAGATGAAATCAATTTTTGATGAAATCGCCAGTGTTCGTCGTACTCCTCCTTGTTCTAGTGGCGCGATTCGCGAAATTTTCGAGTACGAAGATAATCAAAAACTTCTCCACTTCTTAATGGGATTGAACGATGAGTATTTGATTTACCGAGGCAACATTCTGATGATGAAGCCTCTTCCGTCCCTACACATTGCTTATGGCATTCTTCTTCAAGAAGAAAAACAGCGTTCTATGCCGTCTTCTTCGCAAATCTCTACTGAATCCTCAGCTCTTCATGTCAGTACTACTTCTGATCAAAAGAATGCTCAATCCAGCGGATCTAATCGTTCAGAGGCTCGATACTGCACCAATTGTAAGAAAACCAATCATAATATTGACAAATGCTATTTTCTGATTGGTTTTCCTGCAAATTACAAAGGCAAGTCCAAGAAGACAGGGGATACTTCATCAAAGAAACCAACAGATACTTCGAAGAATTTTGTTGGCCAAGCAGACTGCGCAAACTCCTCAAATGCTCCAAAGTTGTCTCAAGAACAGTACAATCAGCTATTGGCTCTTATAAACAACAATTCTCATTCCACAACAACTCTACAGGAAACTGATTTCGCTGCATTTGCTGGTAAATCTCTCTTATCTAATTCTTTGAATTCTTCACATATGAATTCATGGATATTAGATTCAGGAGCTAGTAGTCATATGTGTGGCAACTTATCTCTTTTGAGCAATATTACCTCCTTGCCGAATGCTTTTATTGTTACTCTGCCTAATGGACATCAAGCTAAAGTCAGCATTACTGGATCAGTCAAAATCTGTGAGAATCTGATGCTTAAGAATGTCTTATTTGTGCCTTCATTCACCTGCAACTTGATCTCTATTGCAAAGCTGGTTGCTGATCTGAATTCTATGGTCATATTCTCACGTGATGAGTGCCTGTTACAGGACTCTCTCTCTCAGAAGCTTATGAAGATTGGTAGAGAATCTCATGGCTTATACTTTCTTCAAGACTCTGCTAATCCTACCATCTCCAGTACCGTTTCTTCTGTTATTCCTCAAAATAAATCTGTTGACTCTATTATAAATACTCATAGTGTCAACATTGTTCTTAGTGATGACATTTTACATGCTCGTTTTGGTCATTTGCATGTTACTAAACTGAAGCATTTAGCTCCTATCAAGAGTGTTTTTACTCTTCAATCATGTACAGTTTGTGCTAAAGCAAGAATGAAGAGATTACCTTTCCCTACTAGTACTATCTCTTCTAAATATCCTTTCCAACTTCTTCATTTAGATGTTTGGGGTCCTTTTCATACTCCAACATATAATGGTTTCAAGTATTTCTTGACCATAGTGGATGATTTCTCTTGAGCTACTTGGGTTCATTTGCTAACCACAAAAGGAAGTGCTTTTAGTTTTGTCAAAATCTTTATTCAAATGGTGGAAAGACAGTTTAATTGCAAAGTGCTAACTTTGAGGACAGACAATGCTCTTGAGCTAGGTTCTGGAAAAACAGCCACTGAGTTTTTACACTCTCTTGGAATCAATCTACAAACCAGCTGTACTGCAACACCACAACAAAATGGTGTTGCTGAACGTAAACACCAACACATCCTGGAGGTCACTAGAGCACTGATGTTTCATTCTCATTTGCCAACAAAATTTTGGGGAGATGCAGTTCTTACAGCCGTACATTTGATCAACAGACTTCCTTATGTTATTTTGGACAACAAGTCACCTTTTGAGCTCATTTTTCACAAGAAACCTGATTATGATCACCTCAGAGTCTTTGGTTCCCTTTGTTTCATCTCCACTCTAAAACAAGGTCGAGACAAGTTACAAGCTCGAGCTCATGAAGCTGTTTTTATTGGCTATCCACCTGGCAAGAAAGCCTACAAGGTGTTTATTCCTGCCACCAACAAAATTCTGGTTTCTAGAGACATTATTTTTCATGAAACCATTCTGCCTTTTACTACCCAAAGCCCCATTTTTTCTACAAATTCCCAATCCTCATCTTTGTTTTATGATGATCCTGTTCCTTTCCAAACTTTATCCTCTTCTTCTCCTACACCACAAGACCAACCTTCCTCTCCTTTACAGTTAAGAAGATCAAAAAGAATTTCAAATCGGCCTTCATATCTTAATCAATATGTGTGCCAAGCCTCCTCTTCTGATCTTTCTCATCATTGTCATCATACACTTACTTCCACTATATCTTTTCCTACTGTCCAATCTTCACCAATTTTTCCCATAAACCCAAAGCTTCAATCTTACCAAGCAGTTGTACAACATCAGGAATGGCAGGATGCCATGCTTAAAGAGTTTCATGCACTAAAACAGAATCACACATGGGATATCATGCCTTTACCAAAAGGAAAAAAGCCCATCAGCTGCAAGTGGGTATTTAAAGTCAAGCATCATTCTGATGGTTCAATAGAAAGGTACAAGGCTCGACTTGTGGTGCGTGGCTTCACACAAAAGGAAGGAATAGACTATACTGAAACTTTCTCTCCTGTCATAAAGATGACCACCATTCGTTGTTTGATTACTGTGGCACTTAAAAAGCAATGGAAAATTCATCAACTTGATGTCAACAACGCATTTCTTCATGGTGACTTACATGAAGAAGTGTATATGAAGATTCCTCAAGGACTTCATGTAGATGGTAACAACATGGTTTGTAGACTTCGGAAATCCTTGTATGGCCTCAAACAAGCCTCCAGACAATGGTATGCAAAATTATCTCAAGCTTTAAGATCTAAGGGATATATTCAATCTCAGAATGATCATTCTTTGTTCCACAAGAAGTCCTCTCCAGATTTATCAGTCTTCGTGGCTGTTTATGTTGATGATATCCTCCTCACTGGAAGTGATCACCAAGAGATATCTTCTTTGAAGTCTTTTCTGGATCAAGTCTTCAAAATAAAGGATCTTGGTGAGCTTCATTATTTCCTTGGCCTACAGTTTATTCCTCACAAATCTGGAATGATTATGAGTCAACACAAATACATTACAGAACTTCTTACTGAGTTTGATTGCTTACAAGAATCAGCTATTGTTACCCCCCTTGAACTCACCTCCAAGTTACTTCTCACTGATGGAGAGCTTTTATCAAACCCAACTGTTTTTCGCAGACTTGTTGGCAAACTGAATTTTTTGGTGCATACCAGACCTGATCTTGCTTTCACCATTCAGTTTTTGAGTCAGTTTCTTCAAACACCACGAACTTCTCACATGGCAGCAACAAGACACACCTTAAGGTACATCAAAGGGACCATTAATCAAGCTCTTCTCATTAGCAATTCTCCTTCATGTCACCTTCTAGCATTTTGTGATGCTGATTGGGCCTCTTGTCCCAATTCCAGAAAATCTGTTAGTGGTTATTTGATTTATGTGGGAGATACTTTAGTTTCCTGGAAATCTAAAAAGTAGCAGACTGTTTCATTAAGCTCCGCTGAGGCTGAGTATAGATCTTTGAGAAATGTCACATCTGAGCTTTCATGGCTTAGTCGATTGCTCGTTGAGTTTGATCTTCCCAACCTCACTCCAATACCAGTAAAATGTGACAATCTTGCTGCTATATACATCGCCAAAAACCCTGTGTTTCACGAACGCACAAAACACATTGATTTGGACTGTCATTTCGTCTGAGAAAAGCTCTTAGAAGGACTGATTTCTCTTGGTCATGTTTCAACCATAGGCCAGCTAGCAGACGCTCTGACCAAAACCATTCCAGGTTATAGATTACAGGAGTCTATGACCAAATTTGGAATGGTATCCCCTTCCAATTTGAGGGGGGAAGATGGAGTAGTTAACAAAAGTGAGTCTACGATAGAAGAGAAACAGAGGAACAAAACTCTTGTAACAGAATGTGATAGAGCTAGCTAGTTGTTTTGTATATAGCTGGCATATAAATATGCGACAGCTTCTGTAAACAAAGCTTCTAAGCTCACAATAATGAAAAACACAATTTCTTTCTCTCGTTCCTAAATCTAACAGTGTCGTAGCTTCGTTTGGTTTGTGAAATTAACCTTGCATTTGGAATGGATTGTGCTAAGAATATTGATGTAGATATAGTTTGTAAAAAAGAATTTTGTTCGTTTGTTTGTCAATAGTCTAATTAATACTCCGTATATATGATCCTCCTCGTGCGAAGTAACTCAATATCTATTATACAATTTATAACCGAAATTTAGGTGTTTATTGTTGTGAAAGATGATTATTTCCTGCTTCGTGCAATCGTGCGACTGAGTTGGACATGTAATTTGTCAATTCTTGTCGAGGCTCTAGTTTGTGACACTCAATAAACGGGGAGTGCGTTTTACCTTGCTAATCCACAACACATGCACACAAAGTATTATAAATTTGACCAGAATATAGGCCTAGAGAGATAACTTGATGTTAACATATCCTGACCACAAAAACGCCGGCCGTGACTGATCCTGACCACACCGTCATCATTTCCGACGCATCAGGTTCCGATTCTTCCTCTTCTTCGCTGTCAAATCGCCGTTTCATTCTGCCCTAACGGTTTCCAACATCAAAAATCTCATTTCGCTGGTGCTTGATGCCTCTAATACGAAGTATAATTCGTGGGTTGCTCTCTTTCGTGTCGCTGCTCGTGCGCATCAGGTGCTTGATCACATCGATCCATCCGTCCCCCGCCCTTCTGATGTGGATGATGCCTTATGGGATCAATTAGATGCCATAATTTTTCAATGGATCTATGCCACTATCTCGTCTGATCTACTGCTTACTATTCTCACGCCGGAAGTGACTGCTATGTCTGCCTGGAATTGTCTGCAAGACATTTTTCAAGACAATAAGGCCTCTTGAGTGGTTTACTTGCAAAATGAGTTCTCGAGGTGCCACCTTGAGTCATTTCAATCTGTTTCGGCTTACTGTCAACACATGAAACATCTTACAGATCAGATGGCCAATGTTGATTTCCCGGTCTCTCAGAAGCAAATGGTCATCCAACTAATTTCCGGCTTATCCGTTGCATTTGATACAGTTGCAAGTTTAATTCAACAACACATTCCGTTCCCTGATTTTGCTCAAGCCCGATCGATGATTCTACTTGAAAAAACCCGTCGGGAGAAGCGCAATGCGCTCAAGGCCGAGGTTAAAGCCCTCAACACCACCACCACTCCGACCCCCACCCGCTGATCCGCCCGCTCATCAAACTGCGCAATCCGACAACAGCGGCCGCGGAAACAACAATTGCGGTCGCGGCCTCGAGCGCGGCAGGGGCCGCGGGCGCGGGCGAGGGACTGCGGGCACGGGCATCCAGTTTCAGCATACTCCGTATGGATGGATCCCGATCAACCAAAACCAGCGACCTTGGCCTTCCACGGTTTGGAATCAGCCTCCATGCACGTATCCATCGCTTCCAACGCAAGGCTTACTCGGCCCGGTACCTCGATCTCCTATGCAGCAACACGGTGTACTCGGATCCCGGCCATGGCTATCAGCAAATGACGGATATGAATCAAGCCTTCAACACTATGACGATGTATCCGCCGGACAACAATTGGTACATGGATACTGGGGCATCTTCCAACATGACACACAACCAAGGTAATCTCTCGTCTTTTACTTCTAAGAGTAATTCTCATTCGATAATAGTCGGTAATGGCAAGCACATTCCATGTTTGGGTCACGGTTCAACCACTCTACCAACCAAAACAAAACCCCTCTGTCTTAACAACGTCCTAGTTGCCCCAAACCTTATTAAAAACCTTATTTCTCTTAGGCAATTCACTTTTGATAACAATGTTTCCGTTGAATTTGACTCGTTTGGTTTTTCTGTAAAGGATCTTCACACGGGAACTCCTCGAATGAGATGCACTAGCTCCAACGAGCTTTACCAGGTCACGTGTCAGCCTGCTTCTTCATCTCGGTCGTCCAGCCCTTCCGTGTTCTCTGTTGTTTCTGCCCCAATTTGGCATGCTCGTTGCGGTCATCTTGGCGCTCCTGTCTTTTCTTTGCTTAAACATTCTGTTTTGTCTAAGTGTAATAAAAAGTATGATTCCTCTACTTGTCAAGCTTGTCAATTAGAGAAGCATACCAAACTGCTTTTCTTTCAGTCTAAAACTGTGTCTGTTGCACCTTTTCATATTATTCATAGAGATCTTTGGACCTCTCCTATTACTAGTTTGGCTAGTCATAAATATTATTTGGTGTTTTGGGGTGATTATTCTCACTTTCTTTGAAACTTTCCGCTTAAATACAAGTCACAAGTGTTTGATCATTTTGTTCGCTTTCATAAATTCGTGCAAACACAATTCAACTGCCAAATAAAAATCCCTTCAATGTGATATGGGAAAAGAATTTGATAACCATGAATTTCATCGATTCTTTCAAACCCATGGCATTTCGTTTCACTTCACTTGTCCATACACCTCTTCTCAAAATGGCAAAGACGAGCGTAGTATTCATACAATCACAAATATGGTCCGAAGCCTCCTTTTTCATGCGTCTCTACCACCTGTTTTTTGGGTTTATGCGGCAGCCACCGCTGCTTATCTCCTCAACATTCTACCCTCTCCCTTACTTCACAAACGGTCTCCCACACAACTCCTATACAACTGCACACCTACCTATGATCACCTTCGGGTTTTCGGGTGTCTTTGTTTCCCCAACTTGACCGCTCAACTCAATCATAAACTTCAGTCCCGTTCCACACCTTGTGTCTTTTTGGGATATTCGAACAATCACAGGGGTTACATATGTTATGACATGCGCACTCATAAAATCATCTTGTCTAGACATGTCACTTTCAATGAGTCGTGCTTCCCCTTTTGTAGTCCTGATTCATCAGATTCTAGTCCAAATTCTGAGTCCATTTCCCCTCTATTTTTATTCCCGCCCCCAAACTCGCCGGATGCGTCAGTGCAGTCTCGCTCGCCTCAAAACCCCGCTCCGCCGGACCATGTTTCTGCGGGCGAAGCGCGGTCAGAAAGCCCAAACCGCAACTGCGCTCCCCCAAACTGCGCTCCGTAGGAGCTTGCTTCTGCGAGCAAAGCGCGGGATGGCACCTCAATTCGCGACCGCGCTCCGCAGGATAATGTTTCTGCGGTTGAAGTGCGGGCATTCAGCCCAAACCGCGACCGCGCTCCCGCTTTACCGAACCACGCCTCTCCCCAATCCCCGCCTTCCAATACACACTCTATGACTACTCGGAGCAAAGCAGGAATTTTCAAACCCCGGGCTATTTTTGACCTAAATTCCACCACATCACAACCCAATCTATCTCCCTTACCCACATCACATAAATCCGCCCTCCTTGACCCAAATTGGTGTGCCGCCATGAAAGATGAATATCGAGCTCTTATTAGTAATGGAACTTGGGAATTGGTACCTCGTCCACCCAAGGCAAATGTGGTTCGATGCATGTGGCTCTTTGGGCATAAGTTTTGCTCCGACGGTTCGTTAAAGTGGTACAAGGCTCGCCTTGTTGCCAATGGCCGTTCACAAGAGATCGGGATTGATTGTGATGAGACGTTTAGCCCGGTTGTCAAACCGGCTACTATTCGCACTGTGTTACATCTTGTTGTTTCCCGTTCTTGGCAAATTCATCAATTAGATGTCAAGAATGCATTTCTTCATGGCCATCTTCGAGAGACAGTTTACATGTTTCATCCCCCGGGTTTTGTTGACTCTGAGTATCTCAAGCATATGTGCCGACTGCGAAAGTCGCTTTATGGTCTCAAACAGGCTCCCAGGGCCTGGTACCAGCGGTTTGCAGCATATCTTTACACTCTCGGTTTCGTCGGCAGGAAGAGTGATTCATCTTTATTTATATTACGTCAGGGCCATAATACAGCTTATTTGCTTCTCTATGTCAACATTATTATTCTTACAGCGTCCTCTGACTCTCTTCCTCAGCACATTATCCGTCTACTTAGTCGGGAATTTGTCATGTCTAACTTAGGGTCTCTGTCTTATTTTCTCGGCATTTCCGCCCGCAAACAGGATTCTGGTTTGTTTTTGTGTCAAGGAAAATATGCTTGTGAGATTGTTGAACGAGCATCCATGTATTCGTTTAGGCCTTCAGTTACTCTTGTAGAGCCTGACACTAAGCTCTGCGCTAATGTTGGTCCTCCTGTTCGTGATCCTACACTTTACAGAAGTCTTGTGGGTGGACTTCAGTATTTAACTTTCACACGTCCTGACATATCTTATGCGGTTCAACAGGTTTGTCTGTTTATGCATGATCCTAGAGAGAGCCATTTTCATGCTCTTAAGCGTATAATTCGGTATATACATGGCACTCTTGATTATGGGATTACTATTACACCGTTTGCTACACCTCAGCTAATTGCATATACTGATGCTGATTGGGACGGGTGGCCTGATACTCGTCGATCGACATCGGGTTATTGTGCCTTTTTGAATGAGACTCTCGTTTCCTGGTCCTCCAAACGTCAGGGTGTGATATCCAAGTCTAGTGCAGAGGCTGAGTACAGAGGTGTCGCTAATGTTGTTGCTGAATGTTCATGGCATCGTAACCTTATTTTCGAACTACATTGTCCTCTCTCTCGGGCTACTCTTGTGTATACAGATAATGTGTTTGCCACTTATCTTGCTCACAATCCCGTTCAACACGAGTGTACCAAGCATGTCGAGTTGGACATTCATTTTGTTCGAGATAAGGTTGCCATTGGACTTGTTCGAGTTCTCCATGTTCCGTCATCATATCAATATGCTGACATTTTTACAAAGGGTTTGCCACGTTCATTATTTCTTGATTTCAGAGACAGTCTCATTGTTAGGTCCTCTCCCGTTTCGACTGCGGGGGGGGGGGGGGGGGGGGGGGGGGTTAACATATATTATTGTATATTTGTATATTGGGCCTAACTTGGGCTTCAGCCTTGTAATTATACTATATATTGATTAATGAAAGGATGGCAACCCTAAGGAGAATTCTACAATCTAGCACTTGAGTTGATACTTCAGCCTACAAAAACTTTCTTCAACATACAATACATACGCATGATGGATTCGCATTCAAACTAACAAAACGATTGAGATTATTTAGATAGTTTAATATATGTTTCTATGATAGATCTTATTTGCGTAAAGTGGTGTGATTTTGATCCATTATTAGCAAGAAAATCAACTGGGAACTAACATCGGCACCGAGGTTGGAGCCGATGCGCGCCGATGTTGAGTGAGCAAAGCGTCGAGTGGTGATGTTGAGCCATTTCTATCGGGAACTTCTCAAGTTCCAATGGGCTATCTTTTGGAAGGGCCTTCTCAAGTTCCAATAGATCTAACTTCTCGAGTTGGAATCACTCAAATTGGAGTCTGGAGTAGGGAGAACCGTCCTTTTAAAGCCAGAAAAGAAGTTTTGTCCAAATCAGTCTCGCCGGAACAAGCCTTGTCGATTACCTTGCACCGCTTCGCGTACATCGACCCTTACATCACATGTTATCAGAGCCATGCAAGGTATTTTCTAACTCGATCTTGATTGAACATACATCGGGTTGCAAGTGCTTAGAGAGCCACCCTTGAATTGCCTTTGGTCGAAATTTGTTGTTGAACCCTAGTGCCTTGTGTTGTTGTGTTGTGCTGTGTTTTCCGATTGTATGTGTTGAATTTCTGTCTTATTTCAAACAAGAAAGCCATGTCCAATGGTTGGGAATAACCCATACTAAGAATTTATGTCTTATTTTTGCTAATTTAGAAAAAATAAGATAAATCTAATTAAAACACGAGCCCCATAAAAATATTAGTATAAATATGTTATATAATTAAAACTTATCTAGTAGATTTTATGCTATATTATTTTTATTGCTTGAATAATAGTAAAATAATGTATAAAGTCATTATTTTAATAATAGTAAATGAACTTTCTATATATATGTTTATATATTTTTACAAATTTAAATTCCTATACTTGACAAGTTTTAATTAAATAATTTGCTTTATAAGATGAAAGTTTTATTAATTTCTTAAAAATTGTCAAAATTACTACAATAAATCTGCATGAAAAATTTCAATCATGTAATATATTTATTTTAATAGAAATATTATAATATTTTTGGTTTTAACTCAAATTCTTTCAATTATACAATATAAAATCTATTTGACAAACATATATTTTTATATAATTTATTTTAAATTCTATTAAATTAAAATTGTGTTTTAATTTAATTAAATATAAAAATATATTTTTTATTACAAAACATAATAATTTAGTAATTAACTAACGAAAATTCACAAGGGCATGCCGAACTTTTGCTAGAGTTTGGGGTACCACTCAAAATAAGTTCAGAAAAGCTAAAAACTGAGAATATCAACTGGAATTTCCCATTTTGTATCAAAGGGAAAAAAGGTGGGAAAAACAATTCCTGGCTAAAAAATTCCAAAATTTACCCTCTACAAAACTTATCCTGGGTTGCTCATTGCTGCTACGGTCAAACTGACCTCGTGTTGCTCCCAAATGATGCTGCTGCGCCCCAAAACTTGTCTGTTACCAATCGATGTAAATTTGTTTTAATTCTGTATCGATTCGGTAGAATCGTTTTGATTTACAATATATGTTGTTGGTTTTTGGGTTGTGGATCAATTAGCTTGCATATTGTTCTATCTAAGCTTACCAATGGTGTAATCTTGCAGTGTTTGGGTGTTTATCCTCTGCAGTTCTAGCTAGGTGGAATATTGGAATTGCTTAAACTGTTTAATATTAGTTTTAAGAATCAGTTTCACATCATCATGTGCCAAAGTAATTCCATTTGTAGGTTTTTATTAGTTTAATCTAAGTTCATTTGCCACCAACTTTCAAACCTTTACAACTGTGTTGAACCTTGCTATGTGGATAATGGCAGGGGATGAGATGCAAGGAGCTAAGGCATCATTAAAGCATAAAGCATCAAGTATTCTTAATTCCAAATTAGAGTAATCCTTTCACAAATGACAAAAGAGTACCATTAACGTGATCAAGCATACAATTTGCGAGGCTGATCACAGTTAACCCCTCTCATTATGAGCACCAATAGCATATTAAACTAGTATTTGGTGTCATAGGAGTGATGTTCTCGGCCACCTACCACCTCATTATGCATGAGTATAGGTGTGAAACTCACGTTGGTTAATTGGTTATCACAAGATATAACAATTCACAAACATATTATTCGGAATTGGATAATGATACATAGTATACACATCTTTAATTTTGGCATAAACACAATTACATGTTTTCGAACCAAGCTTATCTTTTTCATTTCTATTATATATCCGGTTACAAGTAAGAGCGTACTCCAACATTATCTAAACTCCTAATAGAAAAAAAAATCTACCCTAATACATTATAAAGCGGAATCCAAGTCTGTTGTAAAATTTGCGCCACGTGGCATTTTTGAATAAATTCATGTTAAATTATATTTTAATAAATTCTATAACAACTTATAGTATTCTTGCTATATATACTAATAAATAACATGTTTATATAATTTTTTATGTACATAATTTTCTATCTATGGATTATGTATTAGTTTACTACAATAGATAACATATTTATATAATTTTTATATACATAAATTCCTATGAGATGATATTTTTCATATTAATTTAATATTTTTTTATCTCTTAACAAGATTTAGGGTCTTAATAATTTTTGTTATCTTTTAACAAGGTTTGAGCTCCAAGTATAAAATTTATATCTATATAATGATATAATTTTAAATAATAAATATTGTTATGTTGATATATTTTTATTTTGAGAAAAAGATATGATTTTATGTTGATGACTAAGATTATATGTAAATGTCAAAAAAAAAAATTTGAATTATAATTTAAATTAATGAAATTAGATTTTCTTTATCTTTTTATGCATTTATATGAAAGATTTTTTCTTAAATCAAAGTTTGATAAAAAAAAATAGAAAAATTTACCGATCTTGATGAATACTTGCTTAAATTGAATTCTGATAAAAATTTACATTATATTTTTCTTAATTTCCTTTTTATTTTATTTATTTATATATCGAATATTTTTTTATCTAGCCCCACCTTACATTTAAAATTTTTTTATCTCTATGTTTTTTTTTGTAATTTAATATGGATGATAGGTTGATTAAGGCCATCTCCAACAGTTTCTCTATAATTTTCTCCAAAATGAAGTGCCAAAAGTCATATTCTTCAAATAAAATTTACTTAAACTCCAACCGTTTCTTCATTTTAGAGAATCTTACATTTATTAGTCTTATTTATATATAATTTTTTTTAAAAAAAATTCATATGGCCAATCACAAGTTTCTATGTATACACTTTTAATTAATGCATTCTCCAAATAAATTTGGAGAATTCTCTAAATATAGGGGAAACACTTTAATCTTATGGAGAATTCTCCATTATAGAGAATTAGATAGGGAAGCTTTTGGGGCAAAAAAATGGGTAAAATTCTCCAAATACACAATTTCCAACCGTTTGGGGAAACTGTTGGAGATGGCCTAATACATTGAATATTGTAAATTTTCATATACATTAATTTCCTTTATATTTTATTTCTTCGTTATGTAAATTTAGTATGTACAACAACTTTATAGATAGATTGAATTTTGCAAAATAATACATAGACAAATTTCTCTGTATTTTATCTCTTAAATAAAGGATAATGTTCTCTTTTATACTAATCTTTAAATTGTATTTTTCATATTTACAAACATTCTTATTATTATAGAGTTAAATATAAGAAACCCTAATATATAATTTTAATAAATTAAATTAAAAAATATTCTAATAAATTGTATTATGCTTTGTAGATAACCTATCCTAATTATTATTATCTTTATAAAAAATCAAGTGTTTTATACATATTAGTGCCTAAAAAAATAAGAAAATATTATTTAAAAATATTCAATAAAAAGTGAAATCAATATTTTTATAATTTCAATCTAAATGTGGACAAGATCTCCGCAAAGAATGGAAAAATATTTAAGAATTTATTCAATACAAATACAATCTAAAAAAATAATTTTTGTCTATTGCATAATTTATTATGATTATATAAATATATTAATATTTTAAATTAATATCGCAGAATTGTATAGTTTTTTTAGTAAAATTATCTCGTGAATATTACGGGATTTCAACTAGCTAGTTACTTTTTAAAGGCGCGCGGTGAGATCGTCTGATCCACTTTGTATGGTCTACTCCGCCACTCCCGCAAGTGTTCACAAGCAACGCGGTGATCAACTTCACGGCCACAAGCGAGTCCGAGGATCTGGTCTCAAACCATCGATAAGGTGACGGACGACTTACTATGGGCGTTCTTGGACTAGACGAGTTGGGGGTGTGGCGTGGTGTGATGACCCCCGAAGGCTCGTTTATGAACCCGGACGCCATGATGGTGAGTTGGTTGAATTTGTCGTTCAACAATTTGGACTTCGGGTGGGGAAACGAGGCACACATGGCGAGCGCTCCTCATGCGTGGGAGGGGGTGGCTTGCCTTTTGGACGGTCGTGAGGAAGGATCCGCGATTGTTGTTATGTGCTTGCAAGTTGATCACGTGGACAAGTTCAAGGAGTGCTTTTTTCACGAACTTGAATAAGGTGTGGATCACAATTAAGGGCGACAATCTTGGTACGTCGGTCATCAAATGAAAGTTAGCAACTAGTGATATACATACTAGTATAATATTACAATGTTTCGTTATTTGATCATGCTGTCTTTGAATTGTGTTATGTACTTGTGTTGTTTTGGAATTATTGTCCATGGATTTTACTGGTTATCAACTACAAGCTCTCATAATTTTGCAAAAAAGTTTGTTGATCCGATTAAAATCAATGTTGATATGGAACTAAAAGGACATATTTGAAGTAGAATCAGATCAAAAGATGCTCGAGGGAGGTTCGGATTCTCATCCCCTTGAGATTTCTTGTACTGTGAGATTAGTATATGCTGTGTTTGATTTGGCTAATTATTGCAACAAAGTTATCATATGTGGCGTGTACAAAGGCTTGTCTGTACTTGGCACTAACCTTGTTCAACTAAATCAGCATTTCTGAAATGGTTCAAGGTACTTTATATTTGATTCTGTTGGCTGAAATAATACAACTAAATTTTTTGATTCTGATAGCACAAGTAAATTTCACGCTGACAAAATGAAGTTTTGAGCTTTTGCTGTTCATTTGAGAGAATAAGCTACCAAGGGGGTCCACAATTCATTTGACCTTGTTCTCAAATCTCGGTGGGTATATCAGATGGTAATAATCTATAATAATCAATTTGGACAAGTATGTAACCTCATAGTCTTACCTAATACTCCCTCTCTCTTATTAAGTTTGTCCATAAAAAATTAATGGCACTATTTTTAAGGGTAGTTATTACTGTGTCAAAAGCAAGAAAAAGAGGACTCTTAAAAAAGTATGAATCCATGTGATGAAATTTTAAAAAATGAGAATCAAACATTCAAAATGGGGAACCAATAGAAATAGAGTATTTAAAGCACACAAATAGCTTATTAGGAGTAAAAGCCATTTTTTGGATCTCCTGTATAAAAGCATTCTCAACAATAAAAATTCCCTTACACTTGCAGATTTACAGATCATTAAAAGAGAGAATCTCCCAAAACCAAAAAAAGCTTCAAAATTTTCCCTTTTTTTGACCTAAACGAGCCACCTCGAGAAGTTATAACCCCACCAGAACAGAGTCACAGCTTTGATCTCAATCAGTCACCAGAGGAGATGCAAGAGCAACAGACGCAAAGTTCACATCATCAGCCAAGCAAGTCGAAGCTCAACAGTGAAAAAAGGTTTCACATTCTAATGAAGCTGCATCAAATACCAACAAAAAGGGGACATCTCATGAGTGGGGCAATGCAAGAAGTTGCCACAGAATTCAATGTTTCAACAAGGATAACATCAAGAATATGGAACATGGCCAAACAACAAACTCAAGCAATGCAAAGGCCTAATGTCAGCACAAAGTATCACAATGGAGGCAGAAAGAGGAAAGAGGTAGATATTGCAAAAATCACATCAATTAACATGGGGGACAGAACATGCATAAGGGACTTGGCAACCAAGCTAGAGATGTCAAAGAGCAGCACACACACACTACTCAAAAGAGGCATCATTCGACCACATACAAATGCTCTCAAGCCAAGACTCAAGGATGCAAACAAGCTTAGGAGATTAGAATGGATAATCAGTCTACTAAATGGAGCCACACCAGAAACAAAGACATATTATTATCTCATGTTTGATTTTGTCCACATAGATGAAAAGTGGTTCAACTTAAGCAAGAAATCTCAACGTGTATATCTAGCACAGCATGAGAGAGGTAAATACAGATCAGCTAGCTCAAGCAAGTTCAAACCAAAGGTCATGTTCACTGCTGCAGTGGCAAGCCCTAGATTTGATTCTAGGGGACAATGCACATTTGATGGGAAAAAAGGTATTTTCCCATTCACATACAAAGAGGCAGCAAAAAAAAATTCTAAAAATAGGGTCAAGGGGACAATCGTGACCAAGTTGGTTGAATCCATCACCCAAAAAGGTCACAAGGGCCATGCTCATAGAGCAAATTGTACCAGCAATCAAGGCCAAGTGGCCATAAGATGGTGCAAGTGAAAGAGTAATATTCATACAACAAGACAACGCAAAATCACACATAAATCAACAAGATGCAGCATGGCAATAAATTTACAAGCAAGATGGATTCACATTCATCCTACTTCAACAACCACCAAACAGTCCGGATTTAAATATTTTAGACCTTGGTTTTTTTAGGAGCATTCAATCTTTGATGCATAAAAAAATGCCCAAGGACATTGATGGAATGCTAGATGTTGTCAATGGGGCTTTCAATGAGCCAGACCCTAAGACTCTAGGCAATGTATGGATGTCACTTCAATATGGTATGAATGAAGTTCTGAAAGTTAAAGGGGGAATGATTATGAACTTCCACATGTGAACAAGAAGAGACTAGAAGCTCAGGGAAATCTACCAAGAGAGGTACAAGCACCAATGTGGGTTGTTTCATTCATGCAAACAGAAATGGAATGCAACAACAACAAGGAATGCATGACAACACTCAAGCAAGTCAAGTTCATCATCATGAAAGCAATGAAGAGCATCAAAGTTAAGACGATCCATTTGAAGAAAATGACATGATGTAGGAAACGTTTGGGCTTGGTATTGGTAACTTTTTGTGTAAGTATTTTGATGTAAGAAAATGTAACTACATGTAAGAAAATGTAACTAGTTTGGGACCTTAATGATGAACAAGAATATCATTTTTAAATGCATCATGATAAATGAAAAAGAAATTTAGTTTTAAAACAACAATATTATCTCAGAAGTCCCCATACATCATTGACACATGTTCACTCACAAAACTCATGACACATAGTGGCATGCCAAAGCCATGAGTATGATTGGCTTTCACAACTGTCAATGGTAGTGAGCCATCAAAGAACAAGCATCTCAGTTTAACAAGGTATCATCATTGATCAAAAGTAAAAAAAAAAAAGTAAAAACAACCTCAGAAGTTCCCAAAAATCATTGACACAAGTTCTAGCACAAAATCCATGACACCTAGTGGCATGCCAAAGCCATGATCATGGTTGGCTTCCACTATAATGTCAATGTTAATGAGCCATCACAGAACAAGCATCTCCTCATTTAAAGGCATCATCATTGATTAAAGGAAAAAGTTGGTAACAAACAAAGACAAATACACAATATGTTGAAACACACAAAGCAGGGATAGCAACCCACACAAAGTTGGGGATAAAGCACACAACATGCAAGGAAACTACAACAACATCAAGAACAGGGGATAAAGCACACAACAACAACATGCAAGGAAACTACAACAATATCAACAGGGGATAAAGCACACAACAACAACATGCAAGGAAACTACAACAACATCAACAATAGGGGATAAAGCACACAACAACAACATGCAAGGAAAAAGTTCAAGCAAGGGACTTAGCTAATTGTCATCCTCGGAATCAGGGGCAACATCACCATCAAGCTGAGCAAAATAACCATAGCTCTCTTCATTATCAGGGGCCTCTTCACATTCAGGGGACCTTTTTGGGCCATCAACCTCATCATCAGTCTCCACCTCAACTTTTTTTGGGACTGTAGGAGTGGATTCCTTTGCATTCAGGCCCCCACTCACAATTGGGGGAATCAGAGCATGCATAACCTGATGAATCGGATGACTGAGGACTTTCATCGCTACCAAAGAAGGAATCAAGACTTATCTCAACTTAGGGGACTACCAATCTGCATATAATCGCAAAGAGAAAAAGTGAGGAAGACATGCAGGAAAGACATGTCCACAATGACATTCAATTCGGACTAACACTACAAGATTCTGGAGATTTAGCGACCATATTTGGCGACCAAGTTGGTCGCTAAATCGATTTAGCGACCAGATTGTGGTCGCCAAAACTGGTCACTAAAAGGCTGGACGTTAATGTCTCAGTGACCACATGGTCCCTAAGTGTAGCAACCACAACGACCATCTGGTCGCTAGAAATCGCGACCATGTGGTCGCTCAGTAGCGACCATGGACGCCACTAGTCGCCACTATTATGGCGACCAGTATTACGACCAATGCAACCACAATGGTCGCCATGGTCGGCGACCACGTGGTCGACAACTAACGCCACCTATAGCGACCAGGTGGTCGCCATTTTAGCGACCACGTGGTCACTAAAATAAAAAATAAACGCACGGGCATGGCCTTTCTCTGAACCTAAATGTTCGATCGTGCGCACATATTTGCACGGGCGTTCAAAATATAGCGACCAAATGGTCGCTAATATTTATTTAATTAAAAAAATAAAAAAATATTTCCGCTTTATTAATATTAATTTAAATTAATTTTAAAAAAAAATTAGAATTGCAGAAAACAAAATATTTACAAATTTAGTTCCAAAAATATTTACAAAATTATTTACAAAAATATTTACAAAAATTAATTACAAAATATTTGGAATAAATTATCTAGTTGTTTCCGTCGGGGTTCGCCGCATCACTTCCGTCTGCACCACGGGACCCACCCTGCTGCGGGTCGAAATTTTGCTACATCTGGGCCATGAACTCCTCGAGCCGAGTGACCCTACTACGCAAGTCCATCACTTCAGTCGTAAGCTCGGCGTTGCGCTGCGTCAAATGCTCCACCCGAGGAGGTTCCCGACGGGGAGCCGTCAATCGTGACCCATAGAATTCGGAGGCGGCGTTGCCAAGCCCGAAGACAGCACTGTCTGGGCCCACCCCTCCAGCGGCCGCCCGGAGTGTTGCCCGTCTCCGAGGACCTCTGGGAGAGGATCTCCCCGGTCCGAGCCTAAAAAAAACGTAATCATTTAAATAAAAATAATAATAAACTAAATTTAATAAGATATGAAATAAGTGAAATACTTACAGCGATCTGGGCGGACCGGTCGTCTATAAAATATCGGTCCAGGCCTGTGTGTGCGTCTCGATGAGAAGCTCGGGAGGCGTAATCGGACGACCCCGTTGGGTTTCCTACGAATGATTAACATTTATTAATATTTATTAAAAGTATATTAACCTATTATAAATAAATTTAAAATAAAATACATAAATTTAAATTACAATAACGTATCAAATGTTGCATGGTATCGAGGTGGGACCTCGAACTGCTGTTGTGGGCTCGCCGGATTTGTATGTCGGATTCTCTTCTGACGCTCACACTTGGCCTTGTACTCGGGCGTGTTCCAATACGCCACCCAAAGGTCCCAAGCGGCAAAGTTGATCCAGCTCGTGCACGACGTCCTCCTCCTCCTGACATACTAAAACAACAAAAACAGCAACTCTAACAACAACAACACCATGAACAACAACATCAACAACACCAATAATCAACTACAACATCAACAACATTAACACCATTAACAACTACAACATCAACAAAAATTGAAATTCAACAACAACAACCACAACCACAACCACAACCACAACAACCACAACAACAAACACATTTAAGTCCAATCAAATCAACAACAACCCAAACAACATTCAAATTCTATCCAAATTCATTCATTCAATTTCAATTTCTATCCAAAATTCACTCAATTTCATTCAATCTCTATCCTAATTCATTCAATTTCCATCCAAATTCAACCAAAATTCACTCAATTTCATTCAAACTCTTAATTCATTCAATTTCTATCCAAATTCAACCAAAATTCACTCAATTTCATTCAAACTCTATCCTAATTCATTCAATTTCCATCCAAATTCAACCAAAATTCACTCAATTTCATTCAAACTCTATCCTAATTCATTCAATTTCCATCCAAATTCCATCAAATTTTTTTCCAAATTCATCAAACTCTATCCAATCTCAATCCTAAACTACAAATTCATTCTAAAATCCTTTAACGGAAATACAAATAAACCGAGAGCGGGAAAATTACCCGAAAAAGGAGGCGGAAATAAACCGGGGAAGCGACGAGCTGAGGCTGAGGTGGGGCCGGATTGCTTGCGGCGGCGACGGCGGAGGAGGGTGGCGGCGACGGCGGCGGAGGGCGGCGGCGCCAGAGGAGGAGGGCGGCAGGGGGAGGGGGAGGAGGAGGAGGAGAGGGTGGCGCGACGCGGAGGAGGGCGGCAGGGAGAGGGGGGGAGGAGGAGGAGGAGGAGGAGGAGCAGGAGGAGGAGGAGGGCGGCAGGCAGAGGCGAGAAGGTTTCGAAATCGGGAGAGGCGAGAAGGGTTTCGAAATGAAGAAGGAGACGCGTTCTCCTTCTTATTCAGATGTGGCGACCATATGGTCGCTATATTTCATTAAATACCGAAGTGGGCCATGATCCCTAAACGGCGACCATGTGAACGACGACCATGTGGTCGCTATATACAGCGACCATGTGGTCGCAAACTCCTTATTCCGACCATGTGGTCGCAACACCAATTATTTCGTACCCGAGCCGAAATTTCGGATTTCCCCCCAAATATTTCGGGGTGGCGCCAAAAAATCCGTTTTAGCGACCATATGGTCGCCATGTAGCGACCATATGGTCGCTAAAATTGAAATAAAATCAAAATACGCGCTAAGAATTCCAATTTCGAGATCCTATTTCAAAGGGAGCGACCATATGGTCGCGAAAATTTTAATGGTGGCGACCATATGGTCGCTACAGTTAAAAAGGTGGCGACCATATAGTCGCCAAATTAAGAAGTTGGCGACCACATGGTCGCTGAAATTGCTATAGTGGACAAAGTAATTGGTTCGAGGTCTCAAATGGGACAACAACTACAATCCGTCTGAATAAATCAAAGACTAAACCCAGTTCTCAGAAAACAACTTCATTAATTTATAACGAAACCAAGTTACAAACAATTTCATAAATTCGAACGAAACCAAGTTACAAACACTTGCTTTCTAAGTACATTAATTAAACGAACTGACAAACAACTAATTAAATCAAACAACACAAAGTGAAGCTTTTTAAGTGAAACCAAGTTACAAACAACTACAATTAATGGACTCTCATGTTGTACGTGGAATATGAACTGCCCGGATCTCAGCACCTTCCAGCACGCGAAGATGCACAGCCGTTTCCCTAGCCGCAATGTGAGCAGTGATGTCGTCGCCGTTCAAGAAAAAACGGCTAAATCCTGGAGGTGCTCCCCTGGGAGATCGTGTCCAATCAGCTATGACTAGTCTTAATTCCTCTCTTGGTGTGGCGCTCCATTCGGTTCTTGTCTCCCTATCCCCACTCACACGCACAATGGAGAAATTTATGACTTCTGGAGCTAAGGCGATCGTTCGTTTGGTACAAGCTCTCCTTTGAGCCATTTAAGGATGGAAGTTTAAGGATGGATTTGATGTTAGAATCTGAGGTGAAGATAGAGCTTCAACAGGGAAGGTATGTTGGAATTGGAGATGGAGATCTCCTTTTATGGTTGGAAAAGATGAATACAATAGTGTTATCAAAAAAGTGAATGACAATACAATAGTGTTATCAGAAAAGTGAATGGCAATACAATAGTGTTATCAGAAAAGTGAATGCATGGCAATACAATAGTGTTATCAGAAAAGTGAATGGCAATACAATAGTATTATCAGAAAATTAAGTGAATGACAATACAATAGTAGTATTCTGACTACATGTCTTCCTCATCTGTATCCGTCTCACTCTCAAACTCACCCTCAGACATTTCAGTAGACGTCTCTTCTTGATCCTCAACGACATGATCCTCTCCGTTTGGGTCATTTAGCGGACCAAGTGGATCAATATCATGTGTGTCGTCGATAACTCATGGAAGGGAAGGATCATGTTGAAATGCCTCTTCAACAACAACCCCCGTGAACCACTCTCGTTAGGGTCTACACACGTACCTTCATCGGGCCACACACGTGACTTCACTTTACAAACCGCTATCCATTCATCATCTGCACGCCTCATCTTGGGGTAATCTAGGAAATAAACTTGAGTCGCTTGATGGGCTAAGATGTAACGGTCTTTTGTTCTCAACATTTTATGTCTATGAACATCCACAAGCTTTAGTTGAGAGTGAATACGTGTTCCTCTACGACTTTGAGTGTCAAACCATGAACAATTGAAGACAATAGGGCGCTTCACTGTAGGAGATATGTAATTCAACTCAATTATTTCCTCTAGCACACCATAGAAGTCCTCCTCGTCAGTGTCGAAACTTTGTCCTAGAACACAAACTCCACTACTGTCGGTAGCCCTGGTTGATGTGTGTGCCTTCGTGTGGAATCGATAACCGTTGACCACATAACCAGCATATGTCTTCACTTTTTTGGAGGGTCCACGAGCTAATGTTGCAATGTTAGGATATGTAATTGCCGAACTGTCGGCCTACATGTACGTCGAGCGAGGACTCAAATACCATTTATGCACAATTAATTCGAATTAATTAAACTGAAAACAATAGTACAAAATCCTTACATGGGAGTAGAACCATAGGCAAAAGTGTCTTTCCAAGATCTTTTGCTCTAAGGCTTCGGTTATTCTTGGATTTGACGGACGCACGAAGTTTGTCAAATAGTATCTATTACAAAGAATAATTGATCGAGTCAAGTACTTAGATATAGATTATTCATATCAACAAAAATAGAAACTTACTCGATATAGGGCTCCACTTCGACGCAGTTCATTAGTATGTACGTTTGGATCACATGGAATTCCTCATCTGTGAGCACACGACCACTGGATCTACCCAACGTTCGCCTAGTTGTTGTAAAAATAGACAAAACGCCCAAATCAACCCCAATTGAAAGTGTGCAACTAACGTTGCGAGAGACATCCATATGATTACTCGCGACATGCGAGTTAAAATAATACGAGCAAAAGGTGGACGTCTCCTGAACGAGATAGGCACTACAAATTGAGCCATCAACCTTAGCTTTATTGCCAATTGTGCCCTTCAGCCTTTTTAAGAACCTACAATATATATATGATATTGAAGACTCTAAAACCAAATTAACTAGCTACAACTTATCAAAAGTTATAATTGTACATACCTTTCTTCTAGATACATCCATCTATAATTGACATGACCACAAAGTGAAGTTTCCCGTGGCAAATGAATAGGCAAGTGCTCCATCGAATCAAATAAAGATGGGGGAAAGATTCGCTCCAACTTGCACAAAATAATTGGTATTTCCTTGTGCAACTGCATAACCACCTCAGGCTTAAGCTCATAAAACATCAGGTCCCTGAAGAACGCACTTAACTGAGAAATAGGCTCCTAGACTTTTTCATTAAGAAATGCTCGAAAAGCAATAGGCATCAACCTTTGCATGAACACATGACAATCATGACTCTTCATCCCAAAGAGTCTAAGCTTGTGCAAGTCAATGCAACGGCTCAAGTTGGACACATATCCATCCGGAAATTTTACGGATCTCAACCACTTAAGAAGCACTTGTTTTTCTTTACGATCTAGTGCATAGCATGCCTTTGGGTACCTATTGTCCTCCTCGTCAGGTTGGCACTCCAGCCTACACAAACATATATTTGGTACAACACATTAAATTTAACGGCTAGCTTCATGATATATGCATGAATATATATAATATACTTGACATTATTTAAGTTGATTCTAGAACAACATACCTGACAACATCGAATATGCCGGGAAGTCACTGATAGTCCATATTACAGCTGCACGCAAGACAAAATTTTGCTTCCTCAATGCATCATATGTGCACGCCCCATTAAGCCACAAATTCTTCAGCTCGGCTATCAACGACTGCAAATACACATCCAACTTTTGCTTCGGACTCTTCGGTCCGGGAACAATAACCGTCAAAAACATAACCTCTTCTCGCTTACACATCGATGGCGGAAGGTTATAGGGTGTTAAAATCACTGGCCAACATGAGTATTGGTGCCCTGACGCACCGAACGGATTGAAACCATCCGTGCACAAGCCTAGTCTAACATTTCACGTTTCTGTTGTAAAATCTGGCCACGCAGCATTGAAGTGCCTCCATGCCTCTGCATCGGACGGATGTCTCATCACCCCATCTTGTGCATGCTCTGAATGCCATCTCATGTGCTCGGCAGTCACCACCGATGGTTACAACCTCTGCAACCGTGGAGTTATTGGCAAGTAAAATATACGAGAATAGGGAATGAGCTTTGACTTGCCTTGCCTCCATCTAGGATACTCACAGATCTTGCAGGCGGCGTATTCTGCATCTGCACCCCAATATATCATGCAAGAGTTTGGGCAACAATCAATGGACTCGTACGGAAGCCCGAGACCCTCGACCAGTTTTTTCGTGTCGTAAAACATGGCTGGTAATGTGGTCTCCGGGTGTGAAACGTGACCGCAGAAATCCGAGATCATGTCGTATCCGCGCTCCGTCATCGTTAGCTTTGACTTTATGCTAAGTAGCTCAATCGCCGCCTCCAACTGGGTCATATCACATCCAGGCCACAACGACCTATTTGCAGCGGACAACATGTCGTACATACGTTGTGCATCGGGATTGGGCGCTTCATGATAATATTGATCCCCCTGCTCATGCCTTAAACCCTCATTCTGCACGGGATCATCAGTAGTGTACTGACTTTGGGCATTAAAGCCATCATACACCATCTGCTCCATTCGATTATCATTCCCAAATACTAGTTGTGCTGGATCAGTACTACTACAGCCTTCATACTGTCTAGACTCTGCCAACAAGGCATCGGACATTTCATTAGTCTCTCCGTGCGAAACCCAATGGTAATAGTTCGGAACAAACCCATCCTTAACAATGTGATAATGCACATCATCTACAGGAATCAGTTTCCTATTCTTGCACCTCCGACACGGACACCTTAATTCGGATGGGTCATATGTCGGCATAGCTTTGCAGAAATCAATAAATTGCTACACGCCAGCCAAAAACTCGTTGTGCAAAAACCCATCTATATGACGCACATACATCCATTCACGCATTTTTCCTTCATGCAATTCAATATAAGACTATAATTAATTGACTTTTGCATTGTATAATCCCGGATATGGCAACCATATGGACGCCGATTAACGACCATCTGGACGCTGTATACAACCTGTGACCACTTGGACGCCAATTCGCGTCCATTTGGTCGCTAAATAGCGTCCAATTGGTTGCTATATACAACCTATGTGAACTAGAACTTTCTACAACTGATTGCTATGCTATATGAATTTAACGATTACTTAACAGAATCTCTTCTAATTAGATAAACGAATACTTTTTACACACAACATTTGTGTACAAACTGATAGCATTGCAGAATTAAATATGAAGAATAAGTTTTAATTACATACCTTTGATGAAATTGTTGGAAAAGTTGACGTAATTTGGTCCTATGAACAACTTAGTTTTGTGAATGAATGTTTATTTCTTCTCTGATTTTTTTTGGAAAGAGATATCTATGTATGAGGTTGTATGAAGGTGGTGGAATGAGAATTAGGGTTTTACAACTTGCGATATAAATGCTGAATTGGCGCGGATTTTACCACATACTTTTTTTAGCGACCATGTGGTCGCCATTTTGGCGGGATTTCACCCGCCAAAATAGATATTGCCCTCCAAAACATATGGTCCACATCATCGACCATATGGTCTCTATATATCGCGACCATATGGTCGCCGCAATTCCAGCGTCGAGACGGTCGCTATATATAGCGACCAAATGGTGGCGAAATGAAGCGGGAAATTTGCCCGCGCTATTTATTGCGACCAAGTTGCTCCAGAGACCATATAGTCGCCATCGTTAGCGACCATATGATCACTATTTGTTTTTTTTATTTTTTCCTTGATTTTGACGTCCATATTAGCAACCAATGGCGACCATGTGGTCGCTATTTCGCGACCATATTCTATGGTCGCAAAATTGTGGTCGCTAAATCTACATAATCTTTTAGTGTGAACACGCACCAAGAAAAACTCACCAGAGGGGGTAGAAGATTGATCAAGCCAAGCAACAAGCAAGCATGCATGAACCAGATGAGACCAATGTCAATCGATCGACACAAGCAGTCAACCAAAGAAGGTAGAATATGGATCAAGCCAAACAACCAACAGTGAGAAGTAGGAATACAGAGGAAAAATCGATCAGAGCAACAAGTAAAAAAAATATGTGTACTAACCAAAGGAAGTTGAAGAGGCCTCGATCCAAGCAATCGACAATCATGCACCAACCAGAGAAGGTAGAAGATCGATCAATCTAGTAAGAAAAAATGCAAAAGTGAGATAGTGATCAATAGAAGACAAATCGCTCGAAGCAACAACACCAAGCAGAGGATCGAAGAACAAGATAAGAGGAAATCGAATAATAAATCAAGAAAGCACTCACCACAACCGGTTGGTAATGGCTCCAACGAAGCAACAGTGAGAAAGCACAAAGCAGAGGAGATCAATCCAACCAACAACAAGCACCAAGCAGAGGAAATCGATCCAACCAACAACAAGCACCAAGCAGAGGAGATCGATCCAACCAACAACCAACCAACAAACAGGGGAGGGCGATCCAATGCAACTATGCAAGAGATCAAGATAGCTTTGTGTGAGATTGAAGGAGTTTTGTGTGAGATCGAGAGAGGAGATGATGAGATCCAGAGAGAGATAGGGTTTGTGAGATAGAGAGAGCAATGAAGAACAAGCGGCACAACAAGTGGAGAGGTAGGGTTAGTGAGCTCTCGAAGGGGTTATATCTGGGGGGAGTGGATCAAGCCCAACACCAGTCCAACAATGAAGGTAGCTAGGGTTTGTGAGGGAGAGAAGGGGACTGATAAGAGGCGACACACAAATGAAGAGAGCTAGGGTTTAGGAGCTCTCGAAGGAGGTATATATGGGGATTAGATCAGGCCCAAAAACCAGTCCAACCGTAGGAGGTCCAAAACGAAGCTCTCAATTGATCCAACAATGGAGATAAGCCCGATAAATCTAACCCAAAACCCTATCAAATTGGATCTTATTTTGTTCACAAAATAAAAATAAAAAAATTGGTAATTTTTTTTTGTAAATTTGTGTTTTTTTTAGTATGAATTGTTTAAGTATAGTGATTTTATTGAATTAAAGAGATGGAGAGATATTATTGGGGAAGAAAGAGTTGATAATTATAGGTAAAATAGGTGAATGAGTAGGGATAAGAGTGTAAAAATGTATAGATAAAAATGGAAAGATTTGAAAAGTGGACAAACTTTTTGGTACGCTCGAAATGGAAAGGCGGACAACCTTAATGCGACCGAGGGAGTATTTATTTGGTAAACCTGCTTTTTGGCATACTAGTATACTTGCCGCGTGCTTTAAAAAAACACTTTTTGGCATACTAGTGTACTTGCCGCGTGCTTAAAAAAAACAAATTTTATAATTGGATTGGAAAAACTTAAAACCTATATTATAAATGCTATTAAAATGAGCATTTTAATCTCTTATACACTGTCATGGATAAATTCAAACTGTCCAATAAAAGGGAAGACTTTATGCATGTACTACATTCAACAACAATCCAAATCCTCTTAGCATCCAAGATTTCATCAAAGAGATATCTGTTCAACTTATATGAGCCCACACAAGTAAGAAATGCCTGTCAAACCCCACTTTCAAGTTGGTGCTTCTCCCTAGTCCACTACTCATGAACCATAATTAAGCCAACACTTCCAAAGGTATCTTAGATATGAACATAACTTGTTGTAGTATTATGGACAAGACGGTTCAAACAAAGAGATTAAATTACAAAAAGCTTTATGTTGCCAAGAAGTGTGTGGCTACTGTCTCCTTTCAACTTCCAGTGCAATCACATTGTGACGAGTAAATGGCAAGGTAAACGGTGGGTTAACTGAAATAATTTAGTGCAAATTCATAACCCTAACTCATTCAAAAGAGTGCTCCTCGGTCCTCATAGAAGAATCATACTTAGTATATAAGAGTGAGATAATTATACATGTGCAACTTCTATCGCAGCTCCCACTTTAACTTGAAACTCTGTCACTCATAATCAATTCCCTTTTTTAACCTCCACATCCACAACAAAACCTGACTTCACATGAAAATTAATGCATATATATTAAAGCAGTGCAAGTGTAATAATACCTTTAAATTTGATAAAAGGGCAAAATTCAGTCCTGAATTGTTGTTCTACTAAAGTTGAAGATAAGAAGTGAAGAGTGAAGAGTTACCTGAGAAGGCAACAAATACAACTATTTTCTTTGGTACTTCAGTGATCCTCACAGATGAATTGATTGGCATTGGTAACTCTATCAACACTGTATTTGGAAGGCAAGACAAAGGACATCCGCCATTCTTCTAGGTTTGTCGTCTGCAAATTTTGCACACAGATGATTCTTCTACACTCTGTTGACAATAACAACTACAATCATAAAGAGTTGAGTTACCTTCTCCATCTTCGCGCCAACAGATGTGGTCTTAGGAGTGATAACAGTTGAAGTCATCTCCATCTTCTTTTTTGGAATATTCTGAAATGATTCAGGGACATAATCTGAAGAAGGTCTAGCTAAAATTAGATCACAAAAATGAATTTGTCAAATGGTTCTATTAATACCTTACCAAACAAATACTCTGCTAGTACATTAAAGTATTGAGAAGCTCCGTTGAAATCAAATCATGTCTTCCCAGGCATGAATGTCTCCGCTATGAAGTATGGTCGATTACAAATGTACAATGATGTTCAGACATGTCTACATATCACAGAATGAAGCTACAAAAACTTAAGAGCAACTCATATAAGATATAAAATGGAGAGAACAAATTGAAATCTCAGATGACAATACCTCCACTTCTCGGATTTCATAACGGTCGATTCGACACTTTAAAGTTGAACGATTCAAGATCGGGAACTAACAAAAGCCACAAACCGAGAATCAGCAACCACAATCAAACTTTGCATTTAAACCCTCAAATTCACAACAATCAACCATCGGCTCAACGAAGGAAATATAACTGAATCAAAGTTTCTTCAAGATTCCGATTCTCAAACCATTGAGAAAAAGCGTATGTAGCAGTTTCCGTCACCCAATCAACAGTACTACAAGCAACAAATTCAAGACAGAAATTACTAAAATGATGAAATTCAGAAATAAATTGAGGGAGGGAGGATTAACATTTACGTCGTTGAGAGATGGAAGTTCTAACAACCCATCTATATTCTTACATTCTATGATGTCAAATATCTTGATCCTAGGAGGCTAGGACCCACACTCTCTCCAAATCAGACAAGAAGTTTCCTCCTGCACTTTCCAGTCATATAACGCAGCGATAGAAGGGTAAATAAATAAAATACAACATAAAAACATATGCAAGCTTAGCTGAATAAACGCCTCTGAGAGTAGTTAGATGTTTAAGTAAAATATTAAAGCAAATCCAATCACAAAAATCAGTCAATAGAAATCATAAATCATAAAGAACTCTGTTGAAACCAATGAATAATTACAAGGTCAAATCTTCTCAGGGAACAACAATCAGTAATTAAATAAGTTGCGGACCAACAGAAGCTGCTGCTATAACAGCCATGCTTTAACTTCACCTAGTAAAAATCCAGATACAAAGGTATAAACAAAAAGCACCTTGTCTTGAAACCATAACAAACGACTCACCACAAAGTAATCAACAAAGCTACTATAATTAAAAAAAAAAAAGCTCTTGAGCATGCATTTAAAAAACCCAAATGGATTTACTTGAGATTAGCCAAAAAGAAACAGAACCAAAGCATCTTTCAATTTTAAAAACACGAGCTTTGGGCACAGAAAGTAGAGTAGAAAAACAATCTTACGGAAGGTGGTTGCAACTTGCAACCTATTTAGGAATCAATATTGGCTTTGGCTATTCTCAAAACGACCACCAATCCACTACTATCACCAAATTCACCACCACCTTGTCCCTATACTTTCAAAAATTCACCTACCGCCTACAATGAATTCAAAGGATGGGAAAAATGCCCATCCAATGACAGATATGAACCCGTTAAGATGAAGTCAGTAAGTAAAAGAGGTTTGGAATCATTTTATACAATAGAAACAAATCCCACAAATAAACGCCATAAACAGGGATTTGCTTCTCAGAGACGATTCTTGAAACCACATACTGTATACCCCAAACAAATAAGCCTATGAGGAAAAAATGAATAATAAAGCCTATTTATTAGTGAATTATATACTTATACCTGAGGACCAGGGTATGCACCGGTTGCATTGCATCAGTGTGTCTTGCTCAATCTCGTACTTGGGTTAAAATTTTTGCAGTTGACACAGAAATTAGTAATATTAAATGGTGACTCTTAACACTCTTTACATTGGTAAGTTTTCTTGGACCTAAACTGTATTTTTGTAAAGAATCCGAAATTGGATGTGAAGAAAAAACTTACCATGGAACTTCAGTGATGAACTTAGGATCACTGAAAATCTGAGCAGGTCTGTATCTCTTGTTTGTTGGGATGAGGTCACCGGCTGGTGTGTAAGCATCACACATAACTGGGCCCACAATGACAGATAATTCATTCTATTTGCAAAAGTAAATGGAAGAACATGCCACATGTTTCCTGCATTGGCCTAAATTTTATCTGGAAAGTGTTAATTAGATCATATATCCAGCAAGCTTACCGGGATGTTGTTACCTCCACGGAAAGGGTCGCTAAAGATTGCCTAATGACTACAGAGAAGATTCAACAGGTAAAATGAGAAATAGATAAGAGATAAGAATAGGATGAAAGTGAAAGGAAAGTAATTTCTAGACTCTTCAACCAACTGACGATGCATATTTGTGGCCTCTAGGACTTCATTTATTGAGGATTCAACCCATCCAGGAAAAGCTGATTTCTTGCACCAAATTCACCAGGAATCAAATTCCAATCAGCTGGTATAAAGTGGATACAAATTCCACTAATATATATGGTTTCAATCTCCAGCTGAATTCTACAGTACTTATTGTTACATTCGAGAGCTAGATTTTAATAGCATTCATGCTGCTAATAAAGTTGCGGATAATGGCCAAATACATACACTTTTTCTTATCAATATGTTCCTGATCTCCTCGAAACAAATCACAACTAAACTATTAAAAAAACATAATGTGATTGATACTTTGGTAAGGGAACAAGTATTCTATAGGAACTAATCCCTTAATACAAAGGGTATTTACTCACCAGCAAGATAAGGCTAACTATAGTCCCATCCAAATTTAACCTCACATAAGCCGATCTTGCATGATCACAAAGCCAGAGGCGGAACTATATGGGGGCGGGAGTGGGCCATGGCCCCCCCAATCCAAAATTTTTTTGGTACTATCAAATTTGCAGCTTCACGCCAAATCGAAATGATGGTAATTAGAGAAGGCCAGCGATTGGAAAGAAGGGACACCAGAGACAGAGAAGAGAACCAGAGAAGAGAGCGGCAAGAGTAATGACGAAATCGGGGAAGAAGATAAGCCATACAGATTGAAAAGGAGGATGCAGGGCAAAGTTAAAGCAATAAAAATTTAACCCAGGCAATCAACGGCCAGATAAGAACTAAATTAAATAGACGGACAGTCAGAGAAGAGCAATAGAACGGGCCGTTCTTTATTTAGTGTAGTATAGATAAACACAAAAAAAAATATGCTGCTTTGCAAAAGAGCTGCAATCCGTCTTCATTGCAGAATTTGCAGCGAATGGCGCAGAGTCATGGCCACAACCAACTGTTCTAATAACTGAAGAAGGATTTTGCTGATCAACAATCTTTCCACTAACTCGTTCTGGTCTTTACAAGCCTGCACGTTGATGCGACAAAAATGGTGACATGAGATTGCATAAATGCAATGAATGTCACCCGGGAATTACTTACAAAAGGGAGTTGGCTGTAACATATATAAATATAAAATAAAATAAGTTGGAGCTAAAAGTCTGATTTTATATACTTTCCACGACCAAATATACCAACACCCTTTATATCTTATAATGTCAGCAAGGATCTCATGACTATGAATGAACAATCAACAATATAAACCTCAACATTTGGCATGTCACCGAATGCTATCTCACATAACAGTATACTTAGGAGGGACAAAAAAAGATAATAAACCCTCTTATCTTGTCAGGCAAAATATTAAAGTCTATGTAGTAAAAGTGAACGATGAGTTGCCCTAGGAGAATAAAACGAGATAGTAAATTTGCATACATAAGGAATAATTTGAATCACTATTACCTTCTTTTTTTTGCCTTGTCAAAGAAAAACTTGCATGTTTGCAAATAATTCAAGTATTGATCTCCAACTCGACATGTCCAACAAGATTTTCTTCTAATACCTATACATACAGGGGACGAGAAACAGACATCAGATACACATGAAAGGTTGAAAATTTAACAAAGTGATGGTACTTAAATGTCAAAATATAGTAGTATGGCCAAAACATGATTTGAACGATAGTCATTGTAATAAAAAAAATGATGGATACCAAGCTGGAGCTTATTCACACCTCATAACTGATCATCATTATGAATTTCTGCATGACTGTAAAATTCATTTCAGGATCAAATTTCAAAGGATGACAATGGAACCAGCCACCGGGCGGGTGTGTGCTATTCCAGCAACAACGGTGAGAAATTCCTTCAAATTTGACACCAATGAAGCAACACCTACAAAACTCAATAACAGTTAGTGAATAAAAAGGTGACACCTTTTTATTCACTGGTGTAGAGTTGAATAATACCTCAGGGAAGAAAATTTCTGTTGGAGAAGGTATATATGCTAAAAATACCTTCCTCATCGTTGCACAAGGTATCCTATAACAAATTACTCATCATCTGGTGTACACTATTTTCTTGAAATGAACAACATATTGTCATCTGCCCTGCCAATCCAGCTGCGTCCAGGTAACTTTTTTGCTCCTTTATCCTTCATTTCCTTCCTCAAACAGCTTGCTTCGCTCCAGTTACCAGATGAAGCATATATATTTGATAATAAAGTGTATGTTGAAGAATTTTCTGGGTCAAGCTCAATCAGCTTCTTAGCAGCATGCAGACCTCTTACTTCATCCCCATGTAATTTGCAAGCCCCGAGAAATGATGCCCAGATCATAGCATCTGGCTTAAACTCTAGCTCATCAATAAAAGTCTCAGCTTCATCAAGCAAGCCACATCGACCAAAAAGATCAATCATACATGCACAATGATCAGACCTTGGTTGAATCCTATATTGTTTGGTCATAATGTCATAAATTTGACGACCTTCACTAATCCTACCTGCATGACTACAAGCAGTCAAAATGCCAAGAAATGTGACGTCATCTGGTGTCACATGTGAATGAGCCATCATCTCATCAAAAATCTTCATAGCATGATCCGCATGCCCATTTTTTGCTAAACCGACTATAATTGAGTTCCAGGAAATGACATCATTTTTATGATCCATTTCCATAAAAACATTGATGGAGCTACAAACATCTCCACATTTGGCATACATGTCAATGAGAGCACTGCACAGTAACTCATCTGAAATGAAACCATTTCTAACAATGAAAGAATGAATGACTGTACCATCTGTCAGTGATGCCAATGTCGAGCAGGTTTTAAGAACAGATGCAAAAGTTGCCTGATCTGGCAATAGATTATAACAGTTACGCATCTCCCTATAAAGATGCAATGCTTCCATACTATGTCCATTCTGATTAAAGCCTGATATCATAGCAGTCCATAATACTGTAGTCTTGGGATCTGGAAACTCATCGAAAAGGTTATGTGCATATGTGATCTTGCTGCAGTTCAAGTACATGCCTAAGAGAGACACACCCAAGAACTCATCGTCATACACATGGATGTCTTTCTTTAGCAAATGGCAATGGATTTGCCGCCCAAGATTAAAATCAGAATATCTACTGCATGCATCTAAAAGATTTGAAAAAGTGATTTTAGATGGTTCCAACCCTTCAGTATGCATAATTTGGTAAAGCTTTACTGCTTCCTCCAAGTTGTGCTGAGCATAGCCAGCAATTAAAGAATTAATTGACACCACATTCCAGCTAGGCATCAGAAAGAAGATCTTATTTGCAGCAACAGTTTCCCCACACTTTACATACATGTCAATAAGAGAGCTTCCAGCATAAAGGCTAGTCTCCAATCCACGCTTCAAAGTGGCACAATGGATCTGGTTGCCTCGGATTAGGTCTTTGATGTTTGCACAAGCATTGGAGGTACTTGCTAAGGCTGCCTCATCAGGTTGAATTCTCTCCGTCATCATTCTTTGAAACATATTAAATGCCTCGTTCTCTTCTTCTAACTTGACATACCCACCAATAATAGCATTCCAAGAAATATTATCTCGATTCTTTATATTTTCAAACACACTCCTTGCTTCCTTAAGAGCCCCTGACTTGGCATACATATCAACCAATGCATTACATACAAACAAGTTTAAATCAAAACTCCTCTTAATAATGACAGAATGCAGTTGATGTCCAACATCTCGCCTCTCTAAACAACCACATGCACTCAATATGCTTGTGTATGTATACTCATCAGCTTTGAAACCACAATTCTTCATGCTCTTAAACAACTCAACAACTTCATCAGGACATCCATTCTGCGTATAACCCCTGAGCATAGCATTCCATAATACAATGTTTCTCTCATCCAGAAAATCAAAAACTTTTCTGGCAGATTTCATATTTTGGCAATTTGAATACATGGTAACAAGTGAGCTTCCCACATAAACATTATCATCTAGCCCTTGCTTGATGGCTAAAGAATGAACAGCCAATCCAATGTTAAGAGCCTCTAAACTAGCAATACAGCTGAGCACACTTGCTAATGTAGAGCGAGTGGATGGAACTCTAACCTTTCTCATATCAAAGAAGAGCTTAACAGCATCTAATTCATAACCACTCTTAGCATGTGCAGAAATTATCATGTTCCATGCTACAGCATTTGGCTCGGGAACACGATACAAAAAATTGAGTGCCTCATCAAGTCTTTGACTCTTGATAAAAGCATCAGTTATTGTAATAGATGCAACTTGGTCGGGCACAACACCAGCTCTTTGCATATGATTTACAAATTCTAGTGCTTTGTGACATAAACCCATTTGAATATATCCAACAATCATAGCTGTACACGAAACCATACCTGGCAACAGCATTTGATCAAACACTTGGCGTGCATCATTCAGCAAACTATGTTTCACATACATATCTACAAGTGAACTTCCACAATAGGAATTCAACTCCAAACCCATCTTCATAGCATCACAGTGTAGTTGTCTCCCAAAACGAACATCCAACAACCTAGCACAAGCCGACAACAAAACAGCATAAGTGTGCTGATTCGGCGTAGTAGCTGAACGTCGCATTGACCGAAAAGCCTTAACTACTTCATCTAGCTGCCCAAGTCTTGAATGAATTGAAATGAAAGAGTTCCAAGCAGAAACATCCCGCAGCTCAAGTGTACTGAACACCTTCCTTGCAGAATTCAAATCGTCGGACTTGCAATAAGAATCCAGAACGGCATTCCCCAACCTACCCTCCGTGTTGCTTCCAATCTTAATGCTTTGGGCATGGATAATTTTACACTCTCTTATGGCTTGACTTAGTATCTCCAGAGACCGATCGATTACACGACCTGATTGAAGTTGTTTGCAGCGCTCTAGGCACGAGTACAATAGATAGTCATACAAGTGATGGCTTGAATTCGAACCCGGGCGCATAATATCCATATCTAGTGGAAATTGAGCTAGACTGGATCGAAAACGCACAGAAAAGAAAACGTGTCTAGTGATCATTGCTAAAGCTCTTCTACTCGGTATCGTCCCAGACGAAACAGCACACCGGATTCGTCTCCTTACACTGCCCTTTCTGAGCTAGAAAAGATCAGAACAAACACAGATATAGAGAGTTGAGCACAGTACTCGCTCGTCATTAATGGCGTAGCATTGTAGCAGACGACGAGGGCGAAGAGTCGTCCGGCGCGCGAGGAAAGTGGAGGAGCTCATCCGAGCGAGCGCACTGGCGGGGTTTGACACGGAGGGGGTCCGGAAAATCCGTCGTGCGCAGATGTTGGGTTTCATTTAACAGGCCCAATAAAAAATACAAGCCCAAACCAACGAAACAGCCCATATAAGAATTACTTCATCTATAGTTGCCTGCCTGAGATCCCAGGGGTTTGCTAACTGACATACTGTTCTCTGTTCTTTTGAATTCTAAAGTTATATATTTGGGCCGTTTGCTTTAGATTTTTTTTTTTTTTAAGAAGATTGCATATCTTAAAGATATCAGATATTGGTATCTGTAAAAATTTCAATTATATCTTACCTATTGGAAAATAGTGAGGAAAGAAAGGGTGGTAACTATGACTTTGGTTTTTTAACACACCCAAAGGGAAGAACGCTAACACAAGTTCATTCATTACAGCACATATTTATTCCAAAATTACAGACCCATGAATCTATAATCTCTAATTTAGTCATTGCTATGTTACAATACTCATTCCAAACAAATAAATTAAATAATGTACATCTGAGTTCAAGATCAGACATTGAAAGGTAGTCACCAATTTGTCAAATCCAACAAGAAGACAATATGAACCCAATAAATGCAGCTGAAACTGGGACCAGACATTGTTGAATGAGTTCAATCAGCAAATTCCTTTGCAGATAAGCGTTCTACACATAGAGCCAGAATGAAAATCATTAGGAAGTAAAAAGGATTTAGACCATATTACTCAAAATGAAATACTAACAAGGAAAAAAGATGACAATATTGATGCACTAGACTAGACCTATCAAATGTCAACTAGATCAGACAATGAAAATGAAGATTAGGGAGATTGCAGTATACATACTTAAAAATTCATATGACAATATCATAGAAGTCCCCCACATTGACATACTAAAACATCTTGGGCCAATGCCTCTGTATAAGCCTCTCCAACCTTCTTCTGAAACCAAGTCTTTTACCACTCGAACTGCACGGTGTTTCTTTTCATGTCCGATCACCTAACGAACCACAAGATTAGTCTAATTTGTCAAATCAGATGTGTTTCAACTTTCAAAATTCCCATTCAACTCTAGAACATGTCATTTCAGTAAGAAAATTTGTAAAATATGTGCTTTTGTTTGAAAAACCTAGAATGAAGATCAAATGATTCATACAAAAAAAAAATCTACCAAATGCAAATACAAGAAGAACCTTGATCTCTTGTCATGCTCTAGCCATCAAAATTAACCCATGAATTCCTGAATGCTTGATTCTATAAACATAAAGCAATCACCTGTAAACGAGTCTTAATTGTATCGAGAGGCGTTGTAACACAGGAAGCGGTAACACCAGCAATGACACCACCGGCAGCCTGAACACCTACAATAGTCCACTTACTTGGAACAGTCCCTTCATGTTCATTTCCACTGCTCAACAGACTGAAAACAAAAGTCAGCAAAGGGTTTATTCTAAGGAACATCAGCAAGTTTATCATATCATCTCTAAATCTCCTGCTGTATACATAAAGAAGTACATGTCCAACCAGAATGCACAGTTTTTTCTTACCTCCAAAAAAGACGCTGGCTTGAACCGTAACTTGCCCACCAGACAGCACTAGCTGGAGCATATGTCATCACTGAGAGTCCAAACCCTCTGTATAACCCTCGAATTCCATATAATTTTATGATCTTACGTGCAACATCTAGGCCACCGTTGTACTTTGTGTGGCCAGAATATCCTTGCACCATTAATTTCTGGCTGATCTATACACAATAACACATCAAAAGTAACAAAATTTTCCTTTCATTATCGATCTTTGTATAGGAAACCCTCCTCAAGATTATAAGAAACTGAAACTACTACATGTATAGATGAACTGATTTATATAATTTTGAAACAGAACCAATATACTTTATCCACGGAAAATGAAGCCAGAAAGAAAACAGAACCTAAATTGCTTTAGATCCAACTTTATGATTTCCAATCAAATAACATCCTATTAGATGACGTACACACACCTTCCCTTCAAGTTTACTAATGCAGTTTGGGTCTTTCTAGGCACACATCAACAGTCCAAAGTTGGAAACTATATCTAAACTATTCCCTAAATCATAATGAGTTAGCCAACTATTAGTTAGATTTAATGTACTTTAGAAACCATTACTAGGGACCCATAACATCCTAAAACACATGCCAAAACGCACTTTCATGGAAAATCAAATTCACAATCATACCACATCAATGGGAACAAACACCGTTTGTGCTGATAATGATCCAATCAAACCAGCAACTCCATTAGCTACAGCCACTTTCAAAGCTTCAGACATCTTAAACGGCTCAACTGATTTCAAAACGGATACTTTGGTGGTCTCCATTGCAGTCATGAAAATGATCCTTGAAGGAACCCCACCTGTCACAATTGTCCCAAAACCGCGATATAAACCTCGTATTCCATCACTTCTCAATACGTTTCTGAAAACCGAAATCGCATTTTGCTCAACAGCATCTCTGGAAGCAACTTGTAGCCTCGTCTTTACAACTGATACTGGGTAGAGTGCTACCGTAATCCCAGAAAACAGACCAGCTCCAATTCCATAGAACTTGGCCTTATCAATCCTGAAAATGAATGGATTGCACAAAAAATTACTCCTTTTATTCAGTATAGAGATACAAAATGCAATGTCAAACAATAGCAATTATATCAATACAGGACAACTAACAGATAGCACCATTTGCTTGGCAATTAAACGGATTTGGGTGAATTTGAAAAGATAATTAGGTAAGAATACGGAAGAAGAAAAATTGCTTACTCATCCCAGTTGATCTCCGTATGAGCGAGCGTTCGAGCACGAGCACCGGTTGCATCCATGAAAATTGGAGATTGAAAATCAAGGATCTTGGTTAGAACAAGGGATGATGCAGAAAGCGACAAAAGGATGAGAACACCGAGCACAAGACAATCAAATTGAGATCTCAGGTGATCAAACTATACATAATCGGCGCAATTAGCTTTGGCCTCCGAAATTAGCTTTAAATCTGGGTTGAAGAGGGGAAATCGATCTGATAGGAAAACGCAAATTCGATGACTTGGAGGGAAAGCCAAAACTCAGAAAATTTCTACTCCCTCCGTCCCCATTTATTTGTCCAGTTTCCTTTTCGGACGTCCCCTTTTATTTGTCCACTTTTTTTTATATCTATAATTTTCTTACAATATTACCACTACTTTTACCCACTTTTCCAATTATCAATACTACTTTACACATTTTATCCCTATAAAATTACAAACATACCCCCAATCAATCTCACTTTTACCCACTTTCCCAATTACCAATACTACTTTACACCTTCCTTAATAAGCACAAAAACCGTCCTTTAGGAAGAACAAATGGGGACGGAGGAAGTATCTTTTTTTTTCTGTCGTTTTGAAAGTCAACTTCATATATATATATTATTTGGAAACAAATTTTGTTTAGCTTCAAGGAGAAAAAAAATCACTTTGGTTCGATTTTTTTTTTTTTTGGGTCTTGACTTTGGTTCGTCGATTTTTTAGTTCCCTTTCGTCTCTTGTAATCGTTTGACTTGAGTTAAAAGATGTACAACAAATTATTGACACCTGAGCTTTCTCTTTTCTTGAGATTTTACTTCAAAAAATAGAGAGAGATTTTATTTACAAAATTCCAAATAAAATCAATCTGAATACCCTTAAATTGTGAAATAAAAACTTCAAGGATTCGATGTTTCATGATTGGGTTAAAATTGAACGTTTGCACCTCTGTTGGAGAAAATTACTAATAGACTTCAGGGGTGGCAAGGACGTTTTCTCAGTATGGCGGACCGGGTCACGCTTGCTAAATCGGGCATGACTTTTTGACCGGTTTATACTATGGCTACAGTCATTTTACCTAATGAAGTTTGCTCGAAAATTGATGCTTTGACCCGCAATTTTATTTGGGGGGGCGAGAAGGTAGGAATCAGATACATTTGGTCGGTTGGGATGAAATTACCAAACCGAAAGAATGTGGTGGGCTTGGTATCCGCTCTATGAAAGAACTTAATGTTGCTCTAGTTGGTAAATTAAGTTGGTGTTTTTGACGGAATCGGATAAACTTTGGGTGAATGTACTCCGAGCTAAATACATTCGTCCTTCTGGATCCACTTCCATGGCCAAATCTCATATTTGGTCAAGCATGGTGACAGGAGTTAAACGGGTGATTGTTCCTGTTTCAAAATGGTGTGTAGGTAATGGGCGTTTGGTACGCTTTTGGCTCGACTCTTGGATGCATGATTGCAGGCTGTTGGACTCAACGCTTGCCCATTTTGATGTTGATTCTTTATATCTCATTGTTGTTGATTACTGAAATGTTGGTCTCGGTTGGAAGTGGGATTTATTTTCCCTCATTTTGTCGTCTGCTACTCTGCTGAAACTTGCCTCAGTAGCTGTCAATGATGATGTTGCAGATATAGATGTGTTGGCCTATAAACATTCTATACCAGTCAATATTCGGTTCGTGGAGCCTATAAGATGGTGGCACCTGCTCCTGAAGTCTTTGGAACCGACAATATGTGGTGTATAACACAATCTGGTCCCTTAAAGTCTTTGAGCGTACTCGGGTCTTTAATTGGTTAACTTTCAAAGGTGTTTTATGTTCTATATGCTCTACTGAGGAGGAGTCACTGATCCATCTTTGCAAGGGATGCTTTATGTTCTATATGCTCTACTGAGGAGGAGTCACTGATCCATCTTTTACGCGATTGTGAAATCACAAAGCGTTTTTGGGAAGATCTTCACCCTCCTCTTGCCAAGGAAGTTTTTTTCGAGTCTAACTTCGCCTTTTGGATCCGTTCAAATATATCCTGTAATATGAAGCATAACAGCGGAGTCGATCGGAATTGTATTTTCGCTATCGCTATTTGGTGTATATGAAAATGGTGTAACCAATTTATTTTTCAAAACACACCATTTTCAGGCAATCAATTGGGGTTGGTGTTAGAGCAAGCTGGAGAATGTGCTAGAGCTAATGCTAGAGAACGAATTGATGTGAAGAATAGGAAGGAAGAGCACTATATCATTTGGACTCGGCCACAAGAATTGTGGATGAAGATTAATTCTGATGGTTTGGTTCGTGTTGATGGAACTGCTACTGGCGGAGTTATACGGGATAGCAACGTCCAATGGCAGGTAAGTTTTGTTTATTATATAGGTATTTGTACGGTTCCCATGACTGAGTTATGGGGTGCCCTTCAGGGCCTCCGTTTAACCTAGGATCGGGGTTACATGAGGGTTTGTTTGGAATTAGATTCACAGCTGGTGTGTCTCCTTCTAAGTAAACCTGTGGATCGTTATTACCCCTTTTTAGCCTGGTATCTCAGTGCCATGGCTTCATTAGAAGGAATTGGGCTATCCAGATTCGTCATATTTATAGAGAATCAAACTGTGTTGCTGATCATTTAGCTACTCTAGCTTTTTCTTTTAGCTTAGGCTTTCATGTATTGTCTGACCCACCGGAGGGTGTTATTTCAATGCTTAATGATGATGTAAGGGGTCGGACTATCCCCCGTTTGCTGACTACTTAGCTCACTTTCTTTTTTATTATAACTACTCCGTATTTTATATCTTTGTTAGCTACTTAAAACTAGTTGAAATTTTTCAATACTATTTGTAAAATTAGATTTTTGAGAAAACTAATTATTAAAGTTTTTGCGGAAGTTTTTTTTATAGTTTTTATTTAAAAAATTGCTTCACATAAGGTTCATTCGATCTAGTGTAAAGTAAAATTTAAAAATAATCACATACTATAATAAACTAGCTACTAGCTAGACATTATGAAAATAATATTTTTGCATTTTCTTAAACCTCTGGAGCATAATTCTACTTTTATAGCTATTTTTTTTCTTAATGACTTAAGAAACAAAACTCTTGAAGTTGTAAAGGGCAAGTGCATTCGTGGAATCCGTACTACTACGAAATCCCTCAATTTATGGAGCTAATTAACCCCAAAATAAATCTCGGTTTATGGATTCATCAAATTCAAAACACGTTCCGTCAACAAAAAAAATAGTTCATACATATTTTAGAAGTGAACTAGTGATGGTGATTGGTGAATATCCTTGTAAATTCCTTTGTTGATGAGATACTTTAGTACAGATTTAATTTGTGAATGGTTCTCTCGTTGATTGGCATAATAGGTCATGGTCTTTTTGCACTTTCGTGGGATTGCCCTTTGCTAGGCCCTATGTTGTTACATTCAATCAAATTGTCCTTATTCCGTGATATCCTAAAACACTTGCGCGATTAGAAACATGGATGATTGTATCATAATCATGCACATGTATCAACGGTAAAAATCCAGGACCATAACAATACATTTATAAAAAATCAATATAAATATTAAAAAAAAACAAGACACCTTAATTATTTGAGTATACTTAAAAATTTGTATGATCGTGCAAACAACTTTCAGCTTACACAAGCTCTACAATCTCAAAGTCCAAATCCAAATAATATAGGAACCAAAATAGAATACTAATGTATGATCAAGACTTATATTATATGAGTTCAAAAGACACTTTGTAACAACGATTTGTCATATCTTGATTGCTGATTCAAACTGGAATCGACTTTGTCCAATCAACCTCCTCCTTTGCACACCGCTGTTCTAAACAAATATCCAGATGGGGAAAACGCCGTCAGAAGGTGAAAAGATGTACACACCATAATTTTAATAATGAAATTGGTAGTGTTAAATGTTGATAATTAAGCTACTACACATAATAAAAAGAAATGACAAATTAAGTAGAACAATGGTGAGGTTGAAGGAAGAAGATACATACTGACATATTCATAAGACACTATAAACGATGTTGCGTATATGGGCGCCACACAGCAATTTCGGCCAATGTTTCTGTATAACCCTTTCCAGCCTTCTTCAGAAACTAAGCGTTTTACTCCTTGAATTGCACCTTGTTTCTTCTTACGCGCCATCGCCTATTAAATTAAAAACCATCAAAAAAAGGTCTGTAAATGATCTGCAAATTGATCAACTCTATGAATATATATACATATAGCTAAAGAAGTTCAAAGCTTAAGCTAGCTTCCACCTGAATGGTGTTGGAAAGAGGAGTTGAAACAAAACAAGCTGTTGCAACACCAGCAACGGCGCCCACTAGTCGCTTGAACGCCCACAATTGTCCACTCGCTTGGAACTTCATTCTCATTCCTAAGGAGCATGCAACATGTTTAATTTAGAGACCCAAAAAAGGGAGTAAGTTTCTTTATATTAGCTCTAAATGTGTGATTAATTCATCTATGAAGATGTATTATCTATATATATCACCTCCAAATTTGATGTTGGCTTGAAGCATAAGTTGCCCACAAGACAACACTACCTGGAACATGTCTCATCACTTTTTTTCCTAACCCTTTGTATAATCCTCGCACTCCATCCTCTTGTAGCACCTTCCGCAATCCTTCTTGCACCGATAAATTCTTTTTGAGCTGAAGTTATAGAGAGGATTTAGTCTTACAAGATTTGAGCTTTAATGGATTGATCCTATATAACATCGATCAAATTGATACATACCATTACCACATCAAGGGGATTAACAGCGGCCCGTGTCAAGAGGGATGCCGTCGCCCCAGCAACTCCATTGACTATAGCTACTTGTGAAGCATCAGACAGTCTATGGGGCTCAATCGCCTTCAAAGCTGCTAATTTTGTAGTCTCCAGAGTAGTCAAGAAAGTGGTCGTGGCAGGAACTCGAACTGTTACTGCCCTTCCTAAACCGCGGTACAAACCACCAATTCCGTCGGTTTTCAATGTGTTTTTGGCAACAGAAAACAGATTTTGCTCAGCACATTTTTTTGAAGCAACTCTTGCAGTGGTTAAAGGATGGAATGCCATAGTATGGGCAGCCCTTAGACCGGCTACCATTTCACAAAACTTAGCCTTATTATCAATCCTGCCAAGATGCATGTGACAATAAAGAATAAAAATTTGGCAATAAAGGACATAACCCATAACCATAAGCAATGTTTCGGTGTGATTGTTAATTTATTGAATTACATTAAAAATAAATCAAACAAGGAAAGGTTAGTTGACTATAGAGTATGTATATGTTAACAAGTGTTGCGCTTAATCGTGTATGGACAATTACCAAGGTCAATCCCCAAGACCCAAAAAAAAATACCAAGGTCAATCCTTGATATATTGCTTTAGAATTATATAAAAAAAATAGAAATCTTTACATTACAGAACAACAAACAAATAGAAAATCATTTGTTTCAAGTATTAATAAAATTACACCAAAATTGAGAAGGAGCAAAATTACATACTTATAGACGGTAAATAAGGTAAAACGGAGTAAAATACAAGGATCAAACAGAAAGCAACAAGGAATCAGGAAATTGGGGTTGGAATTTATAGGAATTCAATGACTTGGAGGGAAAGACAAAGTTAAGATATATTTATCCGTATTTTTCTTCTTTTTTTTTTCTATTTCCAAAGAATAGAAGAAAACGAATTTAAACTAGTATCATATTATCATTTACCTAGAAGACTTATTTTAAGGGGGGGAAAACAATCTTTTCAACTTTGTGATGTTGAAAGCCCGAAAACCTTTCACCTGGCCCGCCCCGGCCCAAAACTACAACAGTTGATTTAGCTAGGGATTTTATCCACTAAATACGACTTTTTTTTTTTGGTAGGAACACTCGATATGACTCTAATCTATTACTAATAACTAAAGCCGGAGTAATTTCTATCACCACATTGCGCCACATCACCCCTTTATTAAAATAATAATTTTAAATAGTTAATTATACAAAAAAGTTATCTCCAACTAAACATAAAAATAAAATAATATTTGTAAAAATTTATCTCCAAATAAACATAAAGATAAAATAATATTAGTAGATTTGATCAATATAGATAAAAAAGAAATATTTATTATATTTGTAAGAGATAAATTAAAAAAAGATAAGAAAAAATATGTACATGTGATCACGTATATATCTTTAATATAAAAATATCTATATAAAAGATAATATCTTTGAAATATGGATTATGTGTTTACATAATTAATATTTCGAAATAAAGATAAAATATATCTGCCACAATATTTTCCTACCTTATATTAAAATAGCTAATTAAATTAGCTTTTAAAAATAGTGATATTAAAAATATTTTTTTATTTGTGCTAACTAGAACAATATAGATAAAAAAATATTAAAAATTGACGACTACAATCTTACCTTATCATATGTAAAGTAATTATAGATAAGGAAATATTTTTATCTTATCATTTATGCCAATAATAGGAAATATTTGTTTTTTTTTATCTTTTTACTTCCACAGATCAATTAAATATGTTATTTTTTACTTCATTTTTATATAATTTTTTATTCTTATAAGATAATAGCATAAAAGTGTTATTTTAATTGATTTTTCATAATTTTTATATTTTTTATTTGTCTTCTTTCTTAAAATAAGAATATAAATTTATTAATTTAATTTATCATTTTTTCTAAAGATATTTAATTACGAAAATTATAATAAAATTATGTATCTAATAGAAAAGGTTAAATTATTAGTTCTATCCTAAAATTGTAACATCTCTAAAATAGTAATTTTATATTTCATAGAAATATTTTGTGTAATTTTTGTGTAATTTGAAAAAAAAGAAACTTGAGTAATTCTTATAGATTATGACGTATTTAAATTTTTTTAATATACTAAATCTAATAATTTATCTTCATTTTTAATTCAAATAAATAAAGTGCATTAATCTATAACAGTATATTAATGCTGAAAATTTTCAAGCCACATGAATAATTCTGCTCCCACCTCATATTTAAAAAAATATTATTTATTCATATTATTCCAATTTTTCCTATCAAATTCTTCTTAACTATTTAAATCTATCATTCACACCAAATTATCACAACATATTTAAAATTAAAAAATATGATATATTTTGAAGAATTCCTTATACAAATGTTTAAAAATATAAAGTTAAATATTTAAAATATTAAAAAAAAAGGATAAGTATCCTTTATCTTTTAGCATGATACTTTTTTACCAATTTCTTTATAGATAGATGTAGATTTTATTTTACAATAAAAAATTAATGACAATTTCTTTATAGATATATGTTGATTTTTACATTAAAAATACGACCAATATAATATTTAATAATATTTAGTGTTGTAGAAATATTAAAATATTTAATATACTACAAAGTTTACATACATGAAAATTGAAAAGTAATAAAAAATATAGATGATATATTATTTAAATATATATAATTAGTTTATTTAGCCACTAGAATAATTTTGGCACCACCATAACTTAAATTAATTATATTCTACCTATTTTTCATAAATAACTTATATTTTTTCTGTCATATTAAATTATATCTTATTTATTAAAATAATTTTCATATTTTCAAATTTTATCTATTCCATATTTTAAAAGTATATATGTTTTTTGTTTTATTTTATTCATATTTTATCTCATATTTTTAAATTAAACCTATTTTTTAAATATTGTTAAGGAAAAAAAGAATTATAAATTATTTTATCTAATAATCTATCTTTATTCTCAACTTTAAACTTTGTAATTTAAAATTTATATTATATTTTTCTTTATGAATTATATTTCTAATATGTCTAAAAATGTTGTGTCATAATCGTGCATGGCACGACGGCCGGGTACAACTAGTAGTAGTCTAATGTGAGAGCATGATCGACTACGTACGAAAACGAAAAGGTTGAATCGAAGCTTAACATTAACCAGAATTATGTGCCGCCTACTCATTACCTGAATAAATGAATTCTCTATACGAAGTATGTAGCTGTTCTTGACATTTCTTTCCGTGAACACATGATTTTTATCACTTGTTAATTCGCATTCAACATCAATTTACTTTTACAAATTCTCTCAATCTCTCTTAAATATGAATTGAAAAAGGGAGCTTATGGACTCACCTATGTTGGAGCTTCGAGGGAGTCTCTCACAAAACGCTCTAAAAGAAAAACCCTAGCAATTAAGCTCAAATCTCAACTCAACAAACCGGCAATAGGAAGAAAAGAAAGCTTGTATATGTTCCCTCTCTAAACCTAGAACCACAAGATGACGTTTTTGGGCTTGCTCGAATGGACAGAGGCAAGTGTGCCGGTATTGAGCCATTCATTACAATAAGTAACTCCACTATCTGTAAGCCCAAGTCCACAAACACACAAATACAAGATATAATCAATGTTCTAAAAAAATGCTAGGCGGATGTTGGCCTGAACGGTGGCCTATGAGGTCCTAGACATGTGCCTAGGCGGTCTGAACGGCTAGGCGAGCTAGGACCTTCCAGCACTTAGGCGGAACCTAGACGAGGACTAGAAGGGATTTTTATAATAGTGGATATAACATCACAAGTCCAAATCCAAAACTTAGGCAATTACAAAAGCATAACGCACATCACTACTTGTAAGAGTTGTAAATTGAGGAGAGAAAGATAATTTGTTCTTTCTATTGATTACGTATATAAAGAGGTTACAAATATATGCAATCCCATAAGAATAGGGAAGTTATCCTTATCAGAATCAAATCAAAACTGATTAAGGAAACCAAGATAATAACAATAAAATATATACATATATTAACACGCCCCTACAAGATTATGAGCGTGAACGAACATGAAGCTTGGAACGTAATGTCTGGAAACGACGAGTGTCAACCGCCGTGGGTTAAGAAACTCGATGTTCTATGCCAAGAGATTGGAGATATTCTATGCCAAGAGATTGGAGATATTTGGACACATTTCGATATTCACCACCCCAGTCTGTTTGAAAAGCTTTGATGAGTGTAAAGAATTGTGTTTGGATTAATTTAATAAACAATTGAACAGTGGGATAAACTTGGTCTTTTGTTTGTAGAAAATAAACACAAACAAATTTAGAATAATCATAACAAAGGTAACATAATATTTATTACCATTAAGAGAAATACTTTGGGAGGGTCCTCATACATCAGAATGAATCAGTTCAAAAGGTTTAGAAGCAGTAGACAAGAGACTAGATAAATGAAAACGACGACTCTTGCCCAATTGACAAGCACCACAAACTGATGGTAATTTATTGGAGGAAACAACAAGATTAAAGCTAGAAATTAAACGACGCAAGAGAGACTCATGAGGGTGAGCAAAGCGATGATGCCAACAAGAGATGGTGGCACGTTCACCGACAAAAGCTACGGGATGAGAAGGGCGAGGAATATGATAAAGGCCATTTTCAACGGTTCCTCTTATTAGAATCTGACCCTGCATGTTCTTCACAAGGCAATAATTAGCATGAAACTCAAGAAAAACATTACTATCTTTGCCAATTTAGACACACTTAATAAGTTTTTGGTGATGGCAGGAACAACTAAAACATTATTAAGTTGCGAGGGATTAGCAACATGCTTTACAAGTAAAATAGAGCGGCCTAAATGCGTTATGGGAAGATACATACCATTCTCGAAGACTAGGCTATCATTGCCTTCATAGTCGGATTGCAAGGTGAGATTATTAAGGTCAACGGCAACGTGGTTATTGGCTCCCGTATTAACAACCCACGGATCAACAATCTCGGATTGGCATGATGTTGTGTAAGCGGAGCGATCAGTCGGTGGCTCGGGCTGGTTCAGTGTTGTTGCAGCCACGCGATTTATGACAGGAAAGTCAGTGAAGTTGACCCGGTTGACGCTGTTGGTGGCCTCATGTCCAGGTTTGTTGCACAACTGGCATTGTAGGCGGCTGCATTCTAATCCCGAGGAGGAGCCCGACGCACCAGAAGAGGAGCGAATTGGCTGACGTTGATCAAGAGGCGGGCGGCCACTAAAAGATCGGCCACGCCCGCGGCCGTAGCCCCAACCACGAGAGGACGCATAGTTAGACGACGGGGAGATCGAATCAGATAGGCCCCAATTATCTTCTTCGAGGCGCTGCTCTTCCTGGAGTAGAAGTCCAAGGAGATCATCAGAAGTGATGGGTTCTTTGCTGATTCCGATGGCGGAGCGGAAAGACGCAAACTGCGATCCAAGGCCAAGGATGAGAAAGAGACGAGATCCTCATCGGAGACCTTGTAGAGACAGGCGGCCAATTCATCGGCAATGGCCCGTTTCTTCTCAACATAGTCTAACATTGACATAGAGCCTTTGGGTAGCGTCTGAAGTTGATGTCGAAGATGCATCTGCCGAGCCCGAGTTTGAACGTGAAAGATGCGCTCAAGACTGCTCCAGGCCGCCACAGTGGTAGTAGCGCGAGCTACATGAGCGAGTATAGGCGTTGTCAACGTGGACCGGATCCAAAGGAGAACTAACCAGTCTTTGCGAACCCATGCTTGATAGGCCGGGTTAGGAACCCGAGGGGGCTACTGCGTGGAGGAAAGGGCAGCAATGGCATCCTCCCGTTGAAATGGATGAATTGGGCGACAATAGCGCAGCCGGATCACTGATGGTTGTCGGCGATGGAGCATTCGGGAGAAGAAAGAAGTCCAAGTCGAACGCTTCTAGGGCAAAACGAACAGTATTTCGCCAAAGCGAGTAGTTCGATCGATCAAGCCTGATAGCAAAGTTTGGTAAGTGGAAATGAGGAGAAGATCCATCAGAGGAGGCGGAAAAGAGCAATTGAGTGGGAGAGGTGGGTTGGGAAGTCATTGATCGAAGGATCCATAGGTTAGGCTGATACCATGTAAGAGCTGAAAATTGAGGGGAGAAAGATAATATGTTCTTTCTATTTTTTTTTGATACAGAAAGAAATTAGGAGGGAGGCCATCATCTAGATGTTCTCCGCCCTAGGGCATCCTTACGGATGAGATCGACGAGCTCTGAGTCCTCTTCAGGGATGATCGCGCCACTTCTGAAAGCCTTCTTACCCAAATAGTACGCAACACGATTAATCTCCCTGAACACGTGCGTAATGCTCCACTCTCCGATCTGGAAAAGATGACCGCGGATATCCGAAACAAGGATCTCTATCTCCCACAGGCAGCTGCCTTTTCTATTGATGGCATTCACCAAGCAAAGATTGTCGCCTTCAATTTCTAGCGACCTACAACCTCTTCTCATTGCTTCCTGAATCCCATTCCTAAGAGCCAAGGCTTCAGAGATGAGAACTGAGTTTGTTCCCAACGAGCCATAGTTATAGCTGATAGTCTCTGCATTGTGATTTCTTAGAATATAGCCGAAAGTGGCATGGCCTTGGTTGTTCTTTGCTCCATCAAAGTTCAATTTGATCCAGTTTTCTTTGGGTTTCTTCCAATTAATATTTTTGGTCTTTCGTCTAGCATACTTTTTACTTCTGTTGTTAGCATTCTTGTCATTTGTGTAGATATCTATGTCTGGTTTTCCCACATCTTTCCACCTTTCTATTTGTTTTTTAATGAATTCAGTAATTTCGTTGTTCTTGATTGCTTCCATTGGGCTGGAAATTTTCTGGTTTCTTTGGTACCAAATACTCCACCATGTGAATGCCAGAGTTTCCATTTCATTGTTATTTAGTACTCCTCTTATATCATCCATGTATTGCCAAAGGGTTTTGTTATTGACATCTATATCTTTTATTTTTAAGAATATATTGTTGTTTATTGATTTTATGATTGTTTGGGTATGACAACATTGGTGGAGGATGTGTGAAGTATCTTCCTCCAATGCACTGCATGATGTACACTGCAGGGTGATTGCGATATGTCTGTCATACAGTCGTTTTTTTGTGGGTAAAGCATTCCGGGTTATTTTCAACAAAAAAATTTTTGTTTTTGGTGGTATGTTTAATCTCCATATCCATTCCACGTCATTCTTTATTTCGCCTTTCCTGTTGTTGAGGAAGGCCATTGCTGATTTTGTTGTGAACCAGCTGTCTTTACTAGGCTCCCAATATAGTCTATCTGTAATTTGATTGGCTGGTATTGGTGTTTGTGTAATCTTTTCCACCTTTTGGTTTGTTAGCCACCTAAGTAATTCTTCTTTCTTCCATGATTTGTCTACGTTGAGAAAGTCGGAGATTGTAGCATCCAAGTTGATCTCGTTATCATTGGTAATGTGTTTAATAAGTGGTTCTGTTTCTATCCACTTCTCTTTCCAGATTTTGATGGTCTTTCCATCTCCTACTTGCCAAATTAACGCCTCTTTAAACAAGCTTTTTAATTTCATAAGTTGGTTCCATTGCCAAGATGTTCTACCTTTTACTTCATAGTGAAGGATATTTTGTTGTTTAGGGTATTTTTCTGCTATAATTTTAACCCATATGTTATTTGGTTCAGCTAAAATTTTCCAAAGTAGCTTCATTTGTAGTGCTGTATTATAGTCCTCCGATTTTCTTATTCCCAGACCTCCTAGGCTTTTGGGTCTACAAATGTTATTCCAGCTAGGACCTTCCAGCGCTTAGGCGGGACCTAGACGAGGACTAGAAGGGATTTTTATAATAGTGGATATAACATCACAAGTCCAAATCCAAAACTTAGGCAATTACAAAAGCATAACGCACATCACTACTTGTAAGAGTTGTAAATTGAGGAGAGAAAGATAATTTGTTCTTTCTATTGATTACGTATATAAAGAGGTTACAAATATATGCAATCCCATAAGAATAGGGAAGTTATCCTTATCAGAATCAAATCAAAACTGATCAAGGAAACCAAGATAATACACAATAAATTATAGAGTCACGCTCGGGTGGAAATTATTGCTACAGTAAAAAATGCGAGCAGATCGTGGCCATTGGATTAAACAGATCGACGGCCTAGATTAAATAAAACGAGTTTGATAAAAAAAATAAGGAAAAGGGTCTCATTCATTTACAATGGCACGGAGTGTAATTTGTTTAAAATTTGGATGCCAAGACAAAAATACCCTCACACGTATTCTTTTTTTATTACACGCATTCTTTTTGGGGGGAAAATGCGACTCATCTTCAACCTCTAGATCCACTTCAAAATCTGCACCACAAACTCGAAATCTCACCCTCAAGCTCACTCCTTTCCAATTCTGATTTGGCTATGGGCCTATGGCATCGATTTGGTACATTGGTTTCAAGATGAGTTTTTTTAGACCTAATTTGATACGGCTATTATTTATGTGGTAGATCTATGGATTCCTTTGATTTCGATTTTTGAGGGTTCTAAGATTTGTTTTTTAGTATTAGAAATGTTTATTGATCTTTAATGGGTGTTTGTGTTTGATTTGATGGATGTTTGTATTTGATTGTGTTTACTGTTTAGGTTCGAAATTTCTCGATCTGGTTCGCGGTCTCTGATTTTATGGTTCAGAATATTTAACGTATAGGTTCAAAATATCAAGTATGTAGGTTCATAGTCAAACTGAACTTGCCTTGTTGTGATAGGGGTAGTGACATTCATTCCCACCATGGAATTTCATGAGTGGTTCTCGCATGTTTTGTTACTTGTTTGCGCCAATTTTGGTTTTAAAGGGGGGGGGGGGGGGGGGGAGTGATCCCGAAAACCATGAAACATGACCCTTATTTTCTTTAATTTTGGTTTGGAGGGGGCGAGGTATTTGCACATCTTTCTTCCTTTTTTTTGAAAAACATTGGCACTTAAATGTTAATCACTTGTAGAAATCTATATAGTTAATACTTCCAATTAGCCTTGGAGAATACTAAATTGATTATATGTTGCCGATGTTGAAGTTGTCTAATATAGTCTTCTTGGGAGAAATCTCAATGTAATTTAGTCTATATCTTGTTGTATTAGTGGAATATGTGCATTTGACACTTGAGAAATAGTATATTTGGTAGCCTATTAGCTCAAATGGTAGAGCAATGTGCATATGCACATAGATGTGGGTTCACATATCATATAGGCTAATTCTTGATACAGTCGTGTCTTTTTGTTCGTATTAGTTGTTCTTTTGGTTCATGACTTTTTAAGGTAAGGTTCATAATATTTCTTCTTATGGTACATAAATTTTGTTCCATGCTTTTTTTGTTTATAACAATTGTTCTTTTGGTTTATATTTGAATAACCTTAGGTTCATCAAAGTTCATCTTATGGTTCATGTCTTTTAGTTCATGATAGGTATTATTTTCTTTCGTGGTTTTTAGTTCATGGTTTTTGTTCTTTTGGTTCATGTTTTTGTAAGCTAGGTTCATAATAATTCTTATGGTTCATGACTTTTAATTCTTAGTAGTTTATCTTTTATTTCATGTAATTTGGTAACTTATTAGCTCAATTGGTAGAGCAATGTGCATGTGCACATAGATGTGGGTTCAAATCCAACATAGGCTAACTCTTCGTACGATTTATGTCTTTTGGTTCATGGTAGTTCTTTTTTGGTTCATGTTTTTATATGCTTAGCTATGTTCATAATAATTTATCTTATAACTCATGTCTTTTAAGTCATACTAGTTGTTATTTTGGTCCACGTCTTTAGGTTAATGATATTTGTTCATTTAGTTCATGTTTTATAAGCACATTTTCATAATATTTCATTTCACGGTTCATGACTTTTAGTTCATAAAAACTTGGTCTATTGATTCATGTTCTTACATGGTTAGGTTCATAACAATTGTCAATAAGGTTCATTAAATTTAATTCATAATACTTGTTATTTTGTGTCATATATTCATAAATGATATTATATTGGTTCATGTCTTTATACGGTTAAGTTCATAACAATTAATAATAAGGTTCATGAAATTTAATTCATAATACTTGTTATTTTTGTCACGTAATCTAGTACATAAATCATATTTTATGGGTTCATGACTCTATATAATTGGGTTCATAACAATTATCAATAAGGTTCATGAAATTTAATTCACAATACTTATTACATGTGTCATGTATTTTAATCCATAAATGGTATGGGTTCATAATTTGGTATGGTAGGTTCATTATTTTTGTCATTACGGCTCATAATTTATGAACAATAGAAATTAACAACTTGCAAGATGTTCAACGCCTTTCTTATATCCCCATTGCTAAGCCTTACAACAACATCCAATCTAGCATATGATGTATCAAGCTTAGAACAAAGAAACAAATTGCCAAAAGAGATAAAAAGAAGAAGATCTACTTCGTAATTAATAAATCTTAGCAACGGAGATGATAAAACATGATTCACATAGAGAAGATAATTCTCTTATGGGTGGGTGAATCCATACAAATTGAAATCACCAACAAAATCAATAGAACGTCATCCAAATTCAATGAATAACACTAAATCATTGTTAAATCTATGGATTTTGAAGTACCATAATCCTGAAACCAAAAACCCCCAAATAAAAAAAAACCTAAAATAGTGTCTTGAGTTCAGAATTGTGAATAACCAAAAACCTCTAAAAAAATCCCCTAAATACCTAAATCCATGTATAAAGTATGAATTAAAATTGGGAGCAAGCAGATCTAAGGAAGAGTAGATTGGAGAAGGTGGGAGAGCATTTCGGAGGAAGAAGCGCATAAATTTGCTCGCAAAATGACGAAAAAGAAAGTAGAAGATGATTGAATAGGAAATTGACAAAAATACCTCTCCGTTTATAAAAATATTTAAACGCGTGGACTCATCCTGACCATTAAAAGCGCAGGATCGAACGGCGTATACTTGCTCGCATTTTACACCGTATTCTAAAATCTCATCTGATCGTGATTCATAAATTATATACATATATTAACACTACTCTACAAATACATTTATAAACTAAATATAAATTCTTAAAAAACAGAAGAAGAGTATAAAGTCAAACAACTTTCTTACAAAAGGTCTACAATCTCAAAGTCAAAATCAAAATAATATAGGAACGCAATAGAACACTAATTAATGTACCAACTACCAAGTTCATAAAGATTTATATAAATTCAAAAGACATAACGATTTGTCATACCTTGATCGATTCAGTTCGCTGACTCAAACTGGAATCGACATATTCCGATCAATCTCCTCCTTTGCACACCGCCGTTCTAAACAGAAATCCAGAGGGAAATTAAAACAGCCGTCAGAACATGAAAAGATGTACACCATAATGTTGTGTATTATTAACCCAAAGGAATTAAAAATGAAAGTAGTAGTGTTGAATGTTGATAAGCTAAGACATATAAGAAAAAAAAATGACAAATTAAGTAGATCAATGGAGAGGTTGAAGCAAGGAGAGACATACTGATATATTCATAAGACTACAAAAATTGATGTTGTCAATATGGTCGCCACACAATTTGGGCCAATGTTTGTGTATAGCCCTTTTCAGAAGCTATGCCTTTTACCGCTTGAATTGCACCTTGTTTCTTCTCACGAGTGGTCATCGTCTATCAAATTAAAAACCATTGAAAAAGGTCTGTAAATTGATCCATTCTATGATTATGTATATAGCTAGCTAGAGAAGTTAATTCAAAGCTTAATTATATTCCACCTGAAAGATGTTGTGAAAAGGAGTAGAAACAAAAGAAGTTGCAACACCGGCAACAGCACCACTCATCGCTTGAACGCGCACAATTCTCCGCTCGCTTGGAGGTTCATTCTCATTCCTTAGAAGCCAAATTAAAAACAAGTTTTTTTTTTAAACATGGAGTGATTAATTATTCTATGAAGCCTTAATTATTCTATGAAGATGTATTATTATTATTATTATTATTATTATTATTATTATTATTATTATTACCTCCAAAAGTGATGTTGGGTTGAAGCATAAGTTGCCCACAAGATGGCACTACATGGAACAGATCTCATCACTTTGTTTCCTAACCCTTTGTATAGTCCTCGCATTCCATCCTCTTTTAACACCTTCCGAAATCCATCTTGCATCGATAACTTTTCTTCGAGCTGTTGTAGAGAGATTGTATTAGTCATACAAAAATTAATTAAGACTTAATTGAGGACTGATCATATACAACATCCTAAAACCAACCAAATTTACCACATAAAGGGGATTAAAAGCAGCCTTTGTCAAGAGCGATGTTGTCGCCCCAGCAACTCCATTGGCTATAGCTACTTGTGAAGCTTGAGACAATTTATAGGGCTCAACAGCCTTCAAATCTGCTAATTTTGTGGCCTCTAGAGTAGTCAAGTGAGTCACCAAGGCAGGAATGGGAACTGTCATCACCCTCCCAAAACCGCGGTACAAACCACCAATTCCGTCGGTTTTCAATATGTTTTTGGCGATAGAAAACAGATTTTGCTCAGCAGAACTTTCTGAAGCAACTCTTGCCCTTTGCACTACAATGTCTAAAGGATAGAATGTCGTAGCAGCCGCAGCGTATAGACCGACTCCCATTCCATAAAACTTAGCCTTATTATCAATCCTGCCAATCAAGATGCAAGTGTTGCTCTTATTATGTGGTGCTAGATGCTAATCGTGTATCGACACTTACCAAAAGGTAAATTGAAAATCAAAGAGCAGTGCTAAAGGTCAATCCTTGCTTTTGAATGAATTATCAAACAAGCGTTAATTAAATTACACCAATTAAATTACACCAAAATTGAGAAGGAGCAAAATGACATACTTATCCCAGTTGATCTCCGCTTGAGGGGGTGTTCGAGAACGAACAACACTAATATCCATGATTATAGAAGCTAAGGTAAAAAGGAATAGAACACAAGGATCAAACAGAAAGCAACGAAATTGGGGTTGGAAAAGTTTCTATAGGAATTCAATGACTTGGAGGAAAAGACAAGGTTAACATATATATGTAATTAATCCGTATTAGTTTATAGAGATCAAAAAAAAATACGTATTTGTTTATGTCCCATACTATGTATGGCAATTATTTTATCTGATGCTATATATAATAGAGGAGCGCTCAGGTACAATAGTATTTAGGGTGCAATGTGTGGTTGAATGGGGGACGTTGGATTTCATTCAATCAATGGCTTAAAATTAGGAAACATAATAGTAACAATAGGGAAGGGGGAGGGGATAAATACACAATCCGTTTAATATGGAAACTGGCGAAATTTGTGGGGGATTTAAATTAACAAATGAGAAAAATATACACCAGAATCTGAGAAAATCTTTTCTATCCCGATTGAAAATCCAATCCTACTAAACCGTGATTCATTATCCACGTTTTCTTCTTCAACAATCGTCGTTCATCATTTCAAGCTACTCGACAACCTGCTTCTTCAATCGAATCAAATTGGTTTGAAGAATTCGGAAGATTAATATATCAAAATTTGCAATGAAAAAAGGTTAGTTATTCGTATTTGGATTAATTGTTCTTGTTTGTTAGATCGTAATTGAAAAAATATTATACGTCCTGCTTATAAAAATGGTGTAGTTCTTCAATCCGAATGTGCTGGTATGGTGCCTTTGGTTAGTTGTTTTTCTGAATGAGTGTTGAATAATAATCGGTTTAGTAGTTGCGTAATTGATCGTGATGATTAACAACTACATACTACATTTAAGTTGTCATGGCTGATGAAAAACATCAACCAATATGTTGAATAATTTGTGAGTATTAGTTGAAGCTTATAAATCAATAATTATATGTTGAATAATAAAAGACCAACAGTTGAATAAGTATTTTGAAATAAATACAATTTTATATTATATGTCATTTTTTATAATTGTTGTGAATAACATTGGTATACTAGTTGAATAAGTTATTCATCGTCTTATGAATAATATGAAACTAATTCGTAATAGAGTTCTCATGCTGATGAAAAATATCAGCCAATATATTAAATAATTTGTGAGTATTAATTGAAGATTACGAATTAGTACTTATATCTTGAATAATAAAAACACAACAGTTGAATAATTGTTTTGAAATAAAGAAAAATGTATATTATATGTTTTTTTTATAATTGTCGTGAATAATATTGATATACTAGTTGAATAAGTTATTACCGTTTAATGAATAATATGAAACTGATATATTGATTGTGTAATATCTTGTTTCAGTTGGAACCGACAAGTGGGAAGAATACGTGTTCAACAACGATTCAAAATTTCCAGAATCTGAAAATGATGCACCTGTTGAAGAGGATTTAGAAGAAGATTGCATTGATTTTAATTACGGTTCTGATTGCGTTGTGGATGAAAATGATAATCATACAAAGTATTGAATACCTCAGTGTCCTACCAGTATAAAACTCGTTGTACACATCATGCACTTGTTGTTGTTGAATAATAATTACAAGTGATATGAATAATCATTCAATATAATTTGAATAAGTAGAAACATATGTATGAACAATATAAGAATGCGTTATTGAACATTACAAACCAAAATTTTTGATAAGTGCTTTGGATACACTATATACATTTACTATTGCCTTTTGTATCAACATTCTTTTGTGACATCAAGATACACATTACATATAGTTTATTGAAGAGTTATTCAAATCGATATGAATTATTTTTCGACATATTTTATGTGATGTTGTTGAATCCTCATATTTGTTCTAAGACAATGATATATATTATTCAACCTTAATGCTATCATGATTTATGATTATTTCAGTTGTTTGTGTAAACAAAGACACAATATTACTTTGTGTCCAACAATAAAATTACACATTTACATATAGTTTATTGGAGAGTTATTCAAATGGATATAGATAATTATTCGATATCATGTACCTATTGTTGTTGAATAATAATTAAATGTTATTTGAATAATCATTCAAATCAAATTGAATAAGTTTAAACATATTTTTGAACAATATAACAATGCATTATTGAATAATAAAACCCATCCTGGAACATGCTAAAACTTTTCTCATATGCACGATCTCATCCTGGAAATGCTTATCAACGTTCAGATTCTGTGATCTCAATCTCATCGCTGTCTTCTGGTCTTAGATCAAATAAATCAGCATCATCATCGCTGTCAACATGTTTCACCTTGCGACTTTTCTTAAAATTGACCTTTGAACGCTTTGAGTGTTCACCAACTACATGCAATTCATCAAAAACACATGCTTTACTTTCATATTTCGTAATCAAACTATCTAGCATATTTAAAAACACCATAGTCATTTAATAAAATGTCTATTGTCTATCAACTAACACATTCTTCAAAAAATATACAAACTATACTTTGAATAATAATATGATATCATTTGAATAATTTGAATTGACTTTACATAACAAATATGGTTATGAATAATACATAGGATTGAACTGAATAACTATTAACATTGAAAAAACATTATACCTATAGTTGAATAATAACTGTGTTCTACAAGAATAATACTTGTTACTTATTTATCCTCCTTCTAAAACAAAGTTGACAACAATCTGATGTTGAATAATATGTCACTTTGCTTTGAATCATTCATAAAAAGGTTAAATAACGTTTTAATATACATTATATGTAATTGCCAGTTCAGTAACTTTCACAAAATGGGTTGGGTTGAAAAACAACATTAATAGATTTGAATAATATAGTCCACATCACCCACCATACCCTAATTTCGTGAACTCATAACTACATAAACCCTACAATTTCCCGACTTGCAAACAAATTAGAGCCAGATTCCATCCAAATATTGAAGAATGATACTTATAGTTAAAAAAACAACAATGAAACAAACCCATTGAAATGTAAATCTAGATCGTACGAAGAAATTATATTGTTTTGTGTAAATACCGACGATTTTACTGAAGAATGATAATATTGACAAAAAAAATTAGCATAATCAAAAAGGTTGCTCAACGATTATCAACGATTGAACTTGGAATCTTGAACATGGACCTTGAGATTGAAGAAGATGATTAGAAATCGATGTTCAGATGCGTTGAATAGAGAGAGAGAGAGAGAGAGAGAGAGAGAGAGAGAGAGAGAAGATGAACGATTGTTGTTGAAGAAGAAGACGTGAATAATGAATGACGGTTTAGCAGGATTGGATTTTCAATCGGGGTATAAAAGATTTTCTGATATTCTGATGTATATTTTCTTATTTGTTAATTTAAATCCCCCCTAATTTTGCTTGTTTCCATTTTGAACGGATCATATATTTATCCTCTCCTTAAAAGTAGTGGGTTTGGGTGTGATATGGTGTTTCTCTCAAATTTCCTTAAAATGCACCTTTTTTATTTTAAATCTGATTCATCCATCCTATTTAATCTAATGGCTGGAATTTAACCACATGCTTTACTCTAATAAGGTATTTCACTAGAGCGTCATTCATATATAATAATGCTTTTGTTCAACACATACAAATGCGATTTTTTGCTTTGAAGATAAATTTATTGTATCTATAAAGATATATATTATGAAATTTTAATTTACTCTAATATTTTACAATATCAATATATAAAAAAATAATGCTTATCTCTGTAATGGAAGATTTTTTTTTGCTTTATATATAAATGTGATTTTTTGCTATGAACATAAATTATATAAATATATCTATAAAGGAGTTTTATTATATAAATTTTTGTATGATATCAAATAATCAATCAATATATAAAAGTAATGCTTACCTTTGTAGAGTTTGGATCAAATGAAACAAACACTTATCCTGAAACGAACCCTTATCCTAAAACGAATGCACTTTTTGTAGTTCGTAGTGCACTTTTCCTACTTTGGAGTGCACTTTTTCGCATTTGCACTTTTCGTACTTTGTAGTGCACTTTTCGTACTCTTTGTAGTTCACTTTTTCGTATTGCACTTTTTGTATTTTTCAATGCACTTTTGTATAAAAATTGCACTATTAACTAGAAAAAGTGCATTTGTTTCACATTTTAGGATAAGAGTTAGTTTCATTTGAACCAAACTCTATCTTTGTAATGGAAGATTTTTATTTCATTCACCGTATATTTTATGGAGAATTTTTGCTATATATGCTACATAAAAGTAATTTATTGATTTTTGGTTTAAAGATTATATTTAATCACCAATCAATATCATCAATATATGTCTATAACTATATATTAAATCTGTACCGTTTCGAGCCACCACATTAATTTTGGCTCCACCTTATAATAAATCAAGTTTTATGTATATTAATTTAATTTTTCAAGAGATTCCAAGATATTTATATAAAATCAAATTCTGACAAAAAAAAGTAAAAAAATCCAATATCTAGATAAATACCTGCCTAAATTAAATTTTAATAAAATAAATAACATTATCTTTTTTTTAATTTACTTTTTGTCATATTCAAGTAAATATAGAAGATTTTTTATTTTTAAAAAAATCAATCTTTATTCATATTTTTTTATCTTTTCTTATTGGTTGTATTTTACTTTTTTTTATTTGAAAGATTTTTAAAGAATCAAATTTGATTAAAACATTATAAGAGTTTACATTATTTTTTTATCTTTTATCTATTTTTGAAAAAAAATTGAAAGATTCTAATTAAAATATTTTTATTTTTATTTTTTATAAATAAATTACTATTAAGTCATCAAAATCATATTAGATTCAACTTAACGATTTTGGCTCTATCCCACATTATATTATATAAAAAATTTCCTAGAAATAAGTAATTTTTATTTTTTTATGTTAAATTAAACTCCTATTTATTAAATAAATTAAGTATTAAATCCATGTAGATGTTCATAGCACGACGGGTATTACTAGTATAACAAAAGTTGAATCTTTCTATCTTATGTGTCATCATCTTAACCATGCCACGTAAACATATTTTTTTTTCATTTACCTTTTTACTCTTAATTTTTTAAGTATTTAAGATCTTTATATTATAAAAATATTCCTTATAGCACTTATTATGTCGCACCGTATCTATTTTTTCCATTCACCTCTTTACCCTTAATTTTTTCTAGTATTTATAATATTTATTGTAAAACCCGAGTTCTTAAAAACCCGATGTTAAATTTCGCTACTAATTTATTTCTTTGCGCAACCTAGTCTCATTCTTTTGGGTTGAACTCATTTGTGTGGCTCCCGGGTTGATTAAACTTGGAACACGCGGCCTAGCTCTCCTTTTGATGGCTAGTTTCCTTTTTAGGTTGGATAAGCTCTTCCATTTTAGAAGGAGCATAGGTTCGGGTTCCTTCATTTTCTTTCTGCTTGAGCGCTGCACAAAGGAGCGACAAAGAGGAGCCTCTGGTGGTCCATGCCGCTCTAACGTTGTAAGGCCCGAGACATTAGAAGCGTTATCCCATGCCAACCTGAGGACTTTCCAGGAGGCCTTGTTGCCCTACACGCTAACTTCTGAGTTCTTTGAAGTCACCCATCCTGGTACTACTCTCGCCCCTGCACGCTTAACTTTTGAGGGAGCATTTGGTATAAATTTGGGTATGGGAATGAGATGAGGTATGGGGTTAGACAGACATGTATGGGGTTGGAAACCCATACGTTACCTTAGCTATTTGGTAAAAAAAAATTAAGATAAAATTAGGGTTTATTGTTGAAGATTTATACCTTTCTCTGTTTACTCCTAGTGTACGAATTTTTTTCATGCGTCTTCTCCTATAATCATCTTCTTCTTCCTCATCTTAACACTCAATCAAGATGGAACAATCATACTTCATTTTTGTTTAGCCCTACACCTGTACTTTTTTTATATTGTAAGAAGCTTTGATGGTGATTAAAAAAGGTTAGTATGAAGAAGAAGATGGGTAATTAAAAATAATAAAGCCCTACAACAGAGATTGAAGTTGATCAAAGCCTAAAATCTTGATCAATTGCAATATGAAGAAGATAGACAAATAGCAGTGTAGAAGTGGTAATTTTCATTCTCATATGGAATGAAATCTCATACTCTAGCAATATGTGAGGTATGAGAACCCCATACCAAGGAAGTTTAAGGTATCGGTTTGAAACCTAAAAATTCTTCTGACAAACACCATGTATGGGGTTTCCATTCCACAACCCCATACCTGATTCCCCAATCCATGTAAACAAACGCCTCCTGAGTTATTTGTCCTCACTTGAACCTAGAAAAGGAAGAGCTCTTGATGACATGGGTAGCACCTCAATTCCTTATAAACTACCGGGGTGTTATAATCTCCAACACTTAAACACTTGACATCCTCGTCAAGGCCTAAGAACCGCCCTCCAAGACAAGTACACCCGTAACCTAGAGTCGGCTATAATACCATTTGTAAGGCTCGAGACCTTAGAAACATTATCTTATGCCAACCCAAGGACTTCCCAAGAGGTCACCCATCCTGGTACTACTCTCACCCATGCATGTTTAACTTCTGAGTTAGTTGTCCTCACTTGAACCTAGAAAAGAAAGAGATCTTGTTTACATAGGTAGCACCTCAATTTTCTATAAACTATCGGGGTGTTACAGACGTCCCCTAGTCCTAACTGATGCTCCTCGACGCTCGTCTTTCCCCGCCCATACAAACTTCATTAAACATCAACCACATACAAATCAAGGTCTAACAAACCATACAAATCAAGAGGAAAAGAAAAGTGTTAAAACTCTAAAAAGGGGGTCAAAGGCTTACATTGAGCAAGCCAATGAGCTACTTTGTTTGCTTTCTTACTGACATAATAAAACTTGCACCTAAAAAAGCTGAACTAAGCTCAATGTTCATTGCGATCAAAGAACCCAGGATTGAGAGAGGGAGCTCCACCAGCTAAATTTTTCGCATTACAGACGGACAACCACACTTGACGCAAACGTGAGTAATCCCCACTAACTTAGTTGTTCGTAATCCCTGTAGAATAGTCCTTGCCTCCTCAATTTCCACTAAAAGACCTAATTTAATCATATTTGAACCAGCAAAATGGACTTCTCGAGTCGACATTCTACAAACATATCCCACCCTCACGACCATTTACTGCAGCATCACAATTTAATTTCATCCAACCCTGGCCAGGTTTGCACCAGTTAGAATCAGCCATGTGTTGAGTCGAAGGGTAGCTCTGCATAAGGATGTTCAAGGTTTTGGCTAGTTCGATTTTCGGTTCGGTTTCAATTCGGTTCGGGTAAACCGATCTATTTTAATATAAAAATTAAAAATTAAAAAAACACCATTACTAAGCCTTACCCATGTAATAATGTAACCCTAAATCCCATTTTGGAAGTTTTGTATTGCTTTGTTTATCATTTTGCAAGTTTTAGTTCAAATAGTTTGAATTATTTTAGTTCAAAATGATAAAAATAGAATATGTTAGTTTTGGTTTTAGGTTTAAATCGGTTTAGTTCGGTTCGGGTCAAAATTGGTTCGGTTCTAGTTTGGTTTAGGGTGTTTTTTTATTTTTTGGATCGGCTTTGTACCTACTCTTCTACTTCGGTTCCTACCTGAACCAAACTGAATCGATCTTATTCGGTTCGGTCCTTGATTCTGAAAATTCCGAAATTCGGTTTTAGGTTAGGTTTTTCTTGGTTCGGTTTGGTTTTTCTCGGTTCAGTTTGATTTTGGACCGATGAACAACCCTAGCTCTGCATCTTGGTCATTTGGGCAATAAATTCCATTTATAGACGATACTCGAGTCAATCACATTTATTGGATTTTCTTTTATCCCATCAAAGGAGAACCTATTTCGTGCTCTCCATAAACCACAAACCACACTTGCCCAAAAAGCGGCTTGATCAAGTGATAAGGTGGAGAAGATCCTCTCCGCCCAGCCCACCATAGAAGCAACCCTTTCCCCCAAGAATCCGAAATCTGACATAGCTCCCAGATCAGTTGTCGTAAAACGGCGTCACCAGGGCATGTAAAGTTGTTTCTACTAGACCACACACCAGGCAAAGAGGATCCAGAGCCACTTTTCTTTTGAAGAGATTATCATTGCAAGGAAGAATTTTATGACAAGCATGCCACAAGAAGGGTTAACACGCAGAATGGTTCTAATCGTCCAAATCTTTTTCCAAACATATCCATCACGATTGTAAACAGAAGAGGCATCATTCACACTTGACATTTTTTGTTGAAAAATCAGGTGATATGCCAAACGAACATTAAAGTCCCCATGGGAGGAATAATGCTAGATCAGCTGATCATTAAGATGTGGATCAATTAAGTGTTGCGCCAAGATCACATCCACATCACAAGGGGCACCAAGCTCACGAACTCGATCTTCATCCTACCTTCTACCATTCCAATCAAAGAGGTCCATTACCCTTAAATCTGAATCAACTCCATAGAAATTACCAAAAACTCGGAAAGAACCAGGTCTAGGCAGCCATCTGTCTCTCCAAACGTTAATATTACTCCCATTCCCCACCTGCCAAAACGTACCATTCTCGAACACCTTTCGAGCCAACATTATACTTCACCAAGTATAACTTGGGTTATAGCCCACCGAAGCATCTAAGAAAGACGAGTTCTGAAAGTACTTTGCTTTGAGCATTTTTCCAATAAGGGAATCTGGATTTTGAATAAGGCGCCAACCCTTCTTTGCCTAAAGAACAAGATTGAAGGTTTCCATATCCCGAAAGCCCAAACCACCCCTCCCTTTCACGTGGCCCATCTGAGACCATGCCAACTCATCCAATGAATTTTCCTGAAGCACTCGTATCTCCCCATAGGAAATTGCACATGAGTTGCTCTAACTCCCGACATAATTCAATAGGAAATTTAAAACAAGACATGGCATATAAGGGAATTGATTGTACCACGGACTTGATTAACACTTCCTTGCCTATTCATGATAATGAATGGGCTTTCCATCCCATCAATATCTCCACCTTCCCTGTGTAAGTTGCCCAAATATCACCTTTTTTGACCGCCCGGTCATCGTTGGAAGCCCCAAGTATCTTTCAAGTTTTTCAACCTCGCGCAAATTGAGAACCCCTTGGACCTCCATGCGTCTTTGTTCACTCACGTTCTTTCCAAAATAAAGTTCAAATTTTGTGAAATTCACATGTGTCCTGATTCAGCTCCATATTCATGGAGGATGATTGCAATTTTCATCGCTTGTTGACAAGTATCCTCCGCAAAAATCATACTATCATTGGCGAAGAAAAGATGAGAAACCATTGGCGCATTCCAGGCAATACGAACTCCTTTGAGGCGTCCTTCCCCTTCACTCTTACGGATCAAACAAGAGAACCCTTCAATACATAGAAGAAACAGGTAAGGTGACAACGGATCACCTTGGCGAAGTTTGTGAGACAGGTAGAAAATATTGGAGGGTCGCCCATCCTTAAGAACAGTAAACACAAATCGTGGAAGCACAAGTCATAATACGACAAATCCAATGTCTACAAAAACCTTAATGTCGCATTACTCGTTTCAAAAAATTTCATTCAACTCTATCATACGCCTTTGCCATATCCAGCTTCAAAGCCATGTACTTCTTCTTCGCCCTTCTTTTGTTTTTCATATGATGGAAAATTTCAAAAGCTGAAAGAATATTGTCAATGATTAGCCGACCTGGGATAAATGCACTTTAAGATGAAGACACCACCTTATCGAGAACACCTTTCAATCTATTTAATTGTTATAACCTTGGGGATCACCTTGTACAAAACATTACATGAACCGAAAGGACGGAGTTCCTTCATTCGATTAGGGTTAGTGATTTTTAGGATTAGTGAGATAAATGTATGGTTCAAGTTATCTGGGACAGGCACACCATGAAGAATATCAAGACAAAAGGAGATAACTTCCGACCCGACAATATGCCAATGCTTTTGAAAGAAAAGCGATGACATACCATCGAGGCTTGGAGCTTTGGTAGGGTGCATAGAAAAAAGAGCTGATGTTACCTCTTCACCAGAGAACGAGCGAGAGAGCTCGAGTTATCCAAATTCGTCAAAAGTGGCGAGATTCCTTGAGGAGCCAAAGTTAATTGTGTGCTTAGATCAGACTTAAGGAGCTCCGTAAAATAGTTAACAACCACCTTTGTTTTATTAGTTGTACTCCGCCAATCCATTCCCTCATTGTCCGCCAATTTTGAGACCTTATTCCGCCTATGCCTCCCATTAGCTTTTTGATGGAAGTATATTGACTTTTTGTCTCCCCAACAGAGATCATTCGCCTTAGCTCGTTGCAACCAAAGCAATTCTTCATTCGCCATTAAATCCCGTTCGTCCTCTTACAAAGCCCGTCGACAGTTTACCCAAGATCCATGCATCCCCTTTTTTGTAAAGACCAAAGTTCCTCTCTAACACCTTTAAGCTTTAACAAGATATTGACAAAACCTTCTTATTCCATTCCCTTAGCTCATCCGCACATTTGAGAGATTTCCCATCACTCCTCCTTCGGTATTCTGAGAACTACGATTTCTCCATGCACTTTCAACCACTACGTGGCAACCCTCATGTTCAAGCCACGTAGTCTCAAAACGAAACGGTTTGCAACCTCTATAGACCTCATCACCTTCATCTTCCACCTTAAAGAACTCCATCAAGATAGTTAAGTGATCTGATCCCTCCTGCTCAAGATGTCTAATATTGCCTCTCGAGAAGAGCTCAAACCAATTCTCATTCGCAATTCCCAAATGCAGCCGTACTTGGTGAACTCATCACCCACCCTACCATTATCCCATGTAAAATTTGATCCTGAAAATGGCATTTCATGCAGTCCACAATATTCCAAAGCAACCCTAATATCCAACATAAAGGAGCAATCAACCGAGCACCACCTTCTTTATCCTCCCCATGAAGGACTTGGTTAAAATCTCCTATACAAAGCCACACACCATGCTCATCCTCCAATAGTTTCTTGAGAAGGTGCCAAGACTGATGTTATGTTCATCCTCTTTTCTAGGCCATTTGATAAAAGCTCGACCGCCATTCGCCAAATTACACCCCCTTCTTTGAATTCAACCTTGGTGTCAATATGGTGTCTTGTATAGGACTGTATCATCACACTCACTTCTTTATCCCAAAGCAAACAAATACCTCCCGAACTACCAACCGCATAAACTGTGAAGCAACCTTGACAACCAATTTTATGCCAAACCTCCTCCATTTTGACTCCATCACACCTAGTTTCCATTAAGAACACAATTTTCGGGCCTCTCGTCTCACTAAACTAGTGATCCTTGCAACTGCTTGAGCCTTGCAACTACCCGAGCCTTCCCCAATCCCCAACAGTTGTAGCTTAAAGTATTCATAATCCTCGAAAAGGGAGATGCTCCGTCTCCCCCGCAGATTCCATAGACTTTAACCTTTTTCCCATTATCTCATCTTCTTCAATCTCCATCAGCTCCACTTCACCTTCTATTTTTCTCTTCTCATCTCTCTGTTCAACAGAGTTTTTATTTGTTGTAAGCGCCCTAACTCTTCTTTTCCATGTGTGATTTTTCTTTTCATTAGTGCTTTTCTCCTACTAGTCGTTCTCTTCACCCAAATCCGAGGCCTTTCCTTCACCCACTATGGTGTGAGCCCTGAGTCTAACTTTTAGTCCCATCCTCTAACACTTTTGCAAAAGAATTCTCGCCTATCTTCTTATTTTTTCCTGACTTGGCATGCACGTTATCATTTAGGGTTTTCCCTATGTTCTTTTCTTGCGCAGTAGTCGCACCACTGGCATTTGTTATGATCAACCGCTTGTGAAAATTTATCTCTTCCAAATCCTTATTCCAGTTACCTAACTCTTGCTTAGAATGGACCTCATCAAAATCATTACGTCCCTCTTTGTTTTCTGTAAGCAAATCAAGTACGTAGTGATCGTCTGGCTCTTTTTTCACTACCTTCTCCTTTATGAATCTCTCCTAGTCCCCCCTATGCAATTAGTCGCTCATTCTCCTTTATCAACTGTAGTTCGAGCCTGGTTTTGTCTTATCTGTGACGCCCTTAACCAGACCCCGTATTCTCCGTGAAGCTCCTTCGCCTCCTCGTCTTCATAATCCAAATCCACATGGCCTAAAAAACCCAATTATTTTTGTTGTTATATTCCTAATAAAATTCATAAATTACGTTATAATTACAAATATTATATATCATTGAAAAGGCATTACTATGAAGTTTGAACAGTGTTCTAAAAACACTAGGGTCAATGTAAGTCTAATCTCTGAAGTCTCATATGTGGAGACTCGTCCCGAAAAATCCACTAGTTGATGAAAAGTCTTAAAAGTAGATTACAACGGAACTAGAAACGGAAAATCAAAGTATGAAGAAAGGAAAACAACACAGTGAAACTAGAAGAGAATAAACTTATTTAGCTAGGTCTAGGAGGTGCCCATCAAAACTCTGCATTTCGTCTTAAGCCAACATCGGATAGCAGCCTTGGGCTGGAGCAAGAAGTTTCTTTAGGCCCATTAACATTGATAAATCCCAATTATTCCCCAATTATTCTCATAGCCTATAAACCGAAAATTACCTCCTAATCGATTTGAACCGGAAAAGCCATAAACCAAGTTTAGCCTAGAGTTTGAGTTAACCTAAATTTAAGTCACATTTACACTCTTGTCACACTAATATTTAAGTCACTAGGTTAAAACATGCATGTCTCAACAAAACATAACAAACACAAAGCTTAAACGATGGAGTACTGTATAAATGAAGGTCAAAGAATCTAAATTTCTTTATTTTTGGTGGGAATAGAATCTAAATTTTCTAGTAGTGTGCATCCGTGCACTCTCTGTATGTGTTGCAGGCTTGGCATCCATGCATTCGTGCACAGGTCTGTTCTGCATTTTCCATCTTCTCTCAAGATTAATTCTACTTTGAAATTCAACCCCCAACATTTATTGAATACATGCTTATCAATATTCATTCATCCTTTTTTTTTGGTAGAATATTCATTCATCCTTATCTACCTAATGTTTGTCAATTTATTAATTATTCACTCTCTCTCTTGTTTTTGCCAGCCAAATCTTACCTACCATTGTGAATTTAATATTATATTCATATTCAAGTATATATCAATCTAGATACTTTTGTTGCATGTACTTTAATATGTTCTCCAAGTTCACAATATCTAATGCATGTACTTTAATTTGTTCTTCAAGTTCACAATATCTAATGCATGATGGATGAAATCCCCAATGCTAAAACCATACCGTATACAGATCAATATACACTAGTTGGATAAAGTAACATTTTTTGGTCGAATAGATAAAGTAATATTGTAACTTCACCAATTTCATATTTAAAAAAAAAATGATTGCACGTAAATAAATAAAAAATGGCTTTGAAAGTTAATTGTAAAATTGTTCACTCTTTTATCGTAGACCAATTATCTATATATATGTAGAAAGAATAATTTAAATTAGTTTTGGGTAAATGACCCATGCATTGAAACTACACTAATTCTCTTAATTAAGTTCTTCTAGGAACTTCGACAACATAATAATGTCAATCCAGTCTTTAATTTGCAATGGTTGAAAAGAGTGCCTTAAATTGATTAGAGACATGCACCCAATCGTTATAATCCTATCCCGACAAGCCAATGTGTATATATATATATACACACACTGCTCCAAAACTTCAATATTCATAACCTCTCTTACCATTGTTCGAGCTCTTTTTCACATTTTCCTCTGCTGAGAACTATCAACCTTGCACGATTGGCAGTGGTAGTAATTAACTGGGGAAATACACAATAATGGAGTTTTTCATGGTGGCTTCTGTACTGGTTTTCCTTTTCTCCTGGCTTTGTTTTCTTTTCATCGCCCTTTCGAGGTTGAACGAGCTTAGATACACAACCAAGAAAGGGCTTCCTCCTGGCACCATGGGCTGGCCTTTCTTTGGAGAGACCACTACTTTCATAAAACAAGGCCCTAGTTTCATGAAGAACCAAAGATCAAGGTCACTCTTTTTTCCCTTTATTTACCATCATTTTCAAAGTTTTATCCAAAACAAAAGATGACCCATTATTTCTATGCCATTTCCAAGTAAACCCTTTTCACCATATCTCTTTTTGACAAAAAAAAAATGATTATTCTTTGTTATTGACAGGTTTGGACCATTCTTTAAGTCACACATTCTTGGGTCTCCTATTGTAATATCCATGGACGCAGAGGTGAACAGAAACATCCTGATGAGTGAAAACCAAGGCATAGTGGCTGGATACCCACAAGCCATGATGGACATCCTTGGCAAATACAACATAGCCGCTGTTCACGGCGCCCGCCACAAGTACTTGAGAGGCGCTCTTCTTGCTCTTGTGAGCCCCGCCATGCTCAGAGACCACCTCTTGCCCGCCATTGATAGAGTCATGAGAGACAGCCTCTCCAATTGGGCTGGTCAAGTCATAGATCTCCAAATGAATCTCAGAAAAGTATGTATATTTATTTCTCAAAATTTCTCTTATTTTTCTTTGTACTGTTTGTGGTGTTTTTGTAATGCTAGTTTACACCTTTGTTATTGTTGAACTATATATATCCTAGATCATTTTCAACTCTGTACTAGAGCAAATTTGTGGCCAAGATTCCGACTCGGTTCGCGATGTGTTAATGCCTGAGTTTTTCAACATTCTTGCGGGTACTATTTCGCTTCCAATTGGTATTCCTGGCACCAACTATCATCGCGGTCTTCAGGTAAATTTCTATAGACTGCCATTCATTATTTTTTGAACTATTTTGTTGCATATTGTTGAATGATCATGCATAATGTTTATTTCCTTTTTACTCTATATATTAGGCGAGGAAGGTTGTAGTGGAAACTTTGAGCAAACTAATTCACCAAAGAAAGGCATCCAAGGAAACCCATGTTGACATGCTCGGTTTTCTAATGAAGGGGGGTGATAATAAGCACCCGCTGAACGAAGAAGAGATCATAGATACTATTATCACGCTACTGAATTCGGGTTTCGAGACGGTGTCGAGGACTAGCACCATGGCTATAAAGTATCTACATGATCATCCCGAAGCTCTGCATGCATTGAGAGTGAGTTTAGAAAATAAGATTGCTTATGTTTTTTTTATATGATCGAGTTTCTATGTGGTCTTAGTTTTGTACGTGGTGTTTGACTGTGAAGGAGGAGAATTTTGCAATCAGGGCAAAGAAAAAGCCAGAGGATGCTATTACTATGGAGGAATTCAAGTCAATGAAATTCACTAGAGCTGTAAGATATATATAGCTCTTAAAATAATAAACTCTTACAATTAATTTTTTAAAGGCATAAAGAGAATTTTTATTTATATTTTGCTTATGTCAATGTAGGTCGTCCTTGAGACATCAAGACTAGTTACAATTGTGAATGGAGTATTAAGGAAAACAACCAAGGATATGGAATTAAATGGTGGGTATTCCTTATAACCACCTTTCCTATTATTTATTGGACCATTCTTATCTACAATTAGCAACATCCATGGTATAAATACTTGGAATGTTTTGGGTCAATGATATATTTATTATAATGCCTTGTAAGGATGAAGTCCATTCATCTGAACACAATTTTAATAACAAAAAATTCATGTTTAATTATGATATTCAGGACATGTAATCCCAAAAGGATGGAGAATTTATGTCTACACCAGGGAATTGCATTATGACTCAGACTTGTATTCTGATCCATATACATTCAACCCATGGAGATGGATAGTAAGTTTTAATTATATTACCTTTGATCACTCTTGGATTATTAGTTAAACTTGTGTACTACCTAAAAAATAAACTCATGTTTTGTACTCTATATTTAGGAGAAGAATTTGGAAGGAAAGAATTACTTCTTGTTATTCGGACGTGGACCAAGGCTGTGTCCAGGGAAGGAACTAGGGATTGCTGAAGTCTCCACTTTCCTTCACTATTTTGTAACTCAGTATCGGTAAGGATTCATACTACATTAATTTACTTAATTTAAACTTGTTGAACAACGCATCTCTTTTTTTCTTATTGCTTTTTGGTGTTGTTGTTGGTGGTTTTGCAGTTGGGAAGAGGTGTGTAAGAATAAGTTGTTGTTGTTTCCAAGAGTTGAAGTTCAAAACGGGCTCCATCTTCGCCTTTCAAGCTACTAGTCAACTCAGATTTGGTTCTGCTCAACTATCTTCATTACTACTTATAGCTTCATCTTATGGATCTTTTTAGCTCCTACTTTTAGCTTCTACTTTGATTTTGTAATAGCTTAATTAGCTAAATAAACTGAGCACTTTGCTCTCGTTTTGTTCGTGGTCAGATTAAGCTCTTTGTAAGAAAAGTATGGCATGAGACGTTGTTGGGATTTATCTTACATATTATATTTTGCGCAAGGATTAAATTAAAGTTAATTGGTCATACAAGTTCCTTTATAAGAATGTGTTATTGTTCATTTTATGAATTCTTGTAGATACGTGTGATCAATAATTCTGGCAGATGTTGTTGTGATTTGTTATGGTGCGCCACCATGTTCATTGGTTTTTATATATTGTCTTTGAGATGGATTTAGTAATTCTTGTCGGGCACAACTATATATGGGTAATCCTAGTTCTTTTCCACTTGGTTTTAATAAAGTGAAAAAAACTATTTCAATTGGTTCATTGAGTTATTTAGGGACCATATGGGGTTCCTAATTCTAATGGGGCTCATTGCTCTTATTGATGATTATTCCTGAGCAGTATGGTTGTTACTTATGTCAATATTAACATGTGACTTGATTTGAACTTAGTCAACTTTAAATATCAATCGGACCGTTGGATCACTCATCCCAATATGTTCATCAGATTGTGCCTTTGTTTTGTTCAAGACGGGATCCCGTGATTTGCGTTGCACGGTGTTGTCTTCACATGCTAATTCCCATATGTAGGGAACAACTTTCTTCTGAGTTTCCTTGATAGGAACTTGCCTTCATGCATGTTATCTTGAGTTCCTTTAGTGTTCCCTTTCGAGAGAGTCTTCGTTAACCTGGAGTTTCCTTGAAATACTTGAGTGTAAACGTTAGTTTTCATATGACATTTGTCATTATCAAAACTAGAGATAATTTCATTGTTTGGATGTTTGAAATCAGAGTTCCCAACACCGTCTCAACTTTCTTTTAATCGGTTTTCTCTTATTTGATGCCCATGGCACAATCTGAGTCTACAGTTTCAGTCGCCACACCTATCCATCTATTATTTAGTTTCAATCGATGAGCCACAACCCGTGACCGAGATCGTCACGGCAACTGGAGATCGCCTTTCTTTTTTCCATATGATGCTTATAAAGGTTTGTTTATTTTATTTTTTTCTTAAATGTCTCACTAAGGCAAGTTAATTTATAGAGAGTGCATGGATTGGTTTAGGAGTAAACTAGCATATCTACTCGTAACATGTACGGATTTGACTAAATGTAAATATGAACAAAAAATATTAATTGTTTTAATGCTACACCCAATATTGTAAATTTTTGAATACAGTGGATGTAATAACGTATAAATTTCGTTTTATGGGAAGAATACTATTAAAGTATAACTCTTGTTAAAAAAATCAAAAATAATATATAATTAATTGGATATGCTTAGGATTATCTTCTTTTAAAAATAATTTTAAATTATTCTTAAAAGGTTTGGTGATATGGCATCACATATATGAAATAAATTATAGATCGACATATAAGCGTAATGAAAGTAAGGCTAACATGTGGCAAGAAAGTTTCTCCTTTCTTATATATTGTAGATAGATAGATAAATCTCTTGAGTTTGTGTTTTTTTTTTATGGAAACATTCGATAACATTAATCCAAATCAGCATTCAGTACATCATAAACAGATAACGGAAAGTAGCAAGGGAAAAAAACAGTAAAAATATCCTTAGGACTCCATTTACTCAACTAATCAGCTGCGTTGTTAGCATTCCTCTTACAATGAACCCATTGGCAATCAGAGAAGAAGAGGCTCTGTTCAATTGCCAGTGCCATGACAGTACCAAACACTGTGAGAGGAAGTGCACCCTCAGAGGCCAAAGAAATCACCTTGAAGGAGTCTGACTCAATGATGATGTGATTTATACCTAGCGAATGCGCCATTCGAAGACCCCATAGTGCAGCTTCAGCCTCCGCAACATCCACTGAAGTCCCTTATTGTATGCTTTTCGCACCAACAAAGACGACATCCCATTTACCATTCTCCCCAGCACCCCAATGCCACAATTTGATCCTTGTACCGAGGCATCCACTTTCACCTTGATCCATCCAGAAGGTGGTCTTTGCCACTTGGTACAAGCTGTCACCGGTGGAGCATGTTTTGGCACACAATCTTGAGCACGGTGATAATCCTCCAACAACATGCAACTTTCAAAGACAACACTACCTGCATCCAGCTGTGCTGCAGCAAAAACAGCTTGATTTCTTGCTTTCCAAATTCCCCAGCATAGGCAGGCCCATCTCTCCTGATCCACAGACTCCAACATGAGAATACATTCTGCCGAGTGAAGAAACTCATGCACTTCTTCGCCCAACCTCGCTAAATGTGGATAGAGCTCCCACACTTTGCTCGGTAGTTGACAGTGCAATAAAGCACATAAAATGGTTTCCTCAGCCCCACAGAGCTCACATCAGGATTCGTTCAGCAAATGTCTTTGACACAAAGCAGCTTTACATGGCAGAATCTTACGCCCTGCCTGCCAAATGAACAAGCGAACTCGAGGAGGAACTCGCAATTGCCAGATTTTGTTCCATAGCTTCTTAACTTGGGAGTCATCTGTAGTCTCTCCTCTACCTGAAGATGATCGCTTCCTGCTTTCCAAAATATTGTATGCCGACTTGAAAGTGAAGCGGCCATCCGAAGTGTAATACCATGTAATCCAATCTTCCGAGGGAGGATTGACAAGATGAATAGCTAAAATTAAGTAAGCATCCTCAGGAAGAAAAGAAGCCCTAACATAATCCTCCTTCCATACACCAGTTCCCCAATCAATAAGATCAGAGACTCGGAGTTCTCGATCTGAACCAAAGAAATTGCCCAACGGTTTGAACAAAGATGGCCTAGGTACCCATCGATCATCCCAAACACTAATTGTAGTACCATTACCCACCTGCCATAAACATCCTTCAAAGAGAATTGCACGTGCATGGAGAATAATCCTCCAACAGAAACTCGGGTTGTGGCCCAAGCTTGCATGCAAAAAATCATGTCGTGGATGGTATTTGGCCTTGTAGAGACGAGCAATCAACGACTCCAACTCAGTAAGCAATCGCCGGCCTTGACGAGCAAGTAACGACACATTAAAGCTTTCCATGTCCCGAAACCCTAATCCTCCCTCCTTTTTGGGTCTACAAAGCTTCTTCCACGTAACCCAGTTGTACTTCCGAGTATCCTGTCCTCCCCAAAGAAAATTACATAAAAGTTGTTCAATCTCCTTAACAAGGCTACCAAGAAGCAGAAAACAGGACATGGTATACATGGGAATGGATTGTAACACTGATTTTATAAGGATCTCTTTTCCTGCTCATGAAAGGGTACTAGATTTCCAACCCTTCAAATTTTTCCACACCTTCTCTCTCACTTGAGAAAAGATTACCTTCTTAGATCTCCCTACCATGGTCGGAATCCCTAGGTATCTCTCGTGTTTTTCCACCTCTTGTACATTAAGTATATGTTGAAGGGCATCTCGTTGTTGCATGTTCACATTCTTGCTGAAAGATAATTCTGACTTACTCAAATTGACTTGTTGTCCGGATGCTGCTCCGTAAACTTGGAGGATATGCACAATTTCGTAAGCATGTTGACAAGTTGCCTGAGTAAACAAAATACTATCGTCAACAAAGAAGAGATGAGACACCGATGGAGCTTCCCTTGCAATATAAATTCCCCTTAAGAGACCCGCCTCCTCACTCTGCCGTAATAGGGTCGAAATTCCTTCAGCCACAAAAAGGAATAAATAAGGAGAGAGCGGATTGCCTTGTCGTAGACCTCTCGCTGGTGTAAAATCACGAGAAGGACGACCCCTCATTAAAACCGAGAAGCTGACTGAAGAAACACATCTCATTAACAAATCAATCCACCTTTCATTCAGCCTTAGTTTTCTCATACTCATCTCCAAGAAACTCCATTCAACATGGTCATAGGCTTTAGCCATGTCAAGCTTTAGAGCCATGTAGCCTTTTTTTCCCTTTCCGCTTATTCTTCATAAAATGGAAGAGTTCAAACGCTGCTAACACATTGTCCGTTATCAATCTTCTGGGCACAAAAGCACTTTGAGAAGTAGAAATAACTTTATGAAGCACCTTCTTTAATCTGTTGGCTAGGACCTTAGAGATGATCTTATACAACACGTTGCATAAACTGATGGGGCGTAGATCCTTCATTCTAATCGGGTCATTCACCTTAGGAATAAGAGAGATAAACGTGTGGTTAAGGCGCTCCGGGAACGGGGCGCCATTCAAAATATCTAAAGCAAAAGTGATAATCTCGAGTCCGATAATATGCCAGTGTTGTTGGAAAAACAATGCTGACATACCATCGGGGCCCGGGGATTTGGTCGGATGCATAGAGAAAAGAGCAGATCGTACCTCTTCACCGGAAAATGGACGAGTGAGCATCAAGTTGTCCTCATCCGTCATAAGAGGCGAGAGTCCTTGAGGAGCCGATAAAGTGTGTGTTAAGATCAGTAGTAAATAATTTCTGAAAGTACTCCGTAGCTACCCTCATCATATTTTGGGAACTCCTCCACTCCATTCCATCGTCATCCACCAGTCGTTTCAATTGATTTCGTCTACGGCGTCCATTAGATTTTTTATGGAAGAAAGCGGAATTACAATCACCCCACTTCAGTTCATTCGCTTTCACCCTTTGATACCATAAAATCTCTTCCTTTGCCATTAAATCTCTCTCTTTTCTTTCCAGCTCTCGCCTTTTCCAAACCCATTCACCTCTCATTCCAACCTTGTTTAGACATCTAAGCTCTTCTCTGATCTCCGCCAGTTGGAGAAAATATTACCAAATTCTTGACGATTCCAACTCTGCAGCTCCTCAACGCATCGCTCAAGCTTTCCCATCACTCCACCGCAGCAGTTAGAAGCGCTTGGATTACGCCAACAATTCCCAACAACTACTTCACACCCTTCATCCGTAGTCCACATAGCTTCAAACCTAAAAGGGCGCGGGCCCTTTTGATGCTCAGTTTCACGATCCATGAATCGGAAAGAGTCGATTAAAATAAGAACATGGTCCAATCCAAATCTCTCAACATGTCTCTCCACACTGTTTGGAAAGAGATCAAACCATTTATCATTAGCCAATCCTCAATCTAAACGTTCTTGTATAAAATCCTCACACATGTGTCCATTGTCCCATGTGAATTTAGAACCCGAGAACGGCAACTCAGTAAAACCACAGTTATCAATTGCTTGACTAAAAGCCATCATGTCAGCCCAGCTCGGTTCCAAACCACCTTCTTTCTCATCCCTTCGTAAAATTTGATTGAAGTCTCTTCCTTACATGGCCATCCATAAAACCCGGTGAACCTCCATAATTTATCCTCCTTACACTCCTTCACGTCCACGTCAATGTGGTGATTTGTATAACTGCGAACATGAACATTCATCCCCTCTTCCCACAACAAGCTTAGTCCTCCCGATTTACCCACGCTATTCACAGCAAAGCAACCTTCATAGCCAAATTTCATTCGAATCTCCTCCATTTTATTATGGTCACTGCGAGTTTCCATAAGAAAGATCAACCTCGGGGCCTCACGTCTCACTAAACTAGTGAGCCTTCCAATTGCACGTGTCGTCCCTAGTCCCCGGCAATTATAGCTTAGAAGACTCATAATCCCCGGCAAGAGAGACTCGTGGTCTCTCCCGCTGATCCAGATTTCTGTTTTTTGTCTACGACTTGACCATCAACCTGCATGGGATCCTCTTGTGTCTTTAGTTTAGCAAGTTGAACTGTATCGGAATTCTCGTCTTGTTTATCCAATCTTGCCCTGCATTTCCACCCTTACTTTTTTGACTTCGTTAGTTTTCTATTATGTCACACTGGACCCCTCATCCCCTTTTGCCTGCTCTGTAATCTGCTTCTTTTCTCCATGATGACATTTCCCCTTGCTTTCCTTAATGCTACTGACAACTTTTTCTGTTACGGATGCATCTTTATTTTTACCCTTGTCTGTCACAGCTACTGATTTATCACCCAATGAAAGATTTTGCACCTGTAAATCAACTTCTGTGGTACCACGATCCCCTAGATCAGCATTTTCACTGGTTTCCTGAATTTCGTCTAACAAGGCTAACAGAGATTTCCTCGGTTTTTCTTTCTTCTCGGCATTGGTTGCATCCTCATTTCTGTTTCTCCCCCTCAGCAGCGCCTTTTCCTTCTCCCTCTCAGCAAGATCTCGCTCAAGCAACGGTTTCAGTGGTGATGCTCGTAACCTATCGCCAAACTCCCCATGTGCTTCCTTCGCCTCATCATCATCACAATCGGCTTCCATTGTCCCAAAACACCACATGTATAGCAGAAATTGGGAAGACGTTCATACATGATATCAGCCCATTACCGTTTCCTCCAATTTTCATCATGAGACCACGACGCAACGGTTTTTGCAAACCGATCATCACTCGAAGTCGGATAAATTTTGAACATGCATCCCAGCATGTCCGCTTCATCCACCCTGATCATTCCTCCGAATTGATGTCCAATTGCTTCTGCTGTTGTTAGATTCATGGCATCCAAGGGGAGATCATAGACCCTGATCCTAAAAGCAGCCTGATCAATCTTGATACGTGTCAGTTGTTCAAGGCTCGGTTCCTTCAACGCTAATAAAGCTCTATCAAATATCCATGGACCGCCTTCAACAACTCTATCCTTGTCGTCCTTGGTAGCAAATTTAAACAGAAATAAGTTACTTCGCAGTTCGCGAAAAACGAAACCCTTTCCTAACTTCCATGCTCCTCTCATGGTGGTTTTTAGCGCATAAGAGTTGAATGGCCTTGTAGTTAGCATCGTCCCAACCAGAACTATCGCCGCCGATTGACCACTCTACCCTTCGATAACTTCAGTACATCCATCTACCACCACACATTCCTCCTCTGTAAGATGCAAGTCCCTCTTTTCTCCTTCTGCCATTCCAGAATTCAGCACTGATCCACACACACACAATACCTGTGACCCCCGCACGATGACGACGGGAAACCCTAGTTCCCACAGCCACTGACCGGAGAGAGGCGAAAGTCGATTCGAAACTGCCACAAGAGACGGTTGCCAGAAAATGCTCACTTTTGCCCTAGAGTTTTTTTTTCGTCCAACCGGAAAAATAATATCATGTTCACTTGGTGGTGGTTAGTCCTTGAGTTTGTGTTTCACTTCACTATTTCCATACCTTTAATATCACAACTTTATAATTGAGGTTGGCCGCCATTGCTAAAATTAAAAAAATCTAGAGAAAAATCTATTATCTTTACGAAAAATCACAATCTGTACACAAGAAGTCATTTTTTCTGATCGAATTAGTTATGGGCCAGACCCAGCCTAACCAGGGACTTCATTTTGTCTAGTCTACCTTTTTCACGCTTGGGCCCAAGCCCAACCTACTAGAAACTTTCTGGGTATCTTTATTAACCTTGATTTGGAATGGGAGTTTAGCCATCATGTTTAATTTTGTAATGAGATCGTACATAACTTTACAAATAAAATTACTGTAGATATGTTTTACTCCTACATTTTTAGTGGGTGATTTTGTAAGTTAATTGTAGAATATATAATGGGGGTACTTCACAAAATTAGAGTTGACATCGAAAGGGATTAGGAAAAATAAAAAAAAAATTAGAAAAAAATTTAATATCAACCAACATTATCACCATTTTAAGGCCAATTTTATTGTTCTCTTACAAGCATTTGTGGATATAAACAATAATTGACAAGATAAATTTTATAGGGTGGCCTAAATTATTTAAAATTTGAAAGCATATGGTACAAAAAAAAACAAAAACATAATCATTACTCTTAGATATAGATTTATCTAATGCATTTTCACATGTTAATGATTTCATTTTCGTCGTTCTAGCTAGCTTACAAACAAAGGTCACTCATTTAGTCTCCTTCTCGCAAATTCTCAATATATATGCTAGATGTGAGATCAAAACTGGGCTTGATCAAGTTCATAATTTAATAAAAAAGAACTTCGCCCTAATGAATAAATCTTGGAATCTTGCATTGTTTCCACTATAAAGAAAGTAATTGACCCATATTTAAGAATTTTAAAGAACGGCTCTTAACAACCTACGGTTTAAAATGTCATAAGTTTAATGCTTTAGAAAATTAATATATGTGCTTGTCAAGCCTCGCTACTTTAGTTGATACGTGATAACATTTGTGATCATCGGACATGACTTTGAATTATCATCTCTTGATATGTTATGCCTAAACATTTATAATGGCTTAGGTGCTTGTTTAGTTAAACTTTAAAATCACATAATTTCGAATATCCCAGGAAATAGCTTTTAATATATACGTTTGGTTGGATTAGTTTTACAGAAAACACTAGGAACATAAATTTCCATGAATTACAGTTTCTCCAATTAAAATGGAGAAATTGCAAAAATGTACCATAGTGGGGTGGGTAAGATTAAATTTCTCCATTTTTATTTAAATTATATTTTTTCTTTTCAAATTATAATTTCTTATTTACTCTTGAGTTACATTATTATTATTATTATTATTGGATAAGGGTTCTTATAGTAAATTTAAATAAATTCTCATGATTTTGAATTATCATCTCTTAATATGTTATGCTTAAACATATCAAGAGATGATAATTATCATCTCCTATTAATCAAATTAAAACAAAATACATGTGCCTCAAAATTTCAATTATATCTGTTGTGTTAAGGCTAAATGGGCGAGTTTGACCCGAAAAGCTAATTAAACCCTGATTGTAATTTAGTTAGCCAATTTTAATTTCTAGTTAAGAGTTAAAGCTAAATGACTTGAATCCTCATTCTTTGATGTGTTATGCCTAAACATTAAGTGTCTTCTACCAAATCAAAACAAAATACATGTTGTGAAGATGAAATTTCCTACAACGGTCAACGGTGATTTAAAGAAGAGAATGTCTAGTATATAAGTTCTTAAATTACTCCTCTTATTACCACTTGGTTTTAGGATGAAACTCCATGGACTTGTGTGTTAGGTCTAACGCGTATATACGCATGAACGGACATGTGGACTCCCCATGTTATATATTGGCCCACCGGACTTTGTCACACATGCTTCACCATTTCAATTATATATGATGTGTTAAGGCTAAATGGGCGAGTTTAACCCCAAAAGCTAATTAAACCCTAATTATAATTAAGTTAGCTAATCGTTCTAGTTAAGAGTGTTTGAGGATATGCTGTCCCTTTGGGAGGGCCTAAACACATGCACTGCCGTTGGTACCCCATTCTCTAGTAATTAAGAACAAGCTAGTTTAAAGTGGAATAAGCGGATCAACTATGCCTTAATTACCACTTTCAGGTTCAAATTGTTCTCTTTTAATGTGATTTATGTGGCTTTTTGATGTTATTAAGATGGTCCCCGGGATTAAAAGCTAGTGCTAGCAAACCCTAGTTTCATGCTTAATTAAGGGATTAAGAGTATCTCGTTCCTTGGACTTTTATTCTTAATATCTTCTCTCTTTAATTTGTTTAATGGAGGCACGTAGGTCTATATAAGTTCAAATATGGAGATACTATACTTGCCAATTGTTGAGATTCTATTTTAAAATTGTGTAAATTAGCTAGCTAATTAGAGAGAAATTGATTAGAATAGTGAAAAGAGGGAATTATTTTTTAGACTTGTAGTACTAAATGGTCCCCCTGCCCCATATGAATTGAGAATATAACCTAAACATAAATACAAAGGTTGTCTTCTCATATGCATATATTAATATGTATATAGACTATTCTATTTGTTTTATTCTCGGGGACCACTTTTCCAATTCGTGAAATTTAATTGATGGTAGAAGCAACTTCTCAATTATATTTTTCATTAAGACTCTATATAACATATAGTACATATGATATACTTATAGAATGGCAATAAAATGAATTAAATAAAATGTATCCAGACATACATAAACTAATATACACTTAAAACTTGTACGTTGAGTTGATTTTTGAAAATTATTTGGACCACACTATGCTTCGATAGTCCTACCTATAAGGTTTGGATCTCAGAGTTCTCGCGATAAAACTCAACGCGTTCATCCATTATTCATCTAGCAATTATGTTTTAGATTTTTACTTTTAAATTCCTTATTATTATTAGGGTCTTTGAAGTTGTAATTGAAAAATATTTTAAAACTATTACCTAAAAGTAAATAAACTTTCAAACGTTAAATCGATATAAGGGTCTATGTGTTGAATTATTAATTATTGTTAATGTGTGTTCATGAACATACACTAGAAAAAATTATATTATATTATTATGGTTGTTTTAATCATACTATTTAAAAAAGATAAAATTCTAAAAGAAAATTAATAAATTCTCTTAAAAATTTATTAATCTTAAATAAGTACAAATCAATAAAATATTTTCATTTCAAAAAAAACATAGGTTATAAAAATCGTTATTATTATTCCTAAATCCTAAACTTCTATATTTATCTCAATCTTGATGTAACAATTAATTCTAGACCCATAAATATTGTAATATTTCGGATGAAAAAAAATTTGGAAATGTTTTCGGAGATTTTCTTAATCGATTTTCCTAACCTATGCCCTTAGGGTATATGTTAAGCTCCTTAAAATAAAAATAATTAGTTAATTTATATTTACTTAGGATTAGATAATTTTTCAAAAGGGTTTATTAATTTACTTTTGGAATTTTAGTTCCTTGAATTAGTATGCTTAACCTATACCCTAAAGGCATAAGTTAGAAAAACCGTTTCTTAATTTAAGAGTTTCAAAATTATTTTTATAGGGTTTATTGTTTTCATAATTTCTAATTCAAATATTCTTAAATCGGTTTTTCTAGAACATATGTTGAGCATACTATTTAAGGAAACTAAAACCTCATAAAATGATGAACTCTTTTTAAAAAATAATTAATTAATTTTAAATAAATACAATTAATAAAATATTGTCATTTTAAGAATCTTAACAATGTCCTTGGTTGGTTCTTAATTAATTAAGGACATAAGTTAGAAAATTGATATAATCAATCCAATCCCCTTAGCTCTAAAACATAAACCTCGGTTAAAAGTTAAAACCCTTCAAAATCAGAGGATTATTGATCATCGAAAAAAAAAATTGACAATATATTTGGATAAACTAAATTATGCCTATACAAACATTATGAAATTTTACTAGATTCGATCCAACGAGTATATATATCATAGCTAGTGGGCCGTACATGAATTTAGTTGATTAGTTTATGCTCTTGGCCCTCTCGGGACATATGGTAGGGCTTAAATTCGCGTTACATTGAAGCTATATGTAAACATTTCATTGATTAAACCGTCGATACACATTCCACTATCGATTTAACTTTTGAAAGTTTGTTTACTTTTTAGGGTTTTTCGAATGTAAGAAAAAAGAAGAAGATGAAGGAAAAAGTGTAATATGCATAGCAATTTGCAAACATTCCCCCTCTCCTTTTTAGGGCTGTTTAATTGGATGCGATGCTTCTTCGCAAAATAATCACACTATTAAATAAGCTGTCAATGCAAGGAATTTATTCCTTTAATGGTCATCTAGAATGTTTTCAGTTTCATCTTTTTATTTTCTATTTATTATATAAAAAATATCCAATAGGTGAATTTATGCTAATTTTAGATGCTTTATCACAAAGTTCCATGTTAAAATATAACTTCACACATTAAAAATCATAATGTAATACGTACTCCTATAATCTATCTTAGTTCAATGGATATGGTGAGCGGATAAATATTAAAAAAATATTTTCTGTTAGCATCTTCTCAACCTTCTCTATTATTTTCCTTATTAAATTATAGTTTTTATTATCGATATAATAGAAGAATTTATCTTAGTCGAAAGATAGAATTTCCGAGTGGATTGAGAGCAAGATAACACGTACTTGGGTGACAAGGTATTTCGGTCGGGCCTAGGGTGATTTTTCGCCCCTACTCCCTTTCTTCCATTATAAATACTCCGTATATGTCTTCGCCATGTATGGTAATTAAGCACATTCAGAACTCACTCGCATGTCTTACATTTACCTTGACGTTCAATCGAAAAACTACTCTTTTGACTTAGGAATCGGGGGTGGGTTAGGGGCACCCCGCCCCTTCTGTCCATTGTCTTGCAAGTTCTAGGTTGAAAAAGAAACTTAGAACGGAAGGCGAAGAGGTGAATCAAGAGAAGCATTCATTAGGGCATAAAGACAACTTTTATGCACTAAGAATTGACGTTGTCCGTGTGGATGAAGATTCAAGTCCACGAAGTCTTTCCACACAAGAAATTTCCATGGTTAGCAAAGCAATCAAAGAGTGACGCCTCAGGATTCGTGCGAACCCAGGCAAAACCGGGATCGCGATTAGCGCCAAACGTAGCAAGGGCTGCGAATTTCACGGCGTTGGGGCAAGATGCGAACTTGCCAGTAGGGTTGTCAATGGGCGGGGTTATGGGTGGGTGGAGCACTTCCACCACCCGACCCGCAAGTTAAAACGCCCCTCCAGACCTCACCCGTGAAATGTTCTACCCTTCACCAAACCATCCGTCACACGCTTATGTCTATAAATATTTTCATACTTAAACTAAAAAAATATCCATAATCCATACATAAACAAAAACAAATCTCATAAGCAATAATATTCAAAACATCATGTTATTTGGGAAACAAACATATACTAGGATTAGATCTCTTTATAGGTTGATGGGTCGGGTTATTGGGTGATAAAATCTCACCGTTACTCGACCCATAACCCGTTTCGCCCATCACCCGAACCACCCTTCACCCACTTTGTTTGGGTTTTCTCCTATTTATTTTGGGTGGGTCGATCACGCATTGGTTATTGACAGCCCTACTTGCCGACCCTCATCAATCAATCCACTTCCTTCCCAAGGACGGTAGCCGACCAAGCCATAGAGAAGAAACATCGATGGTTTCCTAGAGCGCAGTCGGGACTCGCACAAGCAGCAACGATCGGGATTCGCCCGATCGGACACGTGTGATGTCATTATTCGATCGCTAGATCGACCGCAGTCACGACGCTCTCGAGACAGAAATCGATCATCAGGTTGACCACGGCTTGCAAAACCGCGATCGCGACTCTCTTGAGTTTGAACCAGATCGTCAGACCGACCGCAGTTTACGAAACCACTATCACGGTTCTCTTGTGTTTGAAGACTCGCGAAGTTCTTTGTGTCGAGGCGGGCCGAAGGATTTGAGCGGCATAGGCTCAAAGCCATGTGAGAAGACCATTGACGAACTACAAGAGATACCCGTAGGAGAGGAGGAACCCGAAAAGAAGTTCTTTGTTAGGGAAAATCTCTCGAAAGATGAACTTTTAGCCACCACGTATTTATTGCGAAGCAATCGTGACGTCTTCGCATGGAGTCCATACGACATGCCTGAAATAGCTAAACCTACAACTTACTTGTTATAGGCTGATAGTTCTCCCGTACGCAAAGCCGATCATACAGCGAGCATGATAATCATCTATTCAACATACTAAGGTCGTGGTCGCTGTAGTAAAGAAGTTACGGGAAGTTGACGCTATACGAGTGGTCCGCTACCCAACTTGGTTGTCAAACACCATCTTAGTCAAGAAAAAGACAAGAGATTCGAGAGTTTGCTTGGACATTACCAATCTCAACAAAGCATGTCCAAAGGACTTGTTTCCGCTTCCAAAGATCGACTAGCTAATGGATCTACAACTGGCCACGAGCGAATGAGCTTTCTATATGCATATCGGGGCTACCATCAAATCCCAATGCACAAAGATGATCAAGAGAACATTGCGTTCATATCACATCACAAAGGATTTTTTGTTATAAAGTGATTCCTTTCGGATTGAATAATGTCGGGGCAACCTTTCAGCGACTTGTCACCAAACTATTTGGATAAAAAAATCGGGATGATTGTTGAGGATACATTGATGACATGGTGTTCAAAATTCGAAGGGCTTCTTCTCATCTTGATGACTTGTAGGATGTTTTTGACATCCTTCGAGCATCCCGTCTAAGGCTCAATGTCGTGAAATGCGCATTTGCGGTTGGTTTGGGTAAATTCTTAAGGATACCTCGTTACTCGTCGAGGAATCGAAGCAAGTGCCGATCAAATTCGAGCCCTTGATGCCATTGCGAGCACAAGGACCATTAAGGAGGTGCAAAGGTTGATAGGAATGGATGCAGCCCTCAATCGATTCATTAGTCGATCTTCGGATAAGTGCCAATCGTTCTTCAAAGCGTTAAAGAAAGTTCGCTCATTGGAATGATGTCAAAAGTGCGAGGAACATTTGCAAAAGTTGAAAGCGTACTTTCAATCTCATCCCATCTTGATCATGCCCGACAAAGGGGACACCTTGAAGCTCTATTTTGCCGTGTCCTCATGCGGTCAGTGCCGTCCTGATTAAAGAGCAAAATGGAAATCAAAGACCGGTCTACTACACCAGCAAGATGTTGCACGACGCAAAAACAAGGTACTCACATATGGAGCAAATGCTTCTAGCCCTAGTCATCGCATCTCGCAAACTCAACCGCTACTTTCAAGAGCACCCAATTCAAGTCATTACCTACTGTTTTGGGCAGGATAATCGCATTAACACGTTACCTGCTTTGATATGGGAATTCCTAGCCAAAGATCGAGTGTAACACGTTATAAACTAGAGACAAGATGAAGGATCGATTAAAGAATAGAAAAGACAATAGCAAGTAAGTTGTAATGTGTGTATTATGATCGTAGTTTGAGATGAATCTCCTCCAATACAAACGAACACTTGAGTGGAAGTAGAATAAAGTGAACAAAGATGAATTTAAGCTTATGGTTTTTCTCTCGAGTGCTTGTCTACGTTCTCTCCGCTTCAGGCTTGTTATATATAACCCTTTCCTTAATTCGGACCGTTGGTGGGGTGCTCAACGTATCCCGGAGATCTCGCCTGCTGAATCCACGAACTAGCCGTTTCTGCATTTCAACCCTGGGGTCCGAGATTTCCGTCACGTATTTATTGCCTCCTTCAATGACTCAATCTCACCACGTCTTCAACGTTTCTTCGACCTTCCTTTTTAACCACCAGATTGGGCCAACTATTCTGGGCCCCTTGATGCTCTTTTGGGCTAGATTTCGGAGGGCCCAACAATACCCCCATCAAAAACCCGGGAAAACTCCCGCCTCCACTTTCTTAGGGTTTTTGATTTCGTGTCTTGGAAGTTGTAGCAAGTCATGACACGTCTAATCAACCCCTATTTAAAGCGGTTATGATTGCTTCCAAGACTTCAATTGTGCTTCTCGGTGTCCAGGTACGTTTTCCCCTACTTTCGCTTCTTCGTCTTCAACTTCTTTTCTTCCCCCAACTATGGCGTCTTCTAGCTCTCCTTCCCTCTACTGCCTTGAATCCACCCTTCCTCCTTCTCTGACATCTTCTGGTTTCCTCACCACCTATCATCGGAGGGATAGTACTTCAGAGGACCCCCATATTTTTGCCTTTTCTGCGGGTTTCCCTTCGCATGCAGAGGTGTTCTTCCTCCCCCTGGCGTTCATGTGGATTTCTATGCCAACGATTGGGTGTGCTTGTATGAGTACCCTTTTCGTATTGGCCACCGTTTTCCATTTTCTCCTCTAGTCGTCGATTTCTTGTCCACCCTCAATGTTTCTCCGGGGCAATTACTTCCCCAAGTTTGGAGACTTCTACTTTCCGTTGATCAATTGTGCTCTTCTCGGGGTCTTCCCCTCAAAGCTGTCGACTTTTTCCTAAATTACCGCCTTTCCAAAGGCGGTTCGGGCCGTTTAACTTTGAAAACTTTCATCAACAAATCTGACTTATTCTTCAACATATCAAAATCTGACCGGGGCTGGGCTGATAAGTTTTTCTTTGTGAGATTGTCTTCTCTAGGGATCGATACATCTTTCTTGAGAAGTCGTTGGCAATCAACAGGTAGTGTTTCCCTTTAGTACTCGTTGGTTTCTATTCAAGTCTAACCGCTGAATGTTTTCTGTGCAGAGTGTCTTGCTACTCCTCAACCCCGCAAAGTGTCATATCAAGTTATCTCTCATATTGAGGCTCTCTTGTTGGAGGAAAGATCCTACCCCGAATTAGTAAAAGCGTGTTTTGCAGAGCCTGAAGATACCGAAATGTCGAGTAAGTCTGTCTCTCTTCTCCTTTCTAGCTTCAACGTTTCCTGTTTTTTGTTAACCCTATTTTTCTCATGATTTCAGGTTCAAGGACTACCAGATCAACCGCTGCTTTGTCAACTTTGGAAAGGGTCGAGGCCAGGAAGAAGAGGAAAGCGGATACAGCCTCCACTATGGATACGTCTTTGATGGTGTCTCTGCCTCCCAAAGTGGTAGGCGATTCTCCCAAGGCCTTCCTATCAAAAAAGGTGCATCTTCTCGCATGACGGATCTTCCCAACACCATGATGTCCCTGGATATGGATGTTGAGAAATGCCTTAACTCTTTGATGCCTCTGCAAGTGGACTGCCTCCATGGTTCAAGCCATCGATCCTCTTTTCCTGAATTTCTCGACGAAATACTGGCGGCCCAATGGCAGGTATTCATCAGGTCCCTTTTTGCTCTTACTATTGATTGCCCAGGGACTTCAACTCACTCTCGCGACTTACGACACCTTCAAAGATTACCCTGAGCAACTGGCTCAGAGTAAAATCAACACGCAACTTGAAAAGGATAGGTCTGTCATTCTAGGACAGGAGAAGAAAGCTCTGGAGAAGAAGGTCCTTGATCTGCAAAGTGCCCTTGCGAAAGCTCTGGATGACTCCAAGACGTGGGAGGACAAATTCATGGAAGCATCAAAGAAAAGTGCCACTCTTGCCCCGGAAGTTGAGGATACAACTGACTACTGGTCGCTCAGGGCTCGCGTCGAGACGATTGAGGAATTTGCTGCTGGAAAACATTCTTCCTGGGATGCTGCTAAGGAGAGGGAACAATTCGAGAACCTGTTTCCTGAAGAGGCCAACGCGTCAAAGAAATCCTCTCTCATCGACGACATTTCACAGGTCGCCAAGGAAGTAGCCCAGGTCGATATGGATAACCAGAAGTCAGCCGAGAGCATAGACAAAGAATGATTCCTTTTTTCTGTTTTCGAACTCTTTTCCTACCCCCAGTGTGTTGGGGCTTTTGAAAAACTTTATGTTTTATGTGGCTGCTTGTATTAGGGCCTAGATATGGACAACTTTGCACCCCGTGTTGGTTTATGGGGATATGCTTTATTTTGATAATGTTCTATTAGTTGCTATGGCCCTGGATTTGTGTTTGATTTTTTGCAGGTAAGCAGGTTCAACACCGGAGAAAGAAGATCAACGCGTTCGTGGGGAAGTCGATTCGTCTGAAACACATACTTGTAATTTTAGCAATAGACTCTTCGTTGTATAGCGCTTTTTATGTTAGATGCGAAGAGAGAGAGAATGATGTACTTGTCTGAATGTAAACATTTGCAATAAATTCGTGAATCGTGTTACAAATGAAAAGTTCCACTTGTTCTAGAATTCTTGTTACATGTTCTCGTCTCTTGCATCTTTTGACTAGTCGTTGTGTGCACAACGTTGCCTGATCAAAAGGCGAGGGCCTATGTTTTGGCCTGTAACGTCACAAGGCGTCCCTTGTTAGTTTTTTCGAAACCGTTGTTCTTGTGTATGTACGAAGATGTTATGATATAATGTAAAAGGAAAAAATTTATGAGAATTACCTTATTAAAACCCGTGTGTTTCAAAAGTGGTACAACTTCAAGTTCATCGCATTACAGCTTCTAGGGACCGTCTTCCCCTCTTGTGACATTAATTCGTAGGCTCCTTGCCCTACGATCTTCGTGATCTGATATGGTCCTTCCCAGTTTGCTCCCAACTTGCCAGCATTCAATTCTTGCGTATTTTGAAAGACTCTTCTCAGTACCCAGTCTCCCACTTGGAACACCTTGGCGTTAACGCGTTTGTTGTAACTCCGAGCTACCCCCTGTCTATATGCCGCCATCCAAACCGATGCCTCATCTCGTAACTCGTCTACAGTGTCCAAATGGTGTGACAAGTTAGGTCGGTTCAATTCTTCGGTAGTGAGTCCATATCGAACTGTGGGCAAGGTCACTTCTACTGGTAACACGGCTTCATATCCATAAACTAAGGAGAAAGGTGTATGGCCAGTGGCAGTCTTGGGGGTTGTTCGATCTGACCATAGAATAAGGGGTAACTCATATGCCCATTTCCCCTTCGCTTCTTTGAGTCGCTTCTTCAAGTTGTTGATTATTACTTTGTTGCTTGCTTCTTCTTGACCATTAGCTTGAGGGTAGCGTGGTGTCGACATTACTAACTGAATTTTGTATTGCTGGCAGAATGATCTCGTCTTATCACTGATGAATTGGGACCCGTTGCCGCAGACTATGGTGGATGGTATTCCGAATCTACTCAAGATATTTCTCTTTATGAAAGAAATGACTTGGGTGTCTTTGACTTCTTTGAAGGCTTCAGCTTCAATCCATTTGGAGAAGTAGTCAGTCATTGCTAAGATGTAAACGCGTTGTCCTGAAGCTGGAGGAAGCTTTCCCACGATGTCCATTCCCAATTTCATGAATGGCCAAGGGGAAGTTATAGGATGTAATAGCTCTGAGGGTTGATGTGGAATGGGTCCATGACGCTGGCACACGTCACATTTGCGAGCGAACTCCACTGCGTCTTTGTTCATGGTAGGCCAGTAATAACTCATCCTGCTTGCCTTCTTCGCCAAGTTGTGAACTCCTGTATGGTTTCCGCATTCTCCGTCGTGTATGTCTTGTAACACCTTTTGTACCTCCTCTTCCTTTACGCACCGTGCGTGTATCCTTGACGACATCCACTTAAACAAGATGTTATTATTTACAGTAAAAGTGGAAGCTTTTACCTTAAGTCGTTGAGCTTCTTCCTTGTCTTCTGGCAAAACTCCATCTCGTAACCACTTCAGATAAGGGGTTACCCATGACTTGTCTTCATCAGGGCCTCGAATCTCCAACATGTCTGCCTCTTTGGTTATAGATGGTGCATCAAGATATACGAAAGGTATCTTGTCGTACTCCCTTGGGTCGATTGCGGATCCGAGGTTGGCTAAGGCGTCTGCTTGTGTGTTGGCATCTCGGGGAACCTGCCTTATCTCGAAATGTTTGAAGTGCTTTACGATCTCTTGGACCTTTTCCAAGTATGCCTTCATCTTTGAATCCCTGGCAACATACGAGTTCGTAACTTGATTTACAATAAGTAACGAGTCACAAATTACCTCGATTTCCTGTACATTCAGATCCTTAGCAACAAGTAACCCTACAATAAGCGCCTCGTACTCTGCTTCGTTGTTAGTAGCCTTGAATGTACATCGAACAGCTTGGGCTATCCTATCCCCTTGTGGTGACTTCAGGACTACCCCCAATCCTACACCAAACTGGTTCGACGCCCCGTCTGCCATTCCCTGTCACGTGCAACACATCCTGGTCTTCATGCTCTGAAGTGGTAGGAGTGAAGTCAACCACAAAATCTGCCAACGCTTGAGACTTCATTGTTGTTCGAGGCTCGTACGTTATGTCGTAGCCATTTAAGTGGATCAACCATCTTGTTAGCCGACCTGACAATTCTGGCTTTGACATAATACTTTTCATTGGGTAATTAGTTCTCACGATGATAGAATGACTTTCAAAATAAGGACGTAACTTTATTGAAGCCATTACCAAAGACAATACTAATTTTTCCATGGGGGAATACCTGCTTTCCGCATCGAGCAAAATTTTACTTACATAATAGATGGGCAACTGGTCTCCATTCTCTTCTCGGATCAAGACTGCACTTATTGCTACTTCTATCACGGCCAAGTACACATATAAGTTCTCGCCTGGCTTGAGTTTGGATAATACCTTCGGATTAGACAAATAATTCTTCAACTCCCCAAAGGCTTTTTCATGTGCTTCTGTCCACTCGAACGGCTTGTTTTTCTTCAGAATGTCGTAAAACAATTTGTTTCTGTCTAAAGATCTTGATATGAACCGATTTAATGCAGCTACTCGTCCCATTAACCTCTGGACATCCTTGACGCACTTTGGTGATTGCAACTCCATTATGGCCCTGACTTGTTCTGGACTCGCCTCGATTCCCCTTTGCGTCACTATGTATCCGAGGAATTTCCCTGATGTCACTCCAAAAGAGCACTTGGTTGGCTTCAACTTCATCTTGTAACTCCGCAGGATCTCGAACGCGTCTCTCAGGTGATTAATGTGGTCCTCCGCCTTCAATGATTTGACCAACATGTCGTCTATGTATACCTCCATCGTATCCCCCAGTTTTTCCTGAAACATCTTATTAACCAATCTCTGATAAGTAGCACCTGCGTTTTTTAACCCAAAAGGCATAACTTTGTAACAATAAGTTCCTTGATTGGTTACAAATGCAGTTTTTTCCTGATCATCAGGGTGTATCATTATTTGATGATATCTGCTAAATGCATCCATGAAAGTCAAGAGTTCATGCCATGCCGTTGCGTCCACCATTACATCTATATGAGGCAAGGGGAACGAATCTTTGGGGCATGCTTTGTTTAGATCGGCAAAATCTACGCAAACGCGCCATTTACCATTTTTCTTTTTAACAAAAACCACATTCGCAAGCCAATCAGGATATTTTACTTCTCTAATCTTTCCAGACTCAAGTAAGGACTTTACCTCATCGTTGATTACCTGATTTCGTTCGGGAGCGAACTTACGCCTTTTCTGTTTCACTGGTGGCACCTTTTTGTTGACATTTAAGGCGTGGGTGATCACGTTGGGATCAATACCTACCATATCCTCGTTCAACCAGGCGAAACAATCATTGTAGGATCGTAGAAATTCCACTATTTGCTCACGTAAAGTCGGTTCCAGATTTGCTCCTATTTTGATTTTCTTAGATGGCTCTAAAGGATCAAGAGCCACTTCTTGGAGCTCGGGCGTTTCCGGCTTTGCGTAGTAAGTGGTCGTTCTACAGTCCTTTAATTGCTAATCTGACACCTTCTTCCCTGCTCCAAGATGTAGATTTTTGGAAGTCGTTGCTTTCATTGTTATGTAACATTCCCTCGCCAGTTTCTGTTCCCCTTTAATCTCTTGAATCCCCCAAGGTGTCGGGAACTTCACACATTGATGATATGTAGAGGGGATAGCCTTCATCCCGTGTATCCATGGCCTGCCCAAAATGACATTAAAAGGTGAAGGGCAATCAAGCACTTGGAATTTTACCTGGTAGTTAACTCCTTCTGCAATGGTGGGTAATGATATCTCCCCGAGCGTATTGCGTGATTCTCCATTGAAGCCCACCAAAGTCGTCAATTTTTTGACGATATCGTCCATTCCGAAACCTAAGCTGTATAAGGCGTCCAACATGAGTAAATTAGTAGAGCTTCCATTATCAACTAAAATTCTTTTCACAAGGAAATTAGCTATCATTAAAGAGATTATCAAGCAATCGTGATGAACTTCCTCTTCTTCGACATCGTCGAAGGTGATTGGCATCATGGCAAGACTTGCTCGTGATGGTGCTTTCGGGCACTCTCTTCTAGTATCCCTTGCGATCCTTTTGGCTGCAGAGTAGGTTATACCACAAATTTCCAACCCCCCTGTGATGACATTGATTACTCCAGTGTGCTTTGGCGATGGTGGTGGACTGGCTCTTTCTTTGTTGCCCTCCAACTGCTCTTTTTCTTTCTCCGATATTAATTCTCTGAGATGCCCCCTTCGTAACAATTCGCTCACTTCCTTTCGTAAAGCGATACACTCGTCGGTCTGGTGCCCGTGATCGAAGTGGAAATCACACCATCTGGATTTGTCTTTCTGATGCGCTGGCATGTTACTCTTTCGAGGCCATTTAATAGTGTCCCCCATGGTGTTGAGGGTTCGGACCACTTCGGTTGCATCCACGCAGAACTTGTAGTGAGAGAGTTTCGGAGGCAGCCTAGGATTCTCATATTTGTCACCTTGTCTAAACATCGTTGTATTAACGGTAGTCTTAGCATGAGGTGCAGTTGGATACGGAACGTATCTTGTGTCTCGTCTTCCCTGTCTCCGATCGGGTCGATGAGGACTCATTGCTTTCTCGGCGAAGAGGTCGTCTTCCTCTAACCGAACATGGGCTAAAGCTTTTACATGTACCTCATCAAAGTTTGAGCAACGATATTTAGTTAGTTCACGGTATAACTCGGGACTACATATTGATATACCCCTTCGGAATGCCTCCACAGTCGTAGCGGCATCACATCCTTCAGTGGTCACCAGTTCTTCATTGTAGCAGTTGAGGAAAGCTTTCAGAGATTCTCCCGGTTTTTGGACCAAGCGGTATAAATCACTCGATCGTTTTTTTGCATGTCGACTGCTTGTGAACCTAATCATGAACTTGTCAATCAACTCGGAAAAAGATGAGATACTTCCAAGAGGTATATGCGAGTGCCAATTGAGAGCGGGTCCGGACAACGTGTTCCCGAACCAGCGGCACATGACTATCTCCTTCATATCAAAAGGGACTGTACTAATATTCATAGCCTGTTTGAATGCGGCTATGTGTTGATCGGGATCTGTTACCCCTTCGTATTTAGGTACGTCGGGGACATGATACATCCGGGAGATATCAACCCTTGCGATAGCGGGCACGAAGGGGGAGTCGGTGTAACCGTCTCTCCTTTCCATCGCTATCGGTTAAGGTGCTCTTAGGACCTGAGTGATTCGGTCCTCCAAGGCTCGAAGGCGTTCCCGTAATTGGGAAACCTCAATATCTTCCCGTATCGCTCTTAAGAAATTACCATTTACCTGATACCCGGTTACTGGCCTGACGACATCGGGTGTCACGAGACTTGGATCGTCCATGTCTAATCGCCTAGCGAATCCTTCTACCACATCGGTTCCACGGGGACGGGTTGGAGCTGATTGTACCTGTGATCGAAGCAAGTTGCGTTCATTAGTTAGAGTTTCAATTTGTTTTTCATATACCTCGGTGAATTTGGCATTGGCCTCTTTCTGGCTTTCTAAGTCTTTCTGAAGAGCAATCATTGTTGATCGGAGTTCCATGATGACGTTGGCGTCGCCTCCTCCAACTCCTCGTTGCTCGGAAGTACCACGATTGCCATTGGTGTCCCCAGAACCTTGCTCGACTCCATCACCATTCCCTGTTCCATCTATGTTTCCTGTACCGTCTACGTTTCCAGTTCCATCCACGTTTCCATCGCCTTGATTGTTCGTCTCCTCATTGACCTCGTGATTGTCGAGATCCCCTACGTGGATGTATGTAGTTTGGATTCCCTCCATGTGATGGATCTTGCGGTTGTTTTAGCGTGACTCCTTTTTTGGCTAGGGCCCCACGGTGGGCGCCAATTGGTTTGGGCAGGATAATCGCACTAACACGTTACCTGCTTTGATATGGGAATTCCTAGCCAAAGATCGAGTGTAACGCGTTATAAACTAGAGACAAGATGAAGGATCGATTAAAGAATAGAAAAGACAATAGCAAGTAAGTTGTAATGTGTGTATTATGATCGTAGTTTGAGATGAATCTCCTCCAATACAAACGAACACTTGAGTGGAAGTAGAATAAAGTGAACAAAGATGAATTTAAGCTTATGTTTTTCTCTCGAGTGCTTGTCTCCGTTCTCTCCGCTTCAGGCTTGTTATATATAACCCTTTCCTTAATTCGGACCGTTGGTGGGGTGCTCAACGTATCCCGGAGATCTCGCCTACTGAATCCACGAACTAGCCTTTTCTGCATTTCAACCCTAGGGTCCGAGATTTCCGTCACGTATTTATTGCCTCCTTCAATGACTCAATCTCACCACGTCTTCAACGTTTCTTCGACCTTCCTTTTTAACCACCAGATTGGGCCAACTATTCTAGGCTCCTTGATGCTCTTTTGGGCTAGATTTCGGAGGGCCCAACACCTACTATCGTATCCGATCTCTCATTGCAAGCTCGGATCTCGCGGGATGGGTCGCGGAGTGGGCAGTGGAGTTGGGACAATACGACATCAAGTACATGCTTTGGACTGCTATAAAGGGGCAAGTGTTGGCAGATTTTGTAGCCGAATTCTTCCACGTACCGATCAAAGTTGCGAGCGCAGCAAGAAAATTCGTGATCACGGACAATCTCCATAATCGCGGAATTACACCAACAACAGACGATGCGGTCGCGGTCATGGATAGCCTCTATAAAAGGGATGTTTCCCTGTTGCATAGTACCACGACCGCGGCTTGTGAAACAGCGATTGCGGTTCAACCCCAGAATACAACAAATTAGGAGTGGGTCCTTGAAATCGATGGTGCGAGTAGCAATCAAGCATACGGAGTTGATATTGTGCTTACTTCACCTATCGATGAGGTGCTTCAGTTCACCATCCACCTTGGCATTGACACCACCAACAAATAGGCCGAGTACGAAGCATTGATACTCGGATTAGAAACGACAACTAGTCTCAACATTGCTAGCCTGCTCAGTTTGTCCGACATGCAACTGATACTGAACCAAGTGTTGGGGTAAATTCTTGGGACACCTCGTTACTCGTTGAGGACACTATTGCGAGCCCAAGGACCATTAAGGAGGTGTAAAGGTTGACAGAAATGGCTACAACCCTCAATCGATTCATTAGCTGGTCATCGGATAAGTGCCAATCATTCTTTAAAGCGTTAAAGAAGCTAGGGTCGCTCATTGGAATGGAGCCAAAAGTGAGAGGAAGATTTGCAAAAGTTGAAAGCGTACTCGCAATCTCCTCCCGTCTTGATAGTGCCCGACAAAAGGGACACCTTGAAGCTCTATCTAGCCATGCATGTCCCCATTCGCGGTCAGCACCGTCCTAATAAAAGAGAAAAATGGAAATCAAAGACCGATCTACTACACCAGCATGACATTGCTCGAGGTCGAAACAAGGTACTCGCCTATGGAGCAATTGCTTCTAGCCCTAGTCACTGCATCGGGAACTAGGATGGACATAGGCACCATGCCTTCAGGAATAATTGAAAGCTTGTTGGATCAAGATGTGCAAACAATAAGGTTTTTAGAGTCAGCACTAACTCGAGGAACCCAAACTTGTTTGGGTGCCGAAAGTCAAGACTTAAGTTTACAGGGAGGTGTGAGGGAAACAACCTAAGAAGAGGTATTTCATTGAAAATAATCCCTCACAACCTCAAGTTGAAGTGATTTGGGAACTCATTTAAATGCAAGAAGTGCAAAAAATTCAGGGGGAACAACGTTAGAAGAGGTATGTTGGCCGGTTCCAAAACATTTAAATGCAAGAGGTTTCTAAGCTTAAAATTTTGCTCATCATTCATCCATGGGACTAATCTAGTTAATCTTTTGGATACTTCCCTTAAAGTTGGAACTTTAATAGAAATTCCTTTGAGCATTTTCTAATGCTCATAGGAATGTTTGAATTTAGATTAAACAAGTCGTAGTTCGTTATTCCCTCAATGACTGCCTAGAAGAGTGCTTTTTGAGAAACTATTTGGGAAATGTTTACACCTTGATAAGGTTTACTAGTCTAAAGCTTTGATTCCTTACATGCATGAAATTGTGTTTATCTTTTAAAGACCAAAATGATCAACCAGATTTATTCTAACCCTTATTACAAGTTGAAATGATAGTTGATTATAAGTCGTCCCAAGCTGTAAATTAGCTAGGTAAATGTTTCCTATGAACCCTCTTGTTGAACCCCTTATTAGATTCAATTACCCGAATCCTTATTTATTCCATACCTCTTCTATATTTGTTTGGATATGCCCTTCTTTCCCTCATATCCAAACTTGGCCTTTCTACTTGATCAGTGAAAGTGATGTGGAACAACAAGTCTCTAGAAAGGTAACTTGTCATTAAGGATCTTGCTCAGAGGATATATTAAAGTCGAAAGACGTGCTTGAATTATTTTGGGAAAAGAAACAGAATTGGGAAAGCATGTATCCGATGAGACAAGGTCTTAAAGTTAAGGCCAAGCACTTATATCATCAGTATGAGTACCCAAGGAAAGGCTGACACATGGGAGTTTTTACGTTCTTCAAAATAGAAGTCGAAATGATTAAGAATCTTCATATTTTTTATCTCAAAATTGCATTAAGTGAGAGATGCCTTTGAAATGGTGAGAATGTTCTTTACCTTTCTACCATTTCCTTCTTGCTCATTAAAACCAAACTTTACCCACCTCTCTCTACCCCCACCATCTTCAACCTTCGACCTTCCTAAAAATCCCTTCTCTCTTTTTGAAATGCAATAAACCCACAAAATGGTCATGCATCCCATTCACAACTCTCACCTTATAAGAACCCTTATTACTCAAAACCCTCAAGCGCTTATAGTTATCTTGCTTCGAGACGAAGACATGATGGATCCCTTATACAGAGCCGGACTGTACAAAAGAATAGAATTGTACATTCACCCCCATATCTATCCCCAAGCTCTAGCCCAAGCACCATAAATTCAAGCAAACCCTCCTCAAGAACATAATCTTGTTCCTCCACCACAAATTCGATCATAACAAAACCTTGACCCTCAAAACCAACCTCCTCTACTACTCGAATACATTCTTCTTGTACTCCTCCCTCATATACCTGAACCATAAAATTACCAGCCACAAGAGGATCTACAAGCCATGCAAGAGCTTGAGACTAGACTGGGATCTAATCTAAATATTCCATCTTCCTCTCGATCCTCAAAAAGGAAAATTGAGGACATTGAAGAGGAACAATCCACTGAACAAGAAGATTGATGAAGATGATGTTGAGGAACAACATCAAAAACTAACCATGTCTGAGGAAGAGTCGAATGTTGAAATTCTGACACTCAATGAACTCTCTATTGAGAAGAAAACTACTCCTAAAAGAATAACGGTAAGGAAGAGAAAAAAAGGAACAATTCCAAGAAGCAAAAGATGGATTCCACCAAAGGTTCTTCCTCAGGGGAACGGAAATTAGTGGTTCCCTTGGTGGTTACAAAGGAGTTTACCTTCTAGAACATGGCATGGATTCAAGGAACTGCACGAGTTGTTGTGCTTCAAGGTTCGGAAAATCGTAGCTTATAACCAACACTCGTTAACCCTAAACAGATACAACTTTTTACTCCAACTTCATTCTCATCCTCTCCACTAACGGAAGAGAGCTTAGAGGACAAGTCAAGGTCAACAACGAGGACTTTTATTTCTCTAATTCTCGTGTTCATTAGATCCTTAAAGTTCGCATGAAGGGACTAGAAGCAATTCCTCCAAGTTGATGGGGAGAGTTCAACAAAGATGTCATCTTGAAACGTCATTACAAATGAAAAGTCCCCAAGGACTTGACCACTCATGGGCTCTCTCAACTAGGAAAGATGGCTCATGAATACATCTTTGAGGTGGTGATTCCTCGTCAGGAGAAGGAGACCTCTATGAACATCCAAGTTTCCATCTTTCTTGATGCCTTCCTTCAAAGAGAAAAGATCAATCTTCCATGCATCATTCTTGGACACATGGGGAAATGTGCTTCCAAACCTATGCATTCTCTTCCCTACGCATCACTTATGATATGTCTCTTAAAGAAGGAAGAGACGTATGACCCTAAAGAAGAAGAGGAAATAGGCCAATAACTAGATATGTCTCACACCCAATGGATGAAGCACTCCATGCCTCCAGTTGAGGGAACAAGGCAGTTAGATAATGAGGATGAAAGAATCTTCGCCATTTTGAACTATATATCTCATGCTACTGAGCAAATTCTGAGTGTACTCGTGGAAGTTAGGGACAAGTTGGATCGTGCTCACCATTGATCAAGTTCCCTTTCACCTCCTAGCCCCTTTATCAACTTTCTTTTGTACTTCTTTACTTTTTTCTTGCAAAATAGTTCCTTATTATGTTATCGATTCCTATGCTTAAGTAATGAATTATGTTTTAAGTTGTGTTGACTTCTCATACTTTGTTTTTATTTTGTTTGCTTTTTTTTCCGATGATGCCAAAAGGTGGAAGTATGAATTCTGAAGAGATGTGTTGTTTAAAGTTAAGTAGAATTGATTCTACTAAGGGGGAACTGTCTACTAAAGGGGGGAATTGTGAGTTAAAAATCTTGTTCTTTTAAGGGGGAACCATCTTTTGTATATTCTTATTTACTACTTCTCATATGTCTGTCTGGTTTAGGTTTATCATTTGTTAAAAAGGGGGAATTGTTGAGACAATATTAGGAACTGTCAAGTTTCGAATATTGGGTCGACGTTTCATCTAATTGTTTTGATGATAACAAACCTCATGAGGTACTATTGTTCATATAAGCATTCCAAGGACATACACATTTACAGGAACCAATGAAGGTAATGAAGAAGTAAAGATGTGGAATTGTTCCTAGCAAAACCTATTCTACGTATTAAGAGAAGAAAGGCAAAGAAGCCCTTTTGCGGAACTGTCTTATGCATCACGTGAAGAAGGGCATAAGTGTCCATGAGTGAGGACATCACATAGGGACACAAAGGTCGTTATAATTCATGCCTTGCTCCCCAAGTAAAAAAGGATAGAGTTGTAATTTAGTCCTTTGCAAGGACAAGTGCTAAACCCCAGTTAGTAAAAATCGATAGAGATGCACTAGGGTTTTGGTGTGCTTGAGCAAATAGTAAAAATCCAAGATTGAGAGCACCGAGAACATTCCAAGGTAGAACAAAGAAGAAGAAGACATCGGCGGCAAGTTTGCGATCTCAGTGGAGACAAGAGGCGATTCCGAAGCTAAAGGGAACTGTGACAGAGATATCGATTAACCGATATCGGTTAACCGACAAGTAACGATACGATTAGAGTTATTGAGATTTAATAACCTAATATCGGTTAACCGGACATCGGTTTACTAGTTGAATATTACCAAATAATTATATATTTTTTCAACTCTCAATTAGTTTTTTTTATAACCTAACAAACATAGCCTATAAATGAGATGATTTTATTTTTTTTTAAAAAGGTAGTATATTTTAAAGGTGATTTTATGCAATTTATCCTATATTTGTGGCATGAATACCCTAGAAATGTAAAAGGGGAAAAGAAAAAGGAAGATAGTACGTATTAATGGGGAGAGCCACACAAGGCCGACACGTTCACACAAAAACAAGGGAGGTTGACAAGACTTTACTTGTACGGACAGTAGCGATAAACAGCACCAGATGCCCTTCCTCCAATCACAGATCGACAGCGCATTGCCATCCTGGTCAATAAACTTGTACGGACTCCGTTTTCTGGTTTTCAGACTTCTGAATACCACTCTTCCTTTTCAACCTACACCCATACTCTACTCTCCGGTTTCTCCTGCATCCTCTTATTAGCACTACTTAATTTTATATAAAATTTATATTCATCATGAATATAAAAAGGTTCTAATCTTTCTTTTTCTTTATGAGAAGAAGAAAGATTCGAATGTTACACCCAAATAAAATCGAATATCAATACACAGATGTGGATAATTTCTTAAATATAAAAAGCCAGTACATGTAGTATAAATCAAGAGCCATATCAAAATAAGATATCATCGACACCATTAGGCTATGGCTCTTGATTTATACTACATGTACTGGCTAGCCTATATTACGCTATGCCTTTATTTTGATACAGATGAAAAAGAAATAAAGTTTGTGTTATTAAAATTTGACCTTAAACTTTGTATAAACTCTTCAATTTTCTTTAAAAAATAAAGTTAATATACTTTTTGTTAAGAATAAACTCTTAATTTTTATTTTCGGTGCTCCCAAATCACCTTCAATTCATATGCTTTTACAATTAGTTTGTGACTTGTGAGAGCAACCTGCATTTAAAAATACTTAAAAGTGACTTTCTGAACAATTTAATTGAATAACAATAGAATTATACAAATTTCTGTATTTGGAATGGATGGCATTTTCCTAGTTATGTTACTATAATTTTTCATTAATATGTGGATGGTTTTGTTTAAGATAAAGTATTGCACTAGATTATGTGTGATGTTAAACAACTTTTACAATAGGTCACGCATCACATCATCTGTCATTGTTTACACCGGAGTTTTTTTTTTCTCATTAGTAAAATGTTTATAAATTAGCTCGAATTGTCCTAATGCCCCAGTTTAGGAATGCAGTTTGTTTAAAGGGTACTTTATACAGTACATTCGTTGCTTCTTTTAAATAATTATTTCGAGCATTCTATATTAGGGGTGGTTTTATAAAATAATACACCCTCTTTTTTTAATCTGTAGGAAACTAATGTATTGGGCATGTTTGTGATCCTTCTGAAGTATCAACTATCAAGCTAAATCCTATTTGGTGTGAATTACATATATGCTTTTTCGATCCACTTGACAAATAAAAAACTTGTGGTACGGTTCATTTGAACTCCTAAATTTAACCATAAATAATATTTTAACAAAGAGCTTTTTTGGTCTTGGACCATTGGAGTCGAAACAAAAACCTTATAGTACTACTTAAGATTCTTACCGTTTGACAAGATATCCAAAAGCTGTAATAAAGAGTTCAACGTGAAACTCTTTATAAACATAAAAATCTGCATCTTAAGTAGACAACTATATAATTTGCAGAAGTGAAATTTCTATGTACATAAAGTCCCAGAAAATCAAGGGCATCCACCAGAGGGAAAAACTTGGGATTCTTTTTTTCTTAATGAAAAAATATATATTACCAAAGGGGTTAAATGGTTAATGAAGGGCATCCACCAGAGAGGAAAACTTGGGATTCTTTTTTTTTCGTAATGGAAAAATATATATTACCAAAGGGGTTATGTAACCCTAGAAAATTACATAAGAGTACAGTTTTCTATTTTATAGTGTAAATAGACAAATTCGACTTCTTAAACAACAACAACAATATTGACCCAGTTCAGTTCACTTCAAAGAGAATCTGGGGGGTCAAAATGGAGACACCCATGGCGTAACATAGAGGAGGTGCGATCGAGAGACCTAAGGAGACAGAAAACACAAGCACAAAACAACAGTAACGAGCAAAAAACGAAAACCGAACAAAAACGAGAGCAAGACCAAAGACAGAACAAAAGAAGCAAAAACAAAAACAAGAACCATAAAAGCAAACTCGAAGAACCAGAAGAACAAAATAAAGCGAGAAACCTAAACTGCCAAATACCTCAAGCGAAAATCATCTGTCCAAGTGACTAGATGTTGTCTGCCACTCGTATCTCTCTTTTATCAAAGCTTTCTAAAGGCATTATTCATGAGAGTCGAACAGTGATCCCATATTACTATCTCAAGGTTCTAACTGATTGACTAGATGCTCGAAGGTAAAGCTTAAATTATATAGACTAATGGAAGTGCTTACTTTGTTTTGATAAGCCAAGCATTAAGCAAAAATTCTATGCAATATATTAACATGTAAACCCAAAATATCTTTTCAGACGGGTCATTTCTTTGTGTCTTGGTAGTGTACATGAATATGTTTACATAAAAAGTGATGCAAAACTCAACCTTTGTTTTTGGTAGAAATTGGATTATTTCACCCTCTAGCTAGAGTCTAGAAGGAGACGCTAGCGATGGAGCTAGCTACCTCAATTCCGAACCAACAAAATATTGACAACGAACTGTCCCTCTTGTACCTGACTCTGATTATTGTTTTCAGAATTTCGGATTTTGCAATTATTTATTTTGTCACATCCCACCTCTTCTGTATATGTGTATAAATAGAAAGTATATAGCAAAGTTAACAAACCCCCCCCCCCCCCCCCCCCCTAATAAACACAATGAAAAATATACCACTCTTTCCCAATTTCACTCTTCCTTAATTGGCTATATATACATATTTATCCCAAAAGCTCAATCCCCAAACCAAACACACCACATAAATGGAAACCCCACCATTCACTCACTAACCAATTCTTCACTCCTTACCACAAAACAACAAACATATATCTTCATCTCTTTTCCAAGCTAGCTAGGTACGTTTTCCCTTACAAATCCATCTTAATTGGCTATATATATAACCCTAATTTATGTATTGATCTGGTTTTCTGGCAAGAAGAAGAAGAATGGGGAGAGGAAGAGTGCAACTGAAGAGGATTGAGAACAAAATCAGCAGGCAAGTGACCTTCTCCAAGCGAAGGTCCGGGCTTCTCAAGAAAGCCCATGAGATCTCCGTCCTTTGCGACGCCGACGTCGCCTTGATCGTCTTCTCCAACAAGGGCAAGCTCTTTGAGTTTCCTTCTCCTCCTTCCAGGTTTTTCTTTCTTCATTTTCTTCTTCTTCTTATAATTTATATATGGATCTACCATAAAAAGATTTGATCTTTTGAGCTTTGCAAATTTCTTTTGGGTCTTAATTGAATTTCATGTTTAAAAAAACAAACATTTACTCTTGACTTTGCTTTGTAAAATTCTTGCTCATCTCTTTCAAGTTTCAACTTTTCCCACTACCCTATCTACTTGCTCATCTCTACTTAATTTACTTTGTATTGGGAAGTGAAGAATCTTTTCTGGGTTTATTTTACCATGAAATATACTACTTGATATCATTTTTATTGATCTGTTTTAATTTTATGGATACATGATATATTTGTATTTATATACAGTAAACTACATTTACTGATCGACCTCCTTTTTTTTCAGTACTGTAGATTTTCATCATCTCAATTTGACCGTTATGTATGCTTTTCTTATAGACAAGGATCAGTCCAGAATTTAAGCAAGAAACTCATAAAATATAATTAAAAAACACTAAACACTCAAATCCTTTTCCATCTCTATATTGTTTTGTTGGTTTGCAACTCGAATTAAATAAATTTCCTGTTATTATGTTGTGGTTGCCATTATTATCCGTTGCTTTTCTTACATGGTCTGTTTTCAACAGACACTACGTAGCGCTGATTGGTCTAGGCAAAAAGCCAGTTAATCTTTCTACGTACGCTACTAATATATAAAATTAGTTAACAATTAATTTGTAAATTCAATATTTACTAAAGCTACTATATTTTAAGATTACTATATTGTTTATACTCCTTGGGTAGTGGACTGGGTGACCACCTCAAACTTTGTCGGAGTACAAGGATAAAATGGTGAAACCCTCAGCTAGCTCTCCCATCCTCCTTGAGCTCTGTGTTCTGGGTTATTAAGGGTTATTTCATGAATACTAACCTAGTATGGTAGTATGATTTCATATTTTGATTTCTTGATTAAATCTTGAAGTTTATTTGAGTAAAATGAGTAGGGTTTATAGGGGCCTTGGGCAATGTTAACATCATTCAATCATTTGGCTATCTATTTGTACTCTTAGGTGGAAACTAGGGTTCAAGACTTTTAGTTACATATGTTTAATCTTATGTATGATATTTGGTTTTGATCTTAATTCAGCGCGATATGTTTGTGTTTCTTTTTTCATCTAAATCTTACTCTAGCTTGATATTTAATGTGTTGCATGCATTACTGAATCCTGTTAGAAAATTGTTAAACTAGACTGTTTGAGCTTGTTCAGGTTCAGATTGGCTAGGCGTTTGCATCTAGACTGTTTGAGCTTGTATTGATAATTGTTAAACTCTATTGCTAGAATGTTTACTATAACATGAACTCATAAGTTCAATAACTTCAATGTGAGGTCTTTAATTGCATATCTTGTGATTTACTCACAATTAGAGCTCTCCAGATGACCAACATGAGGTATTAATCCAAAAAAAGATTACCTAGATTATCCAGGTTGGGTCAGACCGGTTTTAATCATATTCGGTTAAGTCAATTTTGGATTGGAGACGCAAAGTTTCTCATCAGAACTTAATGTAATTGATTTGGCCATATTTTTTATAGTTCTAGATACATAGGTTAGAAAATTGATGAATTTGATTGAACATTTATATATGGATGATTGGATGTTAGCCTTCTTACATGATGAATTCTTATTTTCGTATGTGCAGCATATGTTATTCGACATTGAATATTTGTTCTCCATTTCATTATCATCTGCATGTTATATGCATTGTTTCAAATGAGTTGATTGATCAAAACGCCTCTATGCTTGACATAATTTGTACAATCATTTAGAATAATAATATACAGAAGCATGTACTTTCTTCAGTTTATGATGAGCACAAGTTGAAATTCCTCCCTCTATATATAGCTTGTATGTCTCAAGCATAATTGCACAAATGTTAAATATCATCACAACAAAAGGCTAATTGATATTATTAATTTATACTGTACTTGCTTCCTCATTTGGGTTTATAAACTTTGAGACTTTTTAAAAACTTTAATCTTCATCTTCATAAAAGAGTAAAACTTATCATTCTACTTGTTTACAATTACAAGAATGATGATGTCTTGTTGAAGAAGGCGTGTACAAAGTTTGAAATGTTACTTAAAGCCATAATGAAAGATGGATCAACTTTGCTTGGAATGTTTATTGGTCAGTAGCTAAGTTTTGGCATCGATCGGGATAGGGAAAGGTTTTGTGAACTTTTGACAAAGCTTCTATCCTTAAATGATGTCATCTAACTTACTAAATAAAACATGGATTACCTAAGACATGCCCGCTTAACCTAAACTACGGAGTAACTTAATAAGGATCACTTGAGGATCAAATATGAGGATAAATCAAAGGATTTGAGGACAGTAATGCTTCAAAACGATCTAAGGACGGTTAAAACCTTAGACCAAAAGTAGGAAAACTTGTCTCCAAGTCTTCTGGTGATTTTGCTTATCAGCTTTGGCTATGTTAATTTTACGTGTTTGATCATTTCATTTTCTGGTGACACAGCTTGGACCGGATTCTGGAAAGGTACGATAGATACTGTCACACGGAGACACAACCTGATGCACCAAATTCCGAGTCCCAGGTATATATGAGACTTTGATCCTATATCCTATCTTATTAGTTGATATAATATCTGGTTACTATAAGCAAAAGTTTATATTTAGCATCTTTCTGTGGATTATTGATTTTGCTAATGAGTTCTAAAGTGTACAAATGCTGTTGATTAGCCTTAAAAATACTTGATTTACCCTAGTTAGCTTTTGGAATATTGTAAGAAGGCTATGCTTAATGAGATTTTTGAAAAGAGCTGTCTTTTCTTGTTTTGATAGCTAAAATGATTAAATCCTTCTACTAAAAAAACAATCTAAAACTATGCCTTTTCAGGATTAATGTCTGTTCAATTAAATGTTTAAGAGTTTTCTGACCTTGTAAGTTGGTCATTCTGGACAGGAATGCTGGTCTATGGAATACCCTAAGCTGGCATCGAAACTTGAAGTCTTACAAAGGAACATAAGGTATTATTACATTATGTCAATACCCTTTTGCAATAAGGCTATAAATTAAAAAAAAAACTTCAGCAATTTTAGAAAATTTTAGGTCAAGAGTAACAAATGACAATGTTGAGACTAGATACCATGATGCATTATGAAATCACTTATCTTTCATACCAAAAGTTGTAGCGCAAGTATATGATTGTTCCTGTGTATATATGCAGGAACTATATGGGAGAGGAGCTCGATTCCTTGGGCCTACGCGAACTACAACACTTGGAGCAACAGCTTGACAGTGGTTTAAGGAGACTTAGGACCAGAAAGGTATTAAAAATACATTTCCAATTTTATTCATTTTAATTGAATACATACATTATAACAATGTATGGATTTCTAGTGTGTACAATATTATGGGTTTCATTTGACTGAATGCATTAATCTGACTTATTGCCCTTTTGCAGAACCAACTCATGCATGAATCAATATCTGAGCTTCAGAAAAAGGTAGGATAACATTTAGTTTACATTGCTACATTGTATAAACTTTTCAATCTCATTTGTATAAACTTTTACTTCATCACTATATCTCACCGTCTATTGGCAGGAGAAGGCGCTGCAGGACCAAAACAGCACTCTAGCCAAAAAGGTAAGTGAACAAACCTCACAACTGTTGTAATTTCATTGACTTGGAAGAATGCTGTAAACTGTAAACTCTAATGTAAGTTAACTTGAAACAGATCAAAGAGAAGAAATCAGAGCAAGCTCAGCCAGCTGAGCAAAGCTATGACCAAAATCCTGCACCTTACTTGCCTGTGATCTCCCATCCACACCCTCTTCATTCTGTTTTGATTGGGTATCGTCTCTTTTTTTCTCTTGCCTTGTTTGTCTCCTCTTTCAGGGTTCGTTTAATTGAATGGTGTTAGTGCAATTTCTGGGAAGATATTTCTCGGAATTTAAATTCCCATGAATTGTACTTGACGGAAGTTGTGAAAATGTATTTGGTGAATTTTAATTACAAGGGGGAAATGAACACTTGATTATACAATAAGTGTAAAATATAAATCATGTTTCTGGATACAGACCTGCTTTCCAAGGAAGAGAATTGATGGGAGAAGCAACTCAGATTCAATACCAGAACTCTGCAATGCCACCATGGATGCTTCACCAATTCAGCCATTGATAACAACGGAGGCCATTCCTTTTTCTTATTCAAAGAGAAAGGGAATGAGTAAACAGACAGTACTGAAAGAATATGCTTATGTATTATAACTAAGCAATATAGCTTGGGCATAAGATTTGGTTTGTAGTATATATTCCAAGATTTCTCCTGAGAAAGAAACAGTTGAGCTATCTCATATCAGAAAAGCGCGAAAGAAAGCTATATATGAAATGATTATGATGATGCTAAATCAGTAATGTATTAAGAGTGGCAGGCATAAAAAAATGCTACATGTTAAAGCCCTTTTTCCCCTTGATAATGTATTCAGAGTATTAAGATTTAAAATCTATATTTGCATTGTACTAATTTGTAAAGGTCATAAAGACAACAATGGTGCGAGATTTATTGTCTGCAAATAATAATTCAGCAGTGACATCAGTAGAAAATACAACAATTAGTACTTTTACAAAGTTTTCATATTCATACAGTTGAATCTGTCTGTCACATAATATTCAGTACAATAATGTTCTTTGTGCAATTTTTACATAATTTTTCAGATCTCTTGACACTAATAATAGCCAAGAAATTTGAAATAAGTTAGCCTAAATGGGTCCTTCACTCTTCGTCAGAGTTCAGCTTGTTCCAAAGCCAGGATCCTCATCTCCTAAGTTGAAGTCGCCAACGTCAATTGAGTGGTCCCTGTACAAATACATTCAGTATTAGAAAAATACCATACTATTTATTCATATTATTAAGACAAGAATATATGAATGTGCAGAACCCAGAGTAAGTACTCAGCCTTGTGAGCATATTGAGATCAAACTACTACAAAAAGATATGCCAAAGATTTTCACAAAAGAATCCATCAGAAAATTTAAAGATCTGAACATCTGAGCAAGGAAAATCATATGCACTAGCATCAGCAAAAGCATCCTTAAAGGGTTGATTTTTCCACAGAACCAGAAGGCACTTGCACCAGAACCACACCTTTCATAGAACTTCATTACGAACTTCTTTTTTGAATTTTTTCCCCCTTCATGTGCACATATTCAACTTCTTTTCCAAATCTAACCTCTGCTCCTACTAACCTACCTAAATCAAAATCAGAGGCAGAATCATAATACCATGTATCATAAACTTTAAAAGAAGATCAACAAGGTACCTAATTAACTTACAGAAAAAAGAAGGGGGTGAGAGGTATAGTGAAAATGAGGATGGAAAATATAAAACCCAATCTAAACTCTTGGATACAAGCACAACCCATCTTTTCCTTATAGATATTTCACAAGTACGAATTATTCTGTGCAAGTTAAAGTTTGAAACTTGTGGGAATGTAATCGAACTTGAGGACCACAAAATTTCCCAGGACATAATCAAGTTTCCTGAACTTCTTGGCTTATCAGGGAATGTAATTCGTTTATGCCTTCATATTATGAAATTGGATTATTTCGGAAGCAAATTAAATAGCAGTACGAGATTAGCCCGTGAACTATTCTAAAGTATTACAAGAGGAGTATATTAAGATGAAAAGCAATGCGATCACAGCTAAAAGTCCTACTATTGATTCTGTGTAAGTATATCAGAGTCATAGTAATGATTATACACTTTATTAAAGCAAGAATGCAAGAAATGGAACTATTAATGATAAGAGAAGTGATACCTCAGTCTATTGCACAGGCGTACCAAGGCATCAGAGCTGGTTCTGTATGCCACATCCTCAACCACAGCAGCATTTGCCAGAGTAACACTGTCAGCAAGATTGAATTCACATAGCTCCTTAAGAGAGCAAGCATCAGTTAGTACAGCAGAATGACCACCTCCAGCTGCCAGTTTCCTTACTGCTCCAACACACCTGAAACAATCATCCATTCAGCAAAAGGGAAAAACAATTGTGAAACCTGATTCACAAATTCAAATAACAGTTACTATGGAATATCTTACCAATCAACTGGAGAAGGGTACCAAGCATAAGTAGATTTTTCATTAGCTGCTTGGCCATAGCTATTATAACCCCACCCATGGATTCTCCCTTCTGTTGTCGAGATAAGTGTGTGTGAATGCCCACAAGCAACAAGTTGAACGCCACTTGGGATAACCAAAGCTGGAATATTTCGAAGCATCTTTTCAGAGTCTTTGAAAATGAATGATGCACATCCAGCCTGTGGGCCAAGTCCTAACTGACCCAACTGGCCACCTCCCCAAGCATAGAGTGCGCAATTTATAGTGACAGCACAGGTATGTACACCTCCACATGCAACATTCTTAATGAAGATCCCATCTAGTCCAACAACCCGTCTGGGCAATAGCTCCTTGTCTTCAGCCTGAAGGGAGCAATGCCCAAGTTGACCCATGTTGCCAAGACCCCAAGTATAGCTGAGTAAAAAAGTAAGAGTGATTGTTCAATAACAGAGATACTTTAATTATAACAACATTTTTTACGCAATTGTGTTTCTTTGATTTTTTTTTTTGGTTTTGAAGTTGAAGAGGTAATTAGCTATTAGATCTCTTTCATTCTTTATGTATCAGTGAAAACTTGGGATAATTTTAAAAGGAATTTAAAGAGCTGCAAATTGTTTACATGTGGCATGAAGAAAACCAAATTCTAAATCTTTCTTGAGAAGATTCCCTCAAAAGAGATTTTCAACTATTTTATAAGAATGTTCATCAAAGAGGTCATCTATAAATACTTACATCTCACCATCTTCTGAGATTGCTGCAGTGTGGTACTCTCCACAAGAGATCTGATTGATCTTCACTAGCTCAGGGGCTTCATCAAGATGTTTTGCAAATCCGTTAATAAGACGAGGACCCTGTAATCCTTCACATGTAAAACCTCTTCCAAGCTGACCACATTCATTATAGCCTGGTTGACAAGAACAGGAATGAATGTTGTAATTATTACAATGCCAGTTGTTTCTCCAACAGGATCCAGTGACATGTAATGTACATTGAACACTAATGCAGGTTCATATTTATCACTTAAATGATTTTATATGTAAGTAGCAAGGATACTATTTTCAGCCCCAAGAAAAACTACTGGAAGAGAAAGTTAACGGAAGTTGAAGATCTTACCCCAGGCTTGCAGAAGGCCATCCTCTGACAAGGCTACAACGTGTACTGCTCCACAAGAGACTTGGCGGATAATCTATAATAGAATAGACAACATTAATATTATAAATCAAAATTAAAACACATAGTATCAGAACAATTTATTGTTAATCTCATTTCTAAAGCATAACTGTTACATGCATGGATTGCATATTGCAATCGCTACAAATGTTGAAGGGAGCTAAATGTGATTTTACCTCACTAGAAAAAAGGTATCACTAATATATAATGGCAACATTACAGCTCTTCCATTTTTGAAAATTTTGCAGAGACAAAATTTCAAATTCTAAGTGGAGATAAAGAATCTTCAAAAATCTATTCCTGAGGTACACTCATCTCCCATTACAAAGTATTAGCAATATAAATTCTTAAATGTGGGACAAAGAATGTCAATACCGTATTTGGTGCAAAAGCTCCCCAAAATAACCGAGGGTAATCTGAACCCTGACATAAAAGACACATATAAGGATGCAACGAAGATTGCTGACTAACAAAGAAAACAGTAAGCTCAAGTACATAATAGACACGAGCAAATTACCTGATTTTGGCCCCAAACCCAAAGTCTTCCAGTAGATATGGTTCCATCATTCTGACGAGGTTCAGCAATAGCAGCAGTGCAATTTGCTCCACAGGATACGGATTTGACAAATTCAGTCTCCAAATGCTTCACCTTCTTTGGATATTTAACATTCTCCTCAGTTCCATCCCCCAACTGACCAAAGTCATTTGCTCCTGATAAAGCCATTGCTGTCCTTAGACCTCTAACTCAGAATAAGTATGAACATTCACGGCAGCAAATGTGCCAAGAAAAAGAAAAAAAAACCACACAAATATGAGTTACGAATGGCATGAAAGCAGCTGAAATCAGAAATGTTAAGTAGAAAGATCGTTCATTTATCATATGTATACAAATTAACTTTCATATTTGCACCAGAAGACTGAATATTGTAGCCGACCACTAGATACTTGAACAATCCTATCTCAGTCTTCCTTTAATTACCACTTTCAATGGCAACATTTTCCCCCAAAAATTATTTGAGCTTTTGTCTACATCATCTAAGGCAATCAAGTATATTTCCAAGTTCCAACAGACCCATTTCCATAAAATAAGAAGCTCAGCACTCCTATTCTGTTTAGACTGTCATTTCCAGATGGAGATTTTTTCTTCTTACCATCAAGTATGTACCACATAATAGTTTCCAATTTCCAATTAACAAAGAAATCCATTATCCAAATTGCAATTTCGCCTTCCAGCAATCCAAATAATGCATAAAACATCTTACAAAAATAGAAATGTAATTTCAATTTCGAAAACTAGGGTTTCCGAAGTTACACAGAATGGATTCAGAGTCAATCAAAAAGGGGAGATTGAGGAGAAGATCTGAACCCCAGGTAAAGAGCGACCCATTGGAGGCGACGGCAGCGGTGTGCTCTCGACCACAGGCAACGTCCAGCCAGCGAGTGGGAGTCGCCGCCCCTTTCTCCGTCGGACAACCGAAAAGCTCCGGCGGAAGTTGTCTGGGAATCCTTAAGCTCCGATCGTTTTCTTTCCTCCCCGTCTGGCCCCGCTGGTTATATCCCCAAACGTAAATCGCGCTCTTCGTCGGCACCGTCGCCGGGCGTGGAAACTCGCCGAAAATATCGTGGATGTCCATTGTAATTTGTAATAGAGCTTACAATTCGGGAATCGCCAGGCAAGCAAAAATCGATTAAAAAAAGGGAAATCTAAATTTCCTTTATTTGTAGCGAAAGATTATAATTGATCGAAAATGGTTCTTTATTGAGGTGTCGAGCGAGGGATTGAATGCGGGTATGAGACGAAGATCGGAGAAGGACAGGGAGAAAGAGATGAGGGGGAAACGGGAAATGGAAAAAACGACAAGACTAAAAATGATTAATAACGGATTTTCCCTAAGTTTGGGAAAGGTAAATTGGTTAGAACATGTCGGTGTAGTATATGTTTTGTCGTAAAATAAGTCTAGTGATTTCTCTCTCTGGTACAATGATTCATTTCTCTTTTTACAAAGCCTTATTTGAAAGGAAGAGAATCAATCCTCAATCCTCAATCCTCAATCCTAAACTCTCAAATTCAAATAATGATATTTTTTTTGTGGTACATGGGTAATCATAAAAGTGGTGGTTTATTTTGAACCCCTCTAGACTTTCTAATTAATCAATTATCTATAGAAATTGTATTTACATACTGTTGGGGCCTCCGCAATTTGGCCCAAGAGGAAAGTCATTCAGCCCAATTTCGGCAGTCTGACTGAACCGTTAGAGAAGAGAGGGTGATGGAGTAATCAAAGGGGGACGAGAATTTCGGACTTCATGGTCAAACGGCAACGGCTAAGCCATTAACGACGAAGGCGAGATTTCCGGGATATGTTAGACGCTCTGCAAACGGTCAGAAGAGAAGAAACGGGTATAAAACCAAGCTGAGGCGAAAGGGAGGGGACACGGATGACTGACTACTGAAACTCCCTCTACAACAGAATCTCATCTTTCATTTTCGTCATTTCACTTTCAGTCGAGTGTTCTTGAATATTTTGGAGATAGCTTATCACGATCACGATCGCAATATACGAATATTAATTTGCTCATAATCTGTTTTACATCTTTTGTTTGATCCTACATCTTGCCCATAGTTCATAACGCGTTACTTTTATTTCTTGATTAGGATTTCCCTATTTTCAGCAGGTAACGTGTTAGTACGATTATCCTGCCAAAACACATACTATTTTCAATGATCCAATGTAACTTAAACTTTCAATAAAATCTTCTAGCAAAAAATATTAAACCATAAAAGTTTGAAAAATAAGTTGATATCTAGATGAAAATGAATTTTGATGGTTTTAAGGTTCCGTTCGAACGTACTAGTTGGAGTTGGAACGAGAGCTGGATTCAGTAGATGAAGTTGGAACAAGAGCGGAATTTTGCCGAGGAGCTGGAACTGAAAATACGAGTTGAATCCGCTAATGAATATTCGGTAGGTCTAACTGGAGAAATATTAAGGTAGATATAATTACCTAAATGGGCTTCATTAATGATCTAAAATGACCAAAATACCCTTATAGATAGAAAAAACTATAGCTCCCAACCACACCCTCCTAATCATGTGTGGTCGTATTACCGTAGATGAATTAGGGGGGTTTCTATTCAATTGCTCTCTCGTTCCATCCCTAGTAGTCGCAGACGACACAACCACACCCTCTCTCGTTTAATCAATTTCTCCCTCGTTTCATCAGTCTTGCTCTCTCGTTCATAGGACGATCGTCGACGTCGGGCGACAATGCCCCTCGCACGCGTATCCAGCAGCAGCATCACTGTCGCAACAGCAACCCGTCGGCGTCGGGCACAATCGAAACCTGAGCATCCAGAACTTCAAGATCGAAAAGACGGAGCCGAAGGGCCTCAATAGAGCGTTGTTGTCGTCTATCGAGAGATCCGACCAGATCTGGAGTCGCATTGCCGAACAAAAGACTCGACTGCTTCACCCTCTCTCTTCCAAAAAATAGAAGCCAAGATAAATTTTACTTCTAAAAAGTTTTAGTTCGACTCGTGGCCTTACTAGAGCGAAAGGGCCTTTCATCCTTTTTTTCTTTCACTTTTCACTTCCTACCTTATCTCCTCTTCCATTTCTCCATTGTAACACCCCGATAATTTATAAGAGATTGAGGTGCTACCCATGTCAACAAGAGCTCTTCCTTTTCAAGGTCCAAGTGAGGACAAAGAACTCTAAAGTTAAGCGTTCAAGGGCGAGAGTAGTACCAAGATGGGTGACCTCTTGGGAAGTCCTCAAGTTGGCATAGGATAGCGCTTCTAAGGTCTCGGGCTTTACATCCATGTTCGATCTTCTTTACCAATTTTCTTTCAACATTGTCCAGGGCTGACGACGAGATTATACGTCGTCTTAAGAGCTGGTAATAGGAGATTTATGATTGAGCTTTTTATTTGCCTTGATCTTATTGTGATTAACAACATCATAATAATGATCCTTTTGGTTAAAACTTACTTCCAATTCAAGTGGTGAACCAAAGATTTATGGAGGAGAAATCGAGTTAAACGTCAAAAGAGGTAAGCAAATCTAATGTTTTGTTTTTATCTTGTATAGATCCAAAAACATGATTTATTTTGGAAAGAAATCATTTGAAATATTAGGAGGAAAATGAGTTCTGATGTAGAGAATCCCAAATCGGACAAATACAGACATACTCCTCAAAACGATTTTAGGAATAAAGTTCTTACATGATTAAGATTAGGAAGAGATAGGGTTTTTACCTTGGTGATTAGAGAAGCTCAATTGGTAATTAGAGACTCGTGTTGATAACGTGTTATGAAAATGGTTACTAAAGCAACACTACTTAAGCGATATGGAAAGAACACTTTAACAACTTTAAGAGAAAATTTAGATCATTTGAAGAGAGAGAAGGAGAGCAAGAACTTTAGACTATGTATTTCTTGCTCTTCTTTGGTGCAAGTCTTACAATGGATGATGGGTCTATTTATAGGTCGAGAGTGGGTTAAATCTCCATGATTCATGTATGAAATAAGGAGGAGAAGACGATGAATAATTCATCTTGTACAAGTTACCTTCAATCATGCATTAATGCAAATATTAAGTTGGATTTCATAACATCATGTATATTTTATGTAGTAACTTATTCGATAAAATAAAATATTTTCTAACTTTCAAGCGAAAATTATTATAATATGTAGGGAATGTAAAAAATAATTAAATAATATCATAGGTGATTTAATTTTTAAATTATATAATATTATTATAATATACAGGAAAATAAATATTGAAAATACTAAATAATATTTTAATACTCATTAGTTGAATATGGTAAGTAATAGTAATAAATGAGGTAACTTATTATAATAAGCATGAAATTCTTATCAATAGCATATCTTATTGATTTTTTTAATATGGTAAGTAGTAATGATAAATGGGATACTAATATTAAATTAATATCTAGGGAATGTAAATTCTAAAGAAAATTAAGGATAAAGAGGTAAATGAATAATTAAAAATACGTCTATGTGGCATAGTTAGATGGGTGAGACATAGGAGAGAAGGATTCAACTTTAGTAATAGTATATTAATTGATATTGATTTTGACCATTTTAAAAAAAATAATAGAACTTTCATCCTATAATGCAAATTATTTAATAAAAACTTGTCAAGTATAGGAATTTAAATTTGTAAAAATATATGTATAAAGTTCATTTACTATTATTAGAATAATAATTTTATATACTATTTTAATATTATTTGAACAATAAAAATGCATATATATATATTATGTGAATATATTCATAACAAGTTTGAATTAATATGCTAAAATTATCACAACTTAGTACATTAAATTTACTTCAAAAAATAAAATAATTTAATATATTTATTTTAATATGATAAAAAATATATTAGGTTTTAATCTAATCAATTAAAAATAATATAACATAAAATCTACTTGATAAATTTTAATTATGTAATATTTTTGTACAAATATTTTTATGTGGCATATGTTTTAAATTTATGTTAATTTTTTATAAATTAGAATTGTCTTCTAACTTAATAAAATACAAAAATATTTTTTGATTAGAAAATAAACTAATTTAGTTATAAAATAAAAAAAAATCAGAAGTAAGGACATGAGCCGGACTTTTGCAAGAGTTCGGGGGTACCACTTGGAATAATTTTTTTCAAGGCACCATTCAAAAAATCCAAAAACTCGATGATACCAACTAGAATTTTCCTTTAAAATATTATCATGGGGCCAAGTGGCAATGCCTCGATCTAGTTGGGGGGGGGGTCAATGGTTAGGGCACGAGCTTGGTGTTAAATTGGCGAGCGAAGTGTTTGAATTGAGATAGTGTAGGGGTTCATTGAGGGAGTGAAGTTGGATATAAAATTTTGGATTGATTAGATTAAGGCCCCGTTCGGTAAATCGGTACTTATCGATGTTAATGTTGATGTTGATGTTGATGCTGATACTTATGGTTATTAATGTTGACCGTGGAGGCTTATATGAGATACTTATATAAGTTATTTATTTTCCAAATAATTTGGGATGTGTTCGGTAAACTGAATTGTTGATATTTTAAGCAAGATGTAAAAAATTGCTAAAAATAGATTAAAGAAGGGTAAAAAAAATAAAAAATAAAATTTAATTAGAAATCAAATGGGTCCCGCTTACTTATATTTTGGTAGATAAGTTAACTTATTTGACATAAGGTTAGGGGGTGTTGAATATTTTTTCAGCAGATAAGTATCGAATATAAATAACTTATTTCAAATAAGCAAATTTTGCCGAACACATACATAAAAAGAAGCTTATTTTTTCCATATAAGTGACTGGATACTTATAAGTATCCATATAAGTGTTGCCGAATGGAGCCTAAGTTTGAGGTTGGGAAGATAAAATTTTCTATGATGAAGTAATAGATAATTGATGAAAAGGAGATTTATGTCTTTTATTGATGTGATAATAATAAATACAATCTAATTGCAAGCAATGAGAATTGCATAATTTAACTTTTTTTATGAAGATATCGATAAATAACATACAACAAAGCTCCTAATATGTGATGCAATATGGTAGAGCACCCGGGAGTGATATAGTGGAGATTGGGTACGACTAAGAGGAAGGTCAAATATATACTACATTGATACAAAGACCCTCGAATATGGTTTTGCCCGACATGATTTCCTTAACAAGAAAAACATGTGAATAAGAGAATAATGACATATTGCTATGTTGGATGAATTTGGAAATATAAAGAATATTTTTTAGACGTGGAAAGAACACATGAGATATAAAAAAAATCAGTACAAGACTTGAAAGGAAGATATAAAGGAACCAAAGTGTGAAAATTTTAAGCTTGAACCATCACAAACATAAAACTCGTTAAGAGCATTATAAGGGTAGTGGAGGGCTAGTTTTTAGGTCATTTGTGACATGATGATACACCATTATCATGAAGCCATTGAACATGATGACACACCGTTATCATCAAGCCATTGATTTTTAGAAGGGATTAGATGTGTTGCAAGTATCATATGTTTGGTTCAATTGAGTAGTGGTTCAATTGAGCAGGGAAATGAGCAAAAGACATGAGTTGAAGGGTTGAGTGTTGTTAGAAGACTGGGCATTGGGGGTTATAACTTGGCCATGGTTTTACACCAATAGCACCATCTTTTGAATGATTTTGATTATTAATTCTAGGTTAGTTTTTATATGTAGGTGGATGGGGTGGTAAGGGTTTTGGAATGAGTTGAAGATCTAGTTTTGTGGAGTTGGGGTAGTGTGTTGGTCGGTGTCCAATGCAATTGAGGAGAAGATACTATGCTCTTATTTTTCCAAAAATGAGTCTAGGCATTAAAAACGGTGGCCGAACCTGTGTTTGATTAGGAGTCTTCCTTCAGGGCGAGCTCTTTGATGATGAGCTTCTTGTTTAGTTTATTAAAGGATATGAGATTGTCTCGATCATTGACACCATCAATTATAGTTAATACAAGGCATCTAGTATGCGCCCGCTTTGAACACTTATGCTTGTACTAGTCCGAATTAGCATTTCAGCAAAAAAATACAAGGCATCTAGTCTTTTAAGAATATAATTTGTAAGATTTTCTTGAGACACCAAGACCTTTAATGATGCAGGAGGTCGCTCAAAATCCTTTCACGTATTGCATGTGATGAAACCCGAAATAACAGCTACGCTACGAGACAAGAAACAAGATTATTATATTTGAGTGCAAACACTTGTTCCTTTATTTATGATTTTTCCGTGGTAGCGAGGTTACAAACCTACGAGGTTGATGTACAACTTTGAGAATCACACCTAGACCTCCTACAAGGTTCCGAGATCGCACCTAAATGTTGCGAGGTCGATTCTAGGGCGAGGTAGATTTGAGGGTATGATGTAGAGAGTTTTGTGAGTTTCTGTAGTGAGATTTTAGGCGTGAACGAGGTCCCTGCGCGACTTTGGGGTCTTTCTGTGGGTTTCTCCTATCTGTAGCGAGGTTTTTTGACGATGTTCCTATCACGTCGATCTTTAACAAGCAAGAGAGTTCTTGATTTCAAGTGGTTTTTCGACCCCTTCTTCCTACGAGGTTCTTCTCTATTTATAGAGAATTGGGGGGCCGAGTTTAGGCCAATGTTCGATGTGGGATGCTCGAAATAAGGGTTTTTGATTGGTCCATGAGTGAGGTCACTTGTGATCGGTTTGAGAGTGAGGTTGCTGGTGATTGGTTCGGGAGTGAGGTCGCTTGTGATTGGTTCGAGCGGGCGGGTGTATTAGTAGAGTCGGTGACGAGGTCGAGACCTCGTCCCGGGATGTTTGAGAGACCTCGCATCCGTCGGGAGTTTTGTTTTTAAATAACCGGGCATGGACGTGGGTCCCTAAACTGCCCATGGGGGTCCTTCTGGGCCCACTTTTTGCTTTTACTGTTTTGGACATCATCACAACCCCATGGCCTGGGGGCCTCGCCCCGAGGGCCGCAGGGCATAAGTTCCCTGGATCCGCGAGATGCGGGGTGTTTTTTAGAGGTTTATGAAGTTCTCGAGGTTGGGAGGGCGCTTTGCGAGGTGTGAGGCTCTGTACTTAGGTGTTCTTCTTGTTCTGCGCGGATGAAGATTCTTGGGCCTTTTCGCCATACTTTGCTTAGTGGTCCGTCCAGGTGAGACAGGCTTAAGAAGCCTTTCGGGAGTGGGGGAGGCTCAAATCTGCTCTATATAAGGGCGTATCTCACACGCCTCCCCCTCATCTTCTCTCTCCAACATTTTCACTCCTTCTCTCTCTTTATCTCTTCGGTTTCTTCTGAGCGGTTTCTCCAGACGGTTTCCGACGAGCTTTTTGCCGTTCGCCAGTTGCGTCACCGCCTCTCGTTCGCTGACCTTTAAACAAGTAAGTTCTTGATCTTCTTCCTCCTATCTTTTGGTATTTTTTGCCTTTGATTCTTCCTTTGTTCGCTTTTTGTTGATAGGGTTTCTCGGCCAACAAATAAATTTGTAAGTCAAGACCCCGCTGAGTACAGTGGAGTCAGGATCGTTCCACAGGAAGCAAGGTTGTTTGTCTATCAATCTAATAAAAATTCAAATAAAATCAAGCAAAACACTAACGAGATGCCTCGTTAACGACCTTGTCAGGATCGTTACCGAACCACCGAACACAAAAACACCAATTAACGAGCTAATAAAATTCTAACTAACACTCGGTACCAAGCAAGTATTCAGCAACGAAGATTTATCAGAAATAATGCAATAAAAACAAATATCTAGGATAAGGGACACCACAACATAGCCAAGCATAAGAATTCGTAAGAAGATAAATCATGCCTTTAAATACATAGAGTCATCAACTTTCATTGACTAGACAAGTAAATTAATCTATTTTCATAAACTAACTCACTCAATTGCTTGTTTTGGATCTAAAGCTTGAAACTTCCGTTTGCAAACAATATCAACCTTCAAGTTACTAACTTTCTCTTTCAATCAAGTTAAAACTCAAATTACCTCAACTCCCGTTTCGGTATTAAGCACAACAAACAATTTCAATAAAGATAAAAGGCATTCAAAACACTATCTTACTTCATCAAACATGCTCAACTATGCCGGGCTTAACCCCGACCCTAGAAAAATAGACTACTCACTACTCATGATAAACAAACTAAAAACTTCCATAAAAACAAACATTGAAACAAAAACTCAAACTTAAATTAATAAAAAAAAATATCGTCTTACAGAGAATCAGAGAAAAACCAAAACAAAACAATCACCGAACACAAACTCGATCAACGAACCTCGGAAACCGTCGTCACCGAACCTCCTCACCGACTTCCGATCCGGCAGCCTCTCCTTCGGCCTTCCTTCTCCTCCAAAACTAGCTCTAAAACTCTACTCCAAAATTCGACCCCCCCTTTTTCTATGCTAGATAGAAGGGTATTTATACTAGAAAATCCTACAAAACTAAAAAGGTTGAAAGATAAAAACTTTCCTAAAAAGATAGAAACAATCTCTAAAAGATAGAAATAAAATCTAGAAAGATATTAAACCCTAAAATACATATTCTGATCACCCATAAAGATTCTAAAAGATACTCAACCGATACGGAAATAAATTCCCGCTCAGGATCGGTGAATAATAAAATAATACTCCGAAATCTTCTTCTTCGTGGCCTCGTTAACGACCCTTCACAGCCTCGTTAACGAGCTTGGGGTTATGTTTTCTTCAACACCTCCTCTCGATCTCTTGAGCTTCGACTTCTTAAATCTTTGCACTCTTCCGTCCTTCACTGTGATGCTCCAAATTTAGCTCCATTTAGCTCCTTTCCTAGCTAAAACCTGCAAGATACACAAAATAGCGTAGATTCCACCCTTTTCGTAGATTTATGCAAAACTAACTAAAAACACTTAAAACTAAACCTAAACTAGACAAAATTAATCCTACTAAATAAAGAAAACCTATCAAAAACTATACCAAAAATGCGAACATCACTTTTTGCCCCGTGTTTTGTAAGGGCGACGGTGTGTCGCCCGGTGTTTCGCGCCGGTGTCACGGTGGCGAAGCGGCGGTGGCAGGGTTGTGTGTTTTTTGGCGTTTGCCTTTGTCATTTTTTCTTTGTTCTTTCTTCGTTCCGTTTTGCATCTGGGTGGGTGTTGGTGATTTTTGGGTGTTTCTTTGTTGGCTGCGCGGCGGCGTTGGGGGTGGTTCTTGTTCCGTAGTGCCCTTGTTTCCCCTTGGTTTTTCGTCTCCTCTCCTTTCTTTTCGTTCTGCTTTTCTCTTTTTTTTTCTTTGTGTTACGCTTCGGGGGGCAGTGTTGCGGCGGTGAGACAGTGGGGGGGGGGGGGCGGTTGCCGCCGTGAGGGTACCGCTGGGCTTTTGGGTTTATTGCTTTTCTCTCTCTTCTTTTTTGCTTGGGGTGGCGGTTAAACTTCCGCTTCTCCTCCCACCACTTTTCGAATTTCGAAAACCCTCGGGAGCCCAAACGTCATGATGTCGAATTTCGAATTTCTCTTTCTCTTTCCTTTCTTTGCCGTCCTATCTTGTCAGAGTAGCCCGTAGGATGCCACGTGGCCTTTCCTTTTACGACCTCGCGTTGCTTTGTCCCCCGAGGTTGCGACCTCGTGCCCATTTTCTCCCGAGGTTATGATCTCGCGCTTTTTCCTTTTCGAGGTTATGACCTCGTGCTCTTTTCTTTTCGAGGTTATGATCTTTGTGCTTTGATCTCAAGCTCGACCTCGTCCTTCCTTCTTCCCCGGGGTCGTGATCTCGTTCTTCGATCTCGGGCTTGACCTCGTTCTTCCTTCTTTCACGGGGTCATGATCTCGTGTTATTCTCTTTGGTTGCCTTGCCTTTAGTGTCTTACTGACCTTTTCTTTTCCAGGTGCTAGCTTTTCGCGGCCTGGACGTTGTCTTTTCATGCCTAGGAGAGCCTCTGCGAGCCCACCGCCCGACTTTGTCTTTAATTTTCAAGAGAATTTCTATCAGGAGGTCACCGAGTCTGTAGGAAGTGTAGAGCCCAGTGATTCTCAGAACCCAAGTTCCCCTTCGTTGGTCTTCAGCGAGCCCTCATCCAGCGACTCCGCTGTTTCGATCAATTCGTACTTCCCCCGTCTGCGCATATATTCTGGTGTTGAAATGGCTTCCTCTTCTTCTCCTAATGTGATCGCCGCCGAGGTCGAGGCGAGGTTGGACGCGGCAATTGCCTCAGCCTCGGCCGCGTATGTGCCATCGAGCTTCCCCGAGGCCTATATTACCGACGATGTGTCCGACACTCCTGTCGTCCTCAAAGAACGGATTCCTATGAGTTCGAGCACTCCCGAGGCCTACCTGTCCGAGGGGGTGGCCACCGATTTGAAGCTGGACGACCTCGCGGACATAGCTAAAGACTTCCCCTGGCCCGCGGGAGTCGAGCTGGCACTGCCAGAGGAGGAGGGGCGACCCTTGGCGTCCTACGAGGGGTGTGCGGTCGTGCACCTCGTCAGTCTCCAAGCGGGCTTTAGGCTGCCCTTGGCCCAGCACATCGTTGATTTCTTGTGGACCATGGGCGTTTGCCCCGCCCAGTTGTTCCCGAACGCCTGGCGGTTGTCGTGTGCCTACACAATTCGAAGCTGCGAGCTTCTGGACGAGCCGAACCTCAACGATTTGTCGGCGTTAGTCTTGGCGAGGAGAGAACCTCGTTGTTCCCTGGTTAACCTCAGCACGCCGAATGTCAAAATCATCACGACCCAGTCGAACGTCGGGACGTGGAAACCTAAATGGTTTTTGGTCCGAGACCTCAACGGGAGATACCTTAATTTCCCTGTGGCACCGGGTAACTACGAGAGATGCGTGTGCCCGTACAAGGTCGCTGAGTTCCAAGCGCTCAAGGCTCGGTACGCCACAGCGTACCAGGCGCCATATGAGCGCTACCTTTCTCAGGACCGGCTTGAGCGGGCCGGGCTGAGCCTCAGTTTCCCTCCTCGCGAGGGTGGAGAGGGTATTTTATTATCATTATTTCTCTGATTGTTTTCTTTTTCCTTGTAAGGTTGCGGGGTTATACACCTCGTTACATTTGTTTTTGACCTCGTCCTAACCTACTTTTTCTTTTTACTCCTTCTTTCTTGATAGTGGATTTTTTGCACGCTCTTACCACGACGTCGAAGGGGAAACAGCCTTTGACGTCTACTTCCAAGACCCCTGCTCCCCGGGTCCTCAAGGGGATTTCAATTAACGAGCCGAGCTCGCAGGCGAGGACAGACACAACGCAACCGGGACCTATTCCGCCAACGGCCGCGACAGGGGGAGCCCTGCCCAAGGGGAATGTCGCGAGGGCGTCGCAGTGGGACGTCGCGGGGCCGCCCCAAGGGGAGAAAAGATCTGAGGTGGTTCCGTCGAAAGGGGCCGCCGCAAAGGGGACCACCCATCCACCCCGGGCGTCTGATGACAAGGCCGGGCGGAAAAGGAAAGAAGCGGGGTCTTCCCCCGTGGAGAAGAAGAAGAAACCCCGGTCGGGCGACCACCAACGAGGCTCGCGGGATCTGGAACTCATCCCCGCCTTTGACTTCGAGGGGCGAAGTTGTGGGGACGCCGACCCCCATCCTGCCAGGTTTCACTGCCCTGGACCTATCAGAGGGGCCCCGTTGGATTGGGCCCGGGGGGATTAAAAGGAGGAGGTCGCGTGGGCCAACAACCTCACCGAGGCAGCGCTTAACGATGAGGCCGCTCGGTACTCGGCCATGGTAAGCTTTTCCGATTTTGTGTGTTTAATTCCTGTCTCTTTCTTGTTTCTCTTCTTACTCTCCTGTGAATTTGCAGCACACCTTTTTTAATAATTATAACCGGAGCCGCATCGCCCTCGCTCATTCGAGGATGGACAAGATGGAGGCGGTGCTTCGAGCCCACAGCGAGGTGTGCGAGCGACAGGCTAAGGAGCTGGCCGAGGTCGCGGAATCGTCCAAAGTCGCGGAGGTTGCGGCCATGAAGCGGGTTGAGGCCGCGGAGGCCGCGGCGAGGGAGGAGGTAAAGGCGGCGAGGGAGGGAGAGAAGAGGGCGAGGGATGAGGTCGAGGTCCTGCGGGGCGAGGTTGAAGGGCTTCGGGGTAAGCTCTCCGCCGAACATGAGTTCTTCAAGGCGAAGGAGGCGGAGTTCCTGAGGGCCGAGGAGGAGATCAGGCGCCTTGAAGGGCGCATTGTTGAGCTCAACGAGGAGGTCGTGGCCGCGGGTCCCAAGTATGTGGACTCGGAAGAGTACAAGGCGGAGCTGGTGGAGAGCGTGAGGAAAATGTTCCACCAGGCAGTCCGCATGGGCGTTAAGCAGACGGTGGCCAAGTATGGGCACCTCGACCCCCAGATCGTCTTCTTCAACCCCAACTACAATGAAACCATGGGGGAGCTGGGGTCGGAGGATCCCGAGGGGGAATGCGAGTTCTTCCTTAATGAGGACGGGACTGTGTCCAGCACCGCGCACCCTGAGGTAGAGCTTATTGGAGGGAACCCGGAGTTAACCTCCACGGGACCTCAGCCCGCTATCGATGCGCCCGCGCCTCTTGCCTCCGCTGCCCCTGCTCCTGCTGAAGCCTCGGCTGCCTCTGCCGAAACTCCTAAAACCATCGATCTTACCGGTTCCGAGGATGAAACCTCGAGGAAATGATGATAACTTTTCTTTGGTGGCCCTACGGGGTTTGTAATAAAGACATCTCTTTCTTTTTTTTTTTGTTTGGGTGACCCTACGGGGTCTGTAATCGAAACACCTATTTTTATGTTTATGCCCATCGTCACTTTCTTTTCCTATGCTTGTTTGCTTTAGACTTTCTCGCATACGTCAGTCCTTATCCGTCCAACCCCATGGTTCGAGGGTCACATCTTTTGTGGGGCTCGGACCACACTGGGCGTTGTAGTCCTGCGACGAGGTCGTGAGCCTCTGTTCGGACCTCGTAGTTTTGGAAGTTCGTTCCAACCTAAAAATAGCCGTCCGCTAATCCTGGCGTCTTAAGGGGTTCACGAACCTCGTTCGTATCCCAAACGGGAAGCGAGGGGTGGACCTTTTCAACGAGATTCTCCAACCCCAAGCGGGAAGCGAGGGGTGGGACTTCTTCGAACGAGATTCTCCAACCCCAAGCGGGGATCGAGGGGTGGAACTTCTTCCAACGAGATTCTCCAACCCCAAGCGGGAAGCGAGGGGTGGAACTTTTCAACGAGATTCTCCAACCCCAAGCGGGAAGCGAGGGGTGGAACTTTTCAACGAGATTCTCCAACCCCAAGCGGGAAGCGAGGGGTGGAACTTCTCAACGAGATTCTCCAACCCCAAGCGGGAAGCGAGGGGTGGGACTTCTTCCAACGAGATTCTCCAACCCCAAGCGGGAAGCGAGGGGTGGAACTTCTTTTCAAACGAGATTCTCCAACCCCAAGCTGGAAGCGAGGGGTGGAACTTCTTTTCAAACGAGATTCTCCAACCCCAAGCGGGAAGCGAGGGGTGGAACTTTTCAACGAGATTATCCAACCCCAAGCGGGAAGCGAGGGGTGGAACTTCTTTTCAAACGAGATTCTCCAACCCCAAGCGGGAAGCGAGGGGTGGAACTTTTCAACGAGATTCTCCAACCCCAAGCGGGAAGCGAGGGGTGGAACTTCTTTTCAAACGAGATTCTCCAACCCCAAGCTGGAAGCGAGGGGTGGAACTTTTTTTGAAACGAGATTCTCCAACCCCAAGCGGGAAGCGACGGGTGGAACTTTTCAACGAGATTCTCCAACCCCAAGCGGGAAGCGAGGGGTGGAACTTTTCAGCGAGATTCTCCAACCCCAAGCGGGAAGCGAGGGGTGGAACTTTTCAACGAGATTCTCCAAACCCAAGCGGGAAGCGAGGGGTGGAACTTCTTTTAAAACGAGATTCTCCAACCCCAAGCTGGAAGCGAGGGGTGGAACTTCTTTTCAAACGAGATTCTCCAACCCCAAGCGGGAAGCGAGGGGTGGAACTTTTCAACGAGATTCTCCAACCCCAAGCGGGAAGTGAGGGGTGGAACTTTTCAACGAGATTCTCCAACCCCAAGCGGGAAGCGAGGGGTGGAACTTCTTTTCAAACGAGATTCTCCAACCCCAAGCTGGAAGCGAGGGGTGGAACTTCTTTTCAAACGAGATTCTCCAACCCCAAGCGGGAAGCGAGGGGTGGAACTTTTCAACGAGATTCTCCAACCCCAAGCGGGAAGCGAGGGGTGGAACTTTTCAGCGAGATTCTCTAACCCCAAACGGGAAGCGAGGGGTGGAACTTTTTTTTTCAAACGAGATTCTCCAACCCCAAGCGGGAAGCGAGGGGTGGAACTTTTCAACGAGATTCTCCAACCCCAAGCGGGAAGCGAGGGGTGGAACTTTTCAGCGAGATTCTCCAACCCCAAGCGGGAAGCAAGGGGTGGAACTTTTCAACGAGATTCTCCAACCCCAAGCGGGAAGCGGGGGGTGGGCCTTTTCAACGAGATTCTCCAACCCCAAGCGGGAAGCGAGGGGTGGAACTTTTTTCAAGGAGGGAGCGTTTTTAGAAAAGCCTGCAATCCTTTATTTACCAACTGTGAGGAACAACGGGGTTTCGAGTTTCTACATGTAATATTTTTTGAGTCGCGCAACGTTCCACGTTTTGCTCAGTGTGCGCCCCTCGTCGTCCCTGAGTTTGAAAGCCCCGAGTGCGACATCTTCTCCGAGGATGTAGGGTCCTTCCCAATTAGGGTCCAATTTTCCCCCTTCGGTGCGTCTTAGCACGAGGTTTCCCGTGGCCAAGATGCGAGGTCTGACCTTCTTATCGTGATACACAGCGACACGTCGCTTGTATTCTCTAGAGCGCAGGTCTGCTACCTCGCGGATTTCATCTCGGAACTGCAGTTCGACCTTGAGGTTGGCCTCGTTTTCTTTTTCGTCGAAGTTGTACACCCTTGCTGATGGAATTAGGGTTTCTACGGGAACGAGGGCTTCCGCCCCGTAGGTAAGAGCAAAGGGGGTCTCGCCCGTTGCGCGGCGCGAGGTCGTGCGATACGTCCAGAGGACGAGTGGGAGTAATTCGGCCCAGCGGCCCTGTGCTATGCCCAGGCGCTTTTTGAGGTCTGTCAAGATGCGGGCATTAACGTTTTCTACCTGGCCATTGGACTGGGGATGAGCCACGGAGGAAAATTTGAGGTCGATGCCCAGCTTAGAGCAGAAAGTCCGAGTTTCTTCGCAGTCGAATTGGGGGTCATGGTCGGTCATGATTGTCATGGGGACACCGAAACGACAGACGAGGTTCTTCCATAGGAATTCGCAGACCTTTGCCCCGGTGATTTTTGCCATTGCCTGTGCTTCGATCTACTTCGTGAAGTAGTCCACGATGACCAAAATGTATTGCACTTGGCCAGCAGCTTTAGGAAAAGGGCCTAAAATGTCCATTCCCCACATTGCGAATGGGCATGGCGCGTGAATGCTGCAGAGGGGAGCCGTCGGGGTGTGCTGGACGTTCCCGTGTTTTTGGCATCCGATGCATTTTTGGACGTAAGCTCTGGCATCTTGTCGGAGAGTGGGCCAGAAGTACCCCAAATGGACGATTTTGTGTGCCAAAGACCTCCACCCTGGATGTCCTCCACAAATTCCCTCGTGGGCCTTGTAGAGGACGTGGTCCGTGGTCTCGGGCGGTATGCACAGCAGGTTGGGTTCAGCGTAGCCCCGGCGATAAAGCTGGTCGCCGACGACGCAGTAGCGGGCAACTTGCATTTTTAGTTTTCTGGCCAGCGCGGGGTCCTCTGGGAGGATGCCGCTTTGTATGTACCTCGTTACCGGGAACCTCCAGTCCTCGGTCCTTATGGACATGACCTCGCTATCGACGCTTCGTGAGAGCTTTCTCTCCACCATTACGCGGTTCCCCACATCCAAGGGAAGCGCGGAGCCTAACCTAGCAAGGGCATCCGCCTTTGTGTTTGAGGTCCGCGGGATTGACTCCACCGCGAAGGTCTCTAGGCATGAAACCAAGGCCTTGACTTTTGCTCGGTAGGCGGGCAGAAAACCTGTCCTGGTGTCGTAATGGCCTTTGAGTTGTCGTGCCACCAATTCGGAGTCTGTATGGACCCTGATTTTGCGGGCTCCGTTAAGTAGCGCCATCTCGATCCCGGCGATCATGGCCTCATACTCGGCGTCGTTGTTAGTGGCATCGAAGGCGAAGTTGAGAGCATACTCCGTCTCGATTGAGGGGCCTGCGAGGAACACCTCGGCCCTGCCGCCGGCGTCACATCGTGAGCCAACAACGAACACTTTCCATTCGTCCGAGCTTGTGTCTGTCTCGGGGAAGGTGACCTCCACCATAAAGTCGGAGAGGGCTTGTCCCTTCATCGCGGTTCTCGGAAGATAATTGATGTCGAACTTGGAGAGCTCGACGGCCCACTTGGTCATATGTCCGGAGAGAGCGGGCTGATGCAGAATTTGACGAAGTGGGAGGTCCGAGAGAACCTGGATGGGATGTGCGTGGAAGTATGGGCGTAGGCGCCTTGCGGCGGTCACTACAGCCAGCGCCATCTTCTCTGCCGGGGAGTATCTCTGCTCCGCAGGCTGGAGCACGCGACTCACAAAGTATACCGGGTGCATGGCCTCTCTTGTGAGCACCGCGTTGACGGTCTCGGGACTCACCGCCACATATAGTTGCAAGTCTTCGCCCGCATGCGGAGGTGACAAGGTGGGGAGTTTGGTTAGGAAGATCTTTAACTCGGAGAAGGCTGTCTCGAGTCTCTCGTCCCAGACGAACTTGTCATTCTTTTTGAGGGCGGCAAAGAATGGGAGGGACTTGTCTGCTAGGCGGGAGCAAAACCTCCCTAAGTAATTTACAGCGTCGTTGAGTCTTTGTACCTCAGTACGAGATCGGGGAGACCTCATTGCGAGGATAGATTCTATTTTGGCGGGGTTGACGTCGATCCCGCGTTCGCTAATCATGAATCCCAAAAACTTCTCCGAGGACACGCCAAAAACGCACTTCTCGGGGTTCAGGCTGAGTTGGTGGTGTCCGAGGGTGGTGAAAACCTCGGCGAGGTCAGCCAGGTGCTCCTCGGGGCCCTTGCTCCGTACCACAATGTCATCAACGTAGGCGGATACGTTCCTGTCCAGGTGGTCTTTAAAAACCCGATCGACGAGGCGTTGGAACGTGGCCCCGGCGTTCTTGAGGCCAAACGGCATGACCTTATAACAGTATGTCCCCCGCTGGGTGATAAAGGATGTCTCCTCCTCGTCACGGGGATTCATCGAGATCTGGTTGTACCCCGAGTAGGCGTCGAGGAAACTCAAGACCTCATGCCCAGCAGTCGAATCTACAAGTGCATCGATCGAGGGCAGAGGGTAGCTGTCTTTGGGGCATGCCTCGTTGAGGTCCTTGAAGTCTACACACATCCGCCATTTGTCGCTGGCCTTTTTGACCAACACGACATTGGACAACCATTTCGGATACTGGACTTCGCGTATGAAATCTGCGGCCAGCAGCTCGGCCACCTCTTCATTTGCGGCGGTTGCCCTTTCTTCGTTCATCTTTCTTCGACGCTGTACCACAGGACGAATGACGACGTCGATGTTCAGGGAGTGCTGGGCCAGGGTTCGAGGCACACCTCAGAGATCTTTTGCAGTCCAGGCGAACACGTCGCGGGACCCAGCAAGCAGGGCCTCTAGTGACGCTGCTGCGTCCCTAGTGAGGCAACCCCCGAGGTAGATCTTTTCTGATTTGTTTTCGAAGGGGGTAATCACCCTTCTTTCTGTCTCGGGAGTGGGTATTCTGAAATCCCGGACCTCGAGGTCTGCTTCACCCGAAGTCTCTACCATGAACACAGAGCATTTTTGCTTAGCCGAGGTCATGTAGCAGACGCGACCCTCTTCTTGGTTGCCCTTCACCTCTCCGACACCTACGCTGGTGGGGAACTTCATTTTTAGGTGGTAGATGGAGACCACCGCCTGGAATTTCATCAAGGAGACTCTCCCGATAATAGCATTGTAGGCCGAGGGCAGGTGCACCATCGTAAACTCTATTACCTCGGTTCTCGTTGTCAAGCCAGTACCGAGGGTCATCCACAGGTCTATGAGACCAGCGACATCGACCTCGTTTCCCGAGAAGGAGGTGAGCTTCCCAGCGTAGGGCCTCAAGGATGTCGCGGAGATCCCTAGCTGCTCGAAAGCGCCAAAATACATGATGTCCACGGAGGAACCCGTGTCCACCAGTATTCGCTTCACTATTTTCGAGCCCAACTGAGCTTGTATCACTAGGGGGTCGCAGTGGGGCATATGGAGTCCTTCGGCGTCTTCCGTCGTGAAGGCCATATCCACGTGGGACCGTGAGGTTTGTGTCACGCTGTATACCGAGGGCTCATGGTGACTTGCCCTCGCGTATCTTTTTCTTTCCGTCTGGCTCGAGCCCGCCAGCGAGGGTCCGCCCGAGATGGTGTTGATATACCCATCGGGCGCCGCAGCTTGTCCGAAGCGAGACTGCCTCGCCGGAGCTAGTTGCTCTGTGTTGCTTGGTCGGGACCGGGTTGGTTCCTGCTGCACGAGGTTGGCCCCCGACGCGGGGTTGGCGCGCTTTTTCTCGTTTGGGTTGTAGGCGGGGCCACCTTTGCCTCTGTAACCTCGTGGCTTCCCGCCGAAGCAGCTCCAACCCCCACCGCCACGGTTGTCGTAGCGGTTGTTGCTTCTATTGTCGTTGTTGCCTCTGTTATTGTTGTTGCTTTTGTTGTTGTTGTTGCTTTTGTAATCGGCACGCCGGTCGTGAGTTTGCGTCATGTACACGTCCCTCGCGGTCGGTGCAGTCACTTTAGCTTTTCCCTTAGCCTCGGTCACGATTTCCTTGTCGGTCCTTGGTCGCGAGCTCTGGCTGGCAGCGTCCTCGGCGTAGACCTGTGCCGTGATCCGAGCACACAAGCTCTCATATGTGGTCGGATTTTTGAGAAAAATGCGACATTTGAAATCCCCCTGGCGAAGGTAGCCCATGAGGATGTCGCGTACCGAGGCCTCGTCGATTTGCGCGATCTCAGCGACCGCGGTGGTGAACCTCGTAAAAAAGGTACCCAGCTTCTCGTTTTCCCCCTGCTCGATGCCACGGAGATCGCGCATGTTCTTCTTGCGCTTTCTCGAGCCGTTGAAGTGCCCGACGAAGGACTCGCATACTTGGGAAAACGAGGCTATCGACTCGACCTTAAGGCTGGTGAACCACGTCATTGCCGCCTTGTCCAGAGTGGTCGGAAAGATTCGACAGAAAATGGCGTCATTGTAAGAGTTGACGTTCATCTGGACGGCGTAGTGTTTTATGTGGTCCTCGGGGTCGGCCGTGCCGTCGTAAAGTCCCATTTGCGGCCAATGGAAACCTTTGGGCATGTGTGCCTCTTGGATCTCGGGTATGAAGGGATTCCTGTACCCACTCTCGACGGATGGGCGAGCAGACTTCGACTTTGACCTCGCCAGAGGGCGTGGCGCGCTTGTCGCTGTCTCGGACAATTCCATGTCACGCCTCTCTGCACGTCGCGAACGGGATCGCGAGATCTGCATCGGATATCGGGAGGGTCTCTCCGTGGTAGATCCGTTCGTGGGCGCCTCCTGCCCCGACATATAGCCCGGGACATATGCGGGCACGTACTCGGAGTGAGGTTGCCCCTGGGAGGGGATCGGGACATATGGGGGAGCTTGGCCCTGTTGGTACTGCCCGTACCCCGGGTAGGGATACTGGTTGAAAGGAACGCCGCCTTGTTCATACCCCTGGAACGGGTATGGGTTTTGTGGGACGTTGTATGTCCAGCCTGGCGGGACCACAAAAGGTTATCCTGACGGACCTGCCGTCGTCCATGGAGGGGTCTCGGCCATATTGTCGGGATGTTGGAGGAAGAAATTATTTGGACAAGCCATTCTGAGGGGGTTTTAGGAATCAAGGTTTGCACTGAAATGGGAAGCTGCTTAGGATGAAGAGGTTCCCACAGACGGCGCCAGTGATGAAACCCGAAATAACAGCTACGCTATGAGGTTGATGTACAACTTTGAGAATCACACCTAGACCTCCTACAAGGTTCCGAGATCGCACCTAAATGTTGCGAGGTCGATTCTAGGGCGAGATAGATTTGAGGGTATGATGTAGAGAGTTTTGTGAGTTTCTGTAGTGAGATTTTAGGCGTGAACGAGGTCCCTGCGCGACTTTGGGGTCTTTCTGTGAGTTTCTCTTATCTGTAGCGAGGTTTTTTGACGATGTTCCTATCACGTCGATCTTTAACAAGCAAGAGAGTTCTTGAGTTCAAGTGGTTTTTCGACCCCTTCTTCCTACGAGGTTCTTCTCTATTTATAGAGAATTGGGGGGCCGAGTTTATGCCAATGTTCGATGTGGGATGCTCGAAATAAGGGTTTTTAATTGGTCCATGAGTGAGGTCACTTGTGATTGGTTTGGGAGTGAGGTTGTTGGTGATAGGTTCGGGAGTGAGGTCGCTTGTGATTGGTTCGAGCGGGCGGGTGTATTAGTAGAGTCAGTGACGAGGTCGAGATCTCGTCCCGGGATGTTTGAGAGACCTCGCATCCGTCGGGAGTTTTGTTTTTAAATAACCGGGCATGGACGTGGGTCCCTAAACTGCCCATGGGGGTCCTTCTGGGCCCACTTTTTGCTTTTACTGTTTTGGACATCATCAGCATGTAGTTCAAAATTATTGTGTTGTATTTCTTTATGTTATGGAGCTTTTGTTTGTTTTGTTGTTTTTGTTGTTTGTGTCAATGATAAGACATAATCCCAAACTATCGTAAATGATGTGACATGCGTAACTAATCTACAATGAGAGACATTAGGGTGCAAACAAGAACCCAATAAAGAAGATGGTGTTTCCAAGTAAAGGAAGATCGAATTTGGTTTGTGGTGTTTTCTTGTGTTGGAATAATTTTCGTCAGAAGAACATAAGAACTATTAAGAAATTTGAACACGTTGTTAGCTCGTAGCCTTCAACATGACTTGAATTTGGGTTTTTCATGTAAGATAGTTTGTGTGTTGATTTCAGCACATTGGATAAGTGCATAACGATAAACAAGGAAAGATGTTTATAAGAATTGGGTAGAGTTTTAGTAAAATTGAGTGTTACGATGACAGATGTTGATCAACATCCTTTAGGCAGGGGTGGTTGTGAATGACCAGATGAATTTTCTTTGTTTTATAATAATTGTTGTTTTAAATAATTTCACACTTTTAAAGAAAAGTATCAAATAGACATATATGTCCATATTTATTATTTTATTTTATTTTTTAATAGTAGTAATCACAATTATTCCCTCATCTATTAAAGAGTATTAATAAATATAAAAATATATAAGTGTAACATGGGTGTTAAAAAGTACAGTATAGAATCAACGTTTAAAACAGTTTAACATGACAATAATTTTGAAACAGAGAAAATTAGAGGTGGGTTCCGGTTCCTCGGAACTCTGGAACCGGGATCGGAACCGAGAACCCTCCGGTTCCTCGGTTCGGTTTCGGTTTTTTTCGGTTCCAAGGCGGTTCCGGTTCATGTTCCGGTTCGGTTCCGAACCTTAAAAAAAATTAAAAAAAATTAAAATTGAAAAACCGCGATCCCGGTTCACAATTTTCGCGGTATATTTTATTTTTTTTAAAGGTGGAACCGGCGGTTCCGGTCCGGTTCCAAGAAACGTGGAACCGGGACCGGAACCGGCCAACCCCCGGTTCCACCGGTTCCAGTTCGATTCCGGTTCCGGAACCGGAACCACCGGTTTTTTTCCGGTTCGGTTTCCCGGTTCCTTGGAACCGAACCCACCACTAGAGAAAATAAAAAGATGGAGTATGTAATAAAGATGTTAAATTATTCCTACGTGCAACAACACATTAACACTAATGGAAAAAAAATATATATGGTAATCTACTATATATATAAAAACAATAAGGTTTGGAGCCTTCTCATTACGCCACCTAGGATTTTGCCACATGTCGATCCTATATTAAGCCACCTCATATTTTTACACGTGTCATTTTCTTATAATTTAGACGTCTTTATAAATATTTCATGTCATAATCCACATGTCAAAAAATTTCATATCACTCATATATTATGTACACATCATATTGCCACATAATCTACATATATCAATCAATTTTTTTAATTTTTTTATATTGGATTACAATAATGTTTTTTTGAAAATTTATTTATATATAAAAATATTTTTACCATATCTTTATGATCCTAACAACTCTCCAATATAATCTACCAAAAAACTCATATAAATATATACCGAGATCTTATCCTATAATATAAATATATACCGAGATCTTATCCTATAATATATACCGAGATCTTATCCTATAATATGTCAAGTCAATTTTATTTGCTAATCCATATTAAATGTTCCATTATTTTTATTTTTTATTATCAAAATCTTTAATTTAGAATTATGCTTTTTTATAATTTATATGAATCACCAATTTACAATTATTATTTATATTTTATTTTATTTATTAATATCTTTGTTATAATATATTTAAAAAAATATCGATTTATAGTCGTGCACGGACGGGGACAACTAGTAAATCAAAATCCGCCAACCAGATAGCTCGAATTTCTGTTAAACGTCGCTCTTCCCCGCGTTACAATTAGACTGATTTTTTTTTTTTTTTTACAATTAGACTGATTTTAATATTCTTATAAATGTTTTTTTTATTGATCGAGCGATTAGAAATTTAGAAGTGGTAGATTGAAATTTATGGTGCTAACTTTCTAACTAAGCAATTTTAAAACTGGTTCGATTGGGTGATGTGATAACTAATAGGTTTAGGGGTTTATACGTCTAGGTCTTCGACGTTTGACATCGGAGCTCTCAAGCTCCACAAATTCTCCTCTTTCTCCTCCTTCAACGTTTTCCATTGTTAGCAGATTAGGAATTAGCAATCCCATACATGCGAATCGGGATCCGAATTGGTAGTTGGAGGAGAATTTAAAAATGTCGGGATCAGACGAAGATCATCTGCTGAGGTCGCATCACGGGCCGTTATCGGATGCTGAATCGAATTTTCTGGAGGAGGAGAAGTTGGTGACAGCGGTGGAGGACGACGATCTGGAGATCCAGGGAGGCGATGGTGCTGGTCGCGGTGGTGGAGTCAGAAGCAAGGGATTACGTGCTATGATCTCCAAAATCAGGCACCTTGATCGATTTTCCGGCGGTGGAAGCGCCAATCGGTTAAGCCTAAACCTCCGGCGCTCGTCTCCTGACAGAGGTAAGGAAAAGATCCGGGAGAAGGAGGATGGAGAAATGTTGGATTCCCATTCTCGTTTGCATAACCGTTCGCATTCGTTTCCCCATTCCCCTTCCTCACTTGAACATCATCAGCAGAATCCTCTTCGTAATCCACGTAGAGGCGATGAGGAAGCCCTAGGAGAAAGTGCTCCTCCAGAGTGGGCCTTGCTCCTTATTGGCTGCCTTCTGGGCCTTGCCACCGGATTGTGTGTTGCCGTTTTCAATCGTGGGGTAAATACAAGTGCCCTGCCCTCCTCCTATTTTGGATACCATATTGCTTACAACTTTGATATTGAATTGAATTGATTGGTAGGTATTCGTTGACCCCCTTCTTCACTTTTGTGGGATGAGTTGTTACAGGGTTCAGTTATATTGTTATTTGGCAGGTTTTTTTTGAGTTTTGATTCATGATTTTCTTTTCCTGAGATTTCCTTGTAATGAACTTTTTCTGTCCACATCAAATGAGCATAGATATTTCTAATTCTGCTAGCAATGGCAAGTACTTCCCTGTAAAATATCTATTTTCTTTTGAACTTATGTAAATTATTATCAGTCAGTGGAGTGTTGGTGGTTCAAGAGGATCTAGGACATTTCTGTACCAAATCATTTTGAGCTCTCTGCATAATTTCTTGTTACATGATGCATATGATCAAGGAGATGTATTATGCAGATTCAAGAGGTTCATATTGTCATTATTTTGATTACTAGGTGCATTTAATTCATGAATGGGCATGGGCTGGTACTCCAGAAGAAGGTGCTGCTTGGCTTCGAATACAAAGGCTTGCTGACACATGGCATAGGATACTTCTGATACCGGTCACTGGAGGTGTTATTGTTGGGATGATGCATGGCTTACTTGAAATCTTGGAGCAGATAAGGCCATCTGGCTCTTTAGAACGACAAGGTTTCGATATGCTATCGGGTATATACCCCACAATAAAAGCTATTCAAGCAGCTGTGACACTTGGTACAGGTTGTTCCCTGGGTCCTGAGGGCCCTAGTGTAGATATTGGTAAATCATGTGCTTATGGCTGCTCCATAATGATGGAAAACAACAGAGAAAGGAGGATAGCACTTGTTGCTGCTGGTGCAGCTGCTGGTATTTCTTCAGGTAATAAACTCTGTGGTTCAATATGGTTTCAATTTTGGGTGACTTGTTATATGAAGGATGTTATTTTTAATCCATTTCTATATGTTCTTTATTCCATCTTGTTTCCCTACTCTCTCTTTCTGTGTACGTGTTGTGTGTAAGTAATATCTAGAGTTGAACAATTGCTGTGAATTTTTCTCTCTCTCCTCTCCTTGTTTTCATCATTACTATTTGGTAGAAGGATTGGGATGTTGGATTCTATTTTATCATCCAAACATCTGATTAGGAAGCTAGAAGGCTGAGTAATCTAAAATATAAGGAATTTTAGATAGCCAAGAAATTGTTGGGAAGGTAGGTTATGTGTTTTCTTGTCAGTAATGTTAGCCGCATATTATGTAAGCAGATACAGCTCAGGCTTAAAATGAAATGTTTGGCGATTTGGTCAATCATGCAATCTGCAAATTGTTTTCTTTTAAGGTCACTGAGCACTTTATTATGTTATTTAAATGATTTGTTCGACTCTCAAACATCATTCACTTTTTTTCTTGACAGGCTTCAACGCAGCTGTTGCTGGTTGTTTCTTTGCAATTGAAACAGTACTAAGACCTCTTCGTGCTGAGAATTCACCTCCATTTACTACTGCAATGATAATTCTGGCTTCAGTCATCTCATCTACTGTATCTAATGAACTACTTGGGGATAAATCGGCTTTTACTGTTCCTGCATATGATCTTAAATCTGCTGCAGGTTAATAATCCTGAACAATATTATTATTTTCTTCTTCTTTTTTCTTTTCTTTTTGTGTCTCTTTTGCTTGTTGTTAAATCAGCCTGAATGCACACTGCACACATAATGATATGCAAACACATTATATATGGAAGCAAATTGGAGAAGATATGAAGAGGTTATGAAATATGAATTAGGAGTTAATCTGAATATGGCTGATAGTGGTGACCAAATTTCTGTCTGATGTTCAGTTCCAATAAAAATTCCGTGCCTTTGTCTATTCCAATCTATCTGTGAACTGAGGTTTTTTCCTTGATTGTTTGTACTCCAGATGTTAGTTAATAAGCTTTTAAAAGTGTTAACTATCAACTGTTCCCCAACAACAGTGCCCTTTCCCATGATAGGTGATCCTGGGTCACTGAATCCCTATAACTGTAGAGATTTAAAATTTTATCCTAACAGCGAATAGATCTCTCATCCTATTGAATTTTTTCCCTTCTTGCACACATTGGCACTGAGTGACACTCTATGTGTTATGCTACTAAGAGATGTAAATGTAGCTATTCAGCACATCCTGCAACAAACATCTTTCTTTAGTTCTCAAGAACTTTGTTGGGAAGGTTTTAGTGACAATTGAAAGCCCTTCAAATAATTAGTTGCTGAACATGTCTTGTAGCTGTCTCCTTCGCTTTCATGTATCAAGTCACATGCTCCATTAGTTTAGTATTGTGTTTGTGCTTTTGCTTCTGGGTGTTGAAGAAGTTTTGCTTCTGACAGAAGTCAATTGACACTGTCACATAAACTATAGTACCTATTTGTTCGAGTATTTTGGATAACCTTGATCTGGATGGTTCGTACATCTTGAAGATTTGGTTGCATGTGTTTCCTAATTGTTAAATATGTTGGTGATCTGCAGAGTTGCCATTATACTTGATTTTGGGTATGCTCTGTGGTGTTGTAAGTGTTATCTTCACTCGTTTAGTAGCTTGGTTCACCAAGTTCTTTGAGTTCATCAAGGAGAAATTTGGGCTTCCTGCTGTAGTTTGCCCTGCTTTGGGTGGCTTAGGAGCTGGCATTATAGCCCTCAAGTACCCTGGGACCTTATACTGGGGATTCACAAACGTGGATGAAATCCTCCACACTGGTAAGAACGCTTCAGCACCTGGAATCTGGTTATTGGCTCAATTAGCAGCAGCCAAAGTAGTAGCCACAGCTTTGTGCAAGGGATCAGGGCTTGTAGGTGGTCTATATGCACCAAGTTTAATGATTGGTGCAGCTGTTGGTGCTGTATTTGGGGGTTCAGCTGCACAAGTTATAAACTCAGCAATCCCAGGGAATGCTGCTGTTGCCCAGCCACAGGCATATGCACTGGTAGGGCCACTAAGCCATCGATGACACATCCTATTCATTAGCTTAGCTGTGTTGGTTTTGCTATTTGACCCATATTCTATATTGCAGGTTGGGATGGCAGCTACGTTAGCATCAAATTGTTCTGTGCCCTTGACATCTGTTTTACTTCTATTCGAGCTGACTAAAGATTATAGGATATTGCTTCCACTTATGGTAATATTGCAATCTTAGTTTGATATCATGTCAATATTAAGGTGTTTCCAGATTTTCTCCATTGAAGTAAATTGGTTCAAGTGAATGAGTGGAGCTGTAATATGCCGCCCTTTTAGTTTGAGCTACTCTCTTGCATTTCTTCAAGAAATTCTCTCTCTGAATTGATTTTGTTCTTTAAGTGGTAAATGATATATTTTCCCTTCTGTAGCATCAGCTATTGCAAATAATTCCTAGGTTTCAGAAAGGATTTGAACAACCTCTTTCTTATAGAATTGAGCTTGGTTGATCAACAACTCTGTTTCTAAAACAACAATTCCTATATCTGAACGTAAACACATTTATATTATGTAATCCCATCAAAACACATTTTCTCATGCATAATGTTATCTTAAACACCAACTGCTCTTGATTGGCTTTCTCTAGATAAGTATCTTGCCAGCTTTAATATCACTGTAGTTTTCCACCTACGCCTGAATGTAAAAGGGATTCAAAATATGCTTTAGCACCTTTTTGTGGAGAATTTAGTTACAGTGTAAAATATTTATCTTAGACATATTGATATTTCATCATGGAATCCATGTTTATGTTTGTCTAATACATATTTTCTCATGTGTTTAATGTTCATGGCACTTTGTATTCTTATATAGGGAGCTGTTGGTTTGGCGATATGGGTTCCATCTATAGCCAATCAGGGCTGTCACAATGAGTCCCAAACAAAGAATTCAGGAAAAGGCTATTCCCCTGTTTCACCCCATGAAGCTGAGCAAAATGCTATTAGAGAAACTAGGGATGATAATCATTTGGAGCTATCTGTCATAGGAAATTCTGCTCTTAATGGTGCAACTAGTGAAGATATCCTTCTAGAAGAACTAAAGGTTGAATTGTGTGATACCGTCTGTGGTCATTGTTATTATACATGTATTGATCTATATAATCATTGGCTTATTATCTTAAAACAATGATTTGTTTATATGGAGTTCTTTTTCCTGCTTGCTATCAGGTGTCATATGCCATGTCAGTGGACTATACGAAGGCTTCTTCGTCTATGACCCTTAAAGAGGCAGTGGAACTTTTGCGTGAAAGAAGACAAAGTTTCATCCTGGTTGTTGATGATGAAGATCTGCTGGATGGTATCCTGACCTATGGGGATATTAGGCGGTGTTTGTCCAATAAATCTAGTGAAGCACCTAGCAGTGCACCAGCACCTAAAGATGTACGTAGTAGCATGCAACATATTTCTATGATTCTAGTTTTCTGCATGTTTTTTCAAGGTCTAATCAACTGCTAATGACGAAAATGTGCATTGTCATGGGTAAACCATATAGATAGCTTTCAATATACTCCCTTTGTTCATTAAAGATTTTCATTTAAGTCTTTACGAATCCATTAATTGTGCTAAAATAATATTATCTTTTACTAAAATTTACAATCTATTACTTACCGACCTCATTTGTAACCAACAAATATAGAAAATTTGCATGGAAAAAAAAACAATGTATGCAATTTTCAATTACAAACCTTGTAATCACCAATAAATCATTACTTAAAACTCTAGAATAACAAATATTTCTGTACAAGATTACAAGTATATTTATTTTCCTAGAGTATAGAAGAATCCTCCAGCATATGTTGACATGTATATGTATATTTTTTCATGTGCTACTCAAAGAGGGGGAAATTATAAGGGATTAGCACTTCCCTTTAATGAGTTTTTTCTGTAGCTTCAAGTGTTGCATCGGGCTACAACAAGATCCTTAGAGGAGACATATTCTCTATGTTTAACGTTTTGATCTTAAATAAGATTTTATCTCTTGATACCCTACAGGTGTATGCATGTCCAATTTCTTCTGTGTGCACTCGGGGGATAAGTTATCGTGGGCAGGAACGTGGTGTTTTGACCTGTTATCCAGACACAGATTTGGCTATGGCCAAGGATCTGATGGAGGCAAAGGGAATCAAGCAATTACCTGTAGTTAAGCGAGGTGGAAACTCACAAAAGGAATGGAGGCGGAGAATTGTTGCTGTACTTACCTATGATTCTATCTTAATCCTTGTCAGGTGATCATTCATTTATGAGCTTAATACCCTGTACCTTGATTCTTCATTCTTAAGGGTTTCTTTTATTGATTTATTTTTATCATGTTGGGTAGGGAATAATCTGTAATGGAAGTGCTTTGAAATCTTATTCTTCATTTGTTCCAGATTAGTAATGGTTATAATCTCCCTTGATTGAATGATGGTTCAATGACTAAATGCCTTTGTATAGAAAAACATGCTTATAAGTGAAAAAATATTGCCTATGTACCATCCTAACATTGTCTGCCCTGCTACGAGCACGAAATCACTACTTTCAGATTGCAATATCTGTATATCAGTCAAAATATTTGTTGCTTAATTGATTTATTTGCAAGTCTGTGATCACTGGTCACAGCGGGAGGCTGACCTTCATCTTTCTTAATTGTTGATAATTAGGATTTTTGCTCGTCTTGCTGTCTGTTCTGAATGAGCAAATCTTTCATGAGTTTAGCTTATATCTAGGTGCTGTTAACCGTCACTTCTGCTCAGGACTCTGTAGTTGTAACCGTGGCATTTTTAACATGATCCCTTTTGCTTCTGTTTTTAACCACTTACGATCTCTTATATTTAAAATATCCTATTCTGTGTACCAGAGACGAGATGAATCGGCCTCACCCAAGGAATGAAGACAATCTTGAGATAGTAAAAAGAGACTTTTTGGCAGTATTATTATTGCTTTTATACATTTGCCAGTAAAAAGAGAGCTATTCAATACAAGATTTAACTTCTAAAGACCTTTGGACCGAAATGTGTTTTCGAATCCATAGACTTTTTAAGTTGATCAGATTAACTCATAAGTATACTTTCGACTCTATAGTCTCAAATGAGATTTGCTGTTTTTCTGAAGAAAAAAAAATGGGACCGAACTATGTCATTTTGACCAAATTTTTTTTTTAAAAGCATAAGATTAAAGTTTCATCAATCTTTATTATTTATTTTAGTTAATCTTATATAAGCAATATTTAAGTGGAAAAAAAAAAGTTGAGGCATGTGGCATGTCTATAATGTGATTTAATCAAACATTGTTGTGCTGGTCAAAGTATGTCTTCAAATTTGAAATTTAAAGAGCATTCTATATTTAGATGATAAAATCAAAATGTATAATTTAGATGTTTATTCAAACATGTAATTTATCATATTTCTAAACGCATTTTATGATATTATTTTTACATCTTTCAAAGGTTGAGATATTATTCCTCTCGTATCATTCCAAAGTATAGGGTATCTCCCAACTCCTATATGTGTATCATTAATCATATAAGAGGCACCACATTGTTAGAGATCTTTGGATTTTGAAATCAATTGAAAATTTGATGATCTATACGTTTTGCTTGATATAGAGATTCTCACATGGAGGGTTCACATATAATATGATCCAGAAGAGAAGTGGCCACACACGTGAATGATATAGGATAATGTTTGTAGTCCAAAATGATATTATAGCCAAGCTACCATCAATTTGTCATTGTATACTTTGCTTAATAAACATAATTTTCCAGACACATGAAATACACTTGCATTTAAGACAATACAAAATCTGCAAGACAAATTGGTAACAACACCATCTATCCGATCGATCACCAGTTTCCTAACTTACAAAAAGTGAAAAAGACAACCACTCAGCAATACAAAAACTACTCACTTTCAGAATGGAAAAGTGAGGAAAAAAGAACTCCCCAAAGCAGCATGAAATGCTATACAAAATAATTTTTTCTTACTTATCTAGGGGATGAAGAGTTATTTTGGTTTCAACTGTTCAATGTAGCAATTAATGTATTATAATATGCAACAAGGTTTTATTTTAGTACTTGATGGATTTCACTTTCACTGTTTGAAAACTCTGGAAACCACAAGGTGTGCTTCTTTGGGTTGGTTCTCTTGGAGTGGTCAACCGCCTGTTTGACCTGTCATCAATAAACCAAGTGAGTTCAAATTTTTATTATAAAGACATTATCATTTATAAGGCCATTTATTTCTGATCAAAACATATAGAGAGAGAGAGAACTGGATTGTTGTTACCTCTGAGGAAAGAAAGGTCTATCAAAGTAAGGCATCAATTGAGCTTTGGGAACCATCTCCTTCCTTAGCAAACGAATCTCCTCTTCTTCTATCATCTGCACCAAATCCACAAGTAGATTAATTAATTTACCTTATTATGATAATAATACATATGTAAATACCTTCAATCACAAGAAATTCAGAATCATGAGTTTAATTATTCTGGTTTTTATTACGTACCTTGAGTATCTTCTTCTCAGTTTTCTTTTGCTGCTCATCAAAATAAATTTTCGTAGCAACCTGTAATATTAATGAAACAATAAAAACAAGTTTATGCAATGTATATAAAAAGTACATGTTTCCTTACCAATAGACGATGTCATATATATATATATATATATATGTGTGTGTGTGTGTGTGTGTGGTATGAGAATCTAGTAGAAAGGTCTTTAGGGTGGAAAATGAGGGTGAATATGGATCATTAGATTAAAATTTTTAAATGGCTGAGATTTTGATCAAAAAAGGTGTAAAATATGATATGGACTACAAAACACAAGATTAATTCTACTAGGGATAATTTTGGATAGAAAATCTTTTCTCTTTTCAATTTATTATCTCCTCTCCCCAATTTACGTAAAAATTAATCTCCTTTCTCTCTCTTTGTATTCTCTCTCTTAGTCTCACTATTCTCTCTATCAAAAGCGTTTTCGTAGAAGATTGAATCGCCTCCATGTTTAGTTGATCTCCACTTGAGCAATTTCTCGATTTACAGGTATTCTATTTTCGTTGGTTTTTTTCCTCTTGTAATTAAGTATAAACCCTAGCACTGAGATTTACTTTGTAGTTTGTACTAGTTAATAAACCCTAAATTTCTCAATTGGATCCAATTTCATCTATCTATGGACGAGTTGCTTCTAGAATCGATTGATTGTTGAGAATTGAATTGACTGAAATTGAATTGTGTGATTGATGATGCATGGATACAGAGAAATCGTACTTTCCGAGCAAGGACATAGAGTGGCACATCTACATCCCTCAAGACCATAAGCATTCGAGAGGTATTGAGGACGAATCGAGCCACTCAGATCGGATGTTGCAATCACAAAATATGGTGAAGGTGGTCTCGGTGATGTTTAACATAAATATCGACTTCTTCAATCTTCTCTCGGAATGCCCCATCTTTCGTATGCTATATTCATTGAGATTAATTCCGATATTCATTATATTGCCCATTGATATTCATCTGTTAAAACTTTGTTATACTATGGTATTCATCGATGAGTTTTTAATTGTATCGTGTTATTCAATTCTAATATTCATTGAAATTAATTATGATATTCTTATCAATGTGCATTGATATTCATCTTTGAAGAATGGTTTACAATATGGCATTTACTATTAAGTTTCCGAGTTTACTTGGTATGAAATAACAATATTCATTTAGATTAATGTTGGTATTCATTAAATTATGCATTGATTTTCATCTTTGTAAATTCGTTTATTATATGTTATTTATTTTGAATTTCAATGTTTTATATTTGTATTTATTTTGTGAATAACTATCAAGTAGTTATTGATATTCATTATATGTCACATCGATATTCATTTTTGTCAATGTTGATATTTTTTTTTTCACTTTTTAAACAGTTCATACAAAGAAGATTGTTGAAGAAGAGAAATCGGATACTCTAGCCCTTATACTTGTAGGAAGATGAAGATCAGGGACCTACAATATTAGGTCGAGTATAAAGATTTGAAAGATGAAGATCGAGAGATGAAGATAGAGCGGTGATATTCATGAAATTAATTAGATGTGATATTCATCTTCATTTTATGTAATTGGGTTGTGGCAAACTCCTAATATTCGTGTAATTGAATGATGATATTCATCTTCATTTTAATATATATTCAATAAAACATATGTATTTATTTTCATTTTAATATATATTCATTTATAAAATTATAAGGAGATTGCACAACTATTAATTTTAATCATATTCATCGTAACTCAAATATATGTTCATTGTTTATCATGATGGTATTCACTCGGCAAACTGCAATGATGTATATTCATGTTCATAACGTTGGTATTCAATCACATGGCAGGTTATGTGAATAGAGATGAAAAATTACTTCAATATCAATTAATTTTAAAAATCGAATTATATCATTTGTTTTTATTTTAAAAATTGGAGAGTGAATCAATATTGATATGAGATTTTAAATTTTGTACGTGATCCGAACTGCCTAATATTAATTCCTTCCTTTTTATATTTTTTTAAATAGTTTGTTTGCTATTTTTAAGGGATTTGAGTTTTTTTGGCAAGTGACCTATAATCTAGTAATATTCACCCTATTTTAACTATTTTGCATTATCAAATCTCACCATCAATTCTTTATAACCTAATGCCTCAAATTCACACTCACTTTCTACCACAATTAGCTTTCTACCGGAACCTTCCTCTATGTGTGTGTATATAATTAAGTACTCACAAAGTGGTTGAACATTGCGCGTTGTACTGCTCTCTGTTGTGTATGAAGCTTAAAATCTTGTGGCTTTGAGTTTTCCTTTGATGAACCTGCAGATCTTGAATTCGAAGAAGCCTACACATAACATACTAATTAATTAACATATCCTCTCAATTAATTTCGTCTCCTACACGATAACATGTGTAAACAAGTTCTTATAGATATTGTTATAGACTAATCAAACGTTCTAGTATGTACCTTTGCTTTATCAGCTATACGCTCTTTTTGTTCACCTTTTACCTGTAGCAAAAAGATTCATAATTAAGCCACTGTTTTAAATCTTAACACTAGACTTTGAAGAAAGACGTCAACAACCCATATCACATTCTCTGACCCATTCCCTATGTCAGTGGTTATGATTGGTTAAAAAAAGTTTTACCTTTATGTTTAATATATTTTATCCACCTATCACAAGCTAGTAACTAATTAGACTATCAAATGGGATGGATTACTTGGCAGCCTAAGTACGTTATGAAGTATATACAAAATGTTGCTTCCAATGCATTCAAATATACAACAACAACAACACTTGACAACACTACCCAGTATAATCCGTTAGAGCAAAGTTTGAGGAGTCTGGATGTATGTACCAACGTACCGCCTCCAAACTAGCCGAGGGAGTGTTTTCAGTAGACCCAAAGACGAAAAGTCCAAGTGCCACTAAATGATCATTCATGTAAATATGTAATGAAAAGGTTAAAACGACACGAGTGATAAATTGTATACTATACATAAATATCCTAAACCATATCTATCTCTACAATCCTAAAGTACTATATACTATGTAAAAGAAAAGGTTAAAGCCTCTAACCATTGATCCTGCGGAGCTCCATGAACCAGAACTCGACTGTGAATTAGTGGCTTTCAAGACCTTCAAAAGCAGTAAATTAATCATAAGTTAAAAAAAATCAACTTTAATCTAGCTAGTAACTCGAAAAGCCATGATTAAAATTGCATATAAAATTAAGTTGAACAACCTTTTGAGCTTCTTTTGCTTGTGGCCTCTCCATGAGTATGTAGCAATAACTTATAAATTTAGCTTGCTCTCTTCTACTCGATCCTCCAGCTGCTTTTAATTCTTAGCTTAAAAAACTGTTTGAGATGCTTGATTGGGTTGGTGAAATGCTTGTATATATATGTTCAAGTTTCTATATTATGTACGTCATCATGATGTAGGAAAACTAAAAGCTAGTTGCTAGTTTAATTGGACGTGTTTGGAGGATTGTAACTTTCTGTGTGTGTCACTGTTGGCTATTATAGTATCAGCATACCAAACTTTGATTTTAGACTGAATAGTATACTTTTTGAGCTATGAGTTGAATTAATTCGGTCTATTGGTTGCTTCGTTTGAATCATTTTCTATTTCTGTTGAGTTCATGCAAATCAAGTGGCCCACAAGTCACACTTATGAAAACACACGTACACTACTACTTTATACGTACGTACATGCTTTTCCCATGTTTTGTTCTCTCTAACAATTTCAACATTGTTAAAGTTCGGTGGACTAATATAACACGGAAAGTCCACACATTCATTTGTGTACATATGTATATGCATATGTGATACGATTCTAGACCCACGAACAACTCAAGAACTTGAAATACAAACAAATAAGGAAGAAGAACAGTGAAGAACACCAGATTTGTTTACGTGATTTAGGATAAACTCTACATCCGCGGATCCTCAGTGAGGAGACTCATCTCAAATCCACTATTTGAAGATCAAGTTCAAGAGAGGTTACAATGTACACGAGTAAGGCAAAGAAAACACAGAAGCAGAAAGCTATAAAGTAGATCTAGAGAAGAAGAGAGAAGATTAGGGTTTCAGCCCCCTAAAAGATTACACAAGCTTCTGGATGAAGCTTTTGGACAGTCGCCACCGCAGATCTCAACGAGCTAGGACATCGTCTTCAACGCCGTCACCGGACTCCACCGCCTGGCTCACCGGAGAACTCCTTTAATTTCTCCGATCTCTCTCTCTTTCTGGAAAGCTCTCAAGTGCCGCACAAACTAGGTCAAGAATGAGCTCTCGAGTGAAGCTAGCGAGGATTTATAGTAAGTGGAGAGCTCCAAACGACGCGTTTCGCTTTTGATCCAAAAAGATCCGAGTTTTGGGCATTCCTTGTATTGGGCCTTTCTTGTTCGGATAACGGAGCTCGATCAAGCATAAAACCCGGCCATAAGCAAGCCTCGACCGATTAGCCTCCAAACCGGATGAACCGGGGTGACTTTGATCGATCCGGTTCACTTATAAGCGAGTCTTGAACCAGTGATCCGAACCCGGTTCTTGAACCCATATTTTCTCTACCATTTAACTACATATACATTGCTATACCAATCTCGATCTATGTCACTTATACTTATATACATGATTTAATCATAACAATATGTATATTAGGCCCAACACATAATTATAAGTCAAGTGAAATGTCATCAGAAAACCAATTTAAAATAAGAGAATAATCCAAAAACTTATATATAGACAAATTATTCTTAGAGTTTTCGATGTAGAAAACATTATCTTTATAACAACCCCGCAAGGCCGTTTTACTAAGATCGATCGAGATCAATTGAATATTAAAATTTTGTAGCCACCTCTAGGATATATGAAAATTATGAAGGTAGCAGCTGTGTTACATGGAAATGGATATGGAAACAGGAAGGGAGAACGACACGGAGTGGAAAACGTATATATTGTTTACCATAAGTCTATATTAGGAAGCGAGTTTTCGACACAAAACAGAAACGAATACACGATCCAATTTATTATAATTTCCGGCAATGTTCTCAAAAATACTAGGCGGACTAGGTGGAGAGTGACTGCCTAGAGCTTAGGCGGCCTAAACAAACGCCTAAAAGGACTACATGGTCTCCTAAACGGATTGAAAGGCTAGGCGGGCTAGCACCTTTCAACGCCTACGCGGTGATTTTTAGAACAGTGGTTTCCAGATAACATAGACTATAAGCATGATCAACTATTTCGGTCTTGCATTTGGAGTATAATGTGGAGCCGTTTTAAATATTATTTTAACATCCGCTTTAGTATATAATAATAATGATTGTATTTTTACTGTAAAACAAAAAAGGAAAAGGAAATTCTTAAAATACATATAGTGTATATATATTTGAACACTATAAAAAATCTCTGGGAAAGTTTAATTAGGGTTAATTACCTTTTTTGTTTAACAACCTGAAAAGAAGTCTCACCGGCTAGTAGGTTGTTAGAGCTCTTTCATGCATGTCTCAATTACTTTGTTATTAAATTTGTTAACTAACCAATTTCGAAAGCTAATCTGCATTATTAATTGCCAGGAATTGCCAAAGAAGAGTGATCAACTTAGCTTAATCAGGATTAATCAGTATGTTTCTATGTAAATCCAAGCATGTCAAATATTAGTTAGGTCACGAGGATAGATAATGGACCTAACTTAACCAATTTCTTACGTTTGAAGTTATCATCAATCAAAATTTATTCACATATGGATCTACAGTTAATTTATTCGATTTGAAAGGAGTAGGATTATCGATTGTTGATGAACAATTTTTAAATCGTTATCTATAACTATCTATAAGTCATATATGACTTGAATTCCAAAATTACCTAACTTAAACCTGGCTATATGACCCAACATAGTTCCACTGCAACAACTTAAGGGTCAAGATGGGGACACTCCTATTCTAACACGTCATAAAGATGCGTCCGATAGACTTAAGAGAAACAAAAACAACCACGTGTGTTTTAAAAAGGTTAAAAAGCAGTTTCTCTATCTCAAAAAAGAGTTTCACCACCTTGATCTTCTCCGTCTAGTTGTCCTTGCACTCTACTATATCTGTTAAAATCTCAACTGGTTGATAGTATGCTTCATACTATCCTTCCAATATTTTTTTGGTCGAGCCCTGCCATTGTAAAAATCTTCAAAAACCAAACTCTCACATCTCCGGACCAGCACGTCGATACTCTACCTCGATACTTGCCCAAACCATCAAAGTCTTAATTCTCGCAGCTTGTCCCCTAAATTGCCCCCTACCTTGCTCTTGATCACTTCATTCATAATCTTGTCCAATCTCGTGCAACCACACATCCATCTAAGCATCTACATCTTAGCTATCATCAACCTCTATTCTTGTGCACTCGTGGTTGGCCAACCCTCTGACTATATAGGATGGCAGGCCTAACAACTACTCTATAGAACTTACTCTTGAGCTTGAGCGGGACCTTCTTGTCACACAAAACCCCCAAAACTACCCTCCACTTATGCTAACCTCTTTGAATCCGGAACTTGATGTCCTTGTCAATACTCTCGTCAATTTGAATAATTGACCCCAAATACCTGAAACTCCCCTTCTCCATAACGACTTCCCCTCCTAAACGCACTTCATCATTAGAATCTTATCCCGCCAAATAGTTGAACTTCGTATATTCCGTCTTGGTCCTACTCAATCTAAAATCCTTTGATTCCAACTTCTCCCTCCAAGTATCAAGTTTACTACTAATGTCAACTCTGGACTTATCAACCAAGACAATGTCATTTGCAAACAACGTACATACACCATGAAACCTCCCCATAGATCTCCCTCGTCAAAACGCTTTCTCTAGGTTCTAATGAACACTTCTAGACACTTCTTTGATTGTCAAGGTCTTTCAAATCAACTCTCTCAACACCCTATCATACGCTTTCTCTAGGTTAACGAAAACAATATGTACATTCTTCTTTCTCTCTATATGCCTCTATCAACCTCCTCAGCAAAAGAATAACCTTCATGGACGACCTCCCAACTAGCATAAATCTGAACTGATTCTTTGGCCTTTCGATGAGCGTCCTCAACCCCAACTCAATAGCCTTCTCCCACACCTTCATTGTGTGGATAAGAAGTTTAATACCTCTATAATTGTTGCAATACTAATTCCTAATCTAAAGATAAGAATCACATGAATAAGAGTACAATAGTGCTTATGAAGAATATCTTGAACTCACAGTAACCCAAGACTATGAACGTACAATAAATCAAAGATGTTCCAAATCGTTCTTTATCTAATCGTAGTCTAAAGCCAACCGTAACTGATTCTACTTGAGCAAGAAGACGACTCTAAGTATCTTGACCACAAACTTACTATTGCATCAAGAGTTATCTCTCCCTCACTTGGTATCTGATCTTTCCTAAATGAAAAACATTCCTTACTACTACTTCTAGTCAGTCTACGAACCTCATTCTATAATAAGAAGAAAATTGACTACTGTCAAGCCTAGTAGAGCTCCTATTCCGACAAGACTATCAAATATGCTACACTTTGAATTCAATTCCGTTTTTGAAAAAGATATTGTAGAGTGTCATTTGCCACTCTAAGCATTTCCAAACTTCCACTAGAACCTCATTCGGCCCAACTGCTCTCCCATTACCTATTTTTCGGACCACTTCCTTTACTTTCTCCATAGAGAAACGCCTACAGAAATAAAAACTTTCTTGACCCTTTGAAACCTACTAACTCTTTGCCATCTCACCACCCTCATTTAGAAGATCACAAAAGTATCTTTCCTAATGTTGTCTGATTTGACTATCACCCACTAACACGTGTTCATCATCGCTCTTGATACACGTTAACTTGTCTAAATCCAAGATCTCACTTTCCCTTGCCTAGCCTGCCTATACAAAAGGCGTTATCCACCCTTTTCATCTAGTGCCTTGTACAAGCCCTTGTTAGCTTTTTCTTTAGCAATCGTCACCACTTTATTAGCTTCTTTCTTTGTTGCCTTGTACTTATCCAACCTCGCCTCCTTATCGGACTCATTGCTTTGCAACCAAGATCTGTATGCTAGTTACGTTGCTTACCCTAAACCTTCTCTTGAACCTCATCATTCCACCAAGCTAAAATCACTTTTGTTACCAATATTGCCTCTAGACATACCAAGCACTCCACAAGTTGCCCTACAAATACACTCTGCCATCTTGCACCACATCTCGTTGGCATTGCTTCTCTCCTGCCACGCTCCCTTTACCTCGGCTTCCTCAAAGATCCTATTGAGCATGTTTTTCCCATTAGGTTTTGATAGATGCCACCATCTAATCCTATAATGTGACTTATTGTTTACCTTCCTCTTCTTCCCCCAACCACTTAAAATCCAAAACCAACTACTTTATCTTAACAGATGATGCAAATTCTCTATTGCATTTCCTTGTTCCCTATGATGTCCCGTTGATAATGATTGGCGAAAGAATAATTAAAGATCGTCAAACGATACTATTATGTATTTAAATAATAAAAAAGAAATCTCAACTAATTACCAGAAAGTGAACATGATAGGAAGATTTGCATCGCTTAACAGATCCTAGTTGAGGTTTGGTCCAAATTCTCTATCTCCATTGTATTTTTGGACATTTTTTTTCGTTCAAATCACTTGATTGTCTATAGTTTATGAATACTTCGAGCTAAATCCAGTTTTTGATATGTTGTTCCAAATTTTTAATGATCTTAGGAGATTGATGAAGAAGGTTTACATCTTTCATGCTAAAGTACAGGTGTAGCAATTTTGTGATATTAGCTTGGGGAGAAGACAATCCAAGACCAAGAGAATACCCTTCGCCACATTGTTTGTTGTGAATAAGTTTGAAGATTGTCTCGTTTTGGTGTTAATTTTTCACATCAAGTTCCGAGTACGTGGGCAATTAGTGAGCAGATGAGGGAGATCTTCACATCGATAGTTGTAGAAAATACAACCCATCGAAACTGCAATTTCTTTGTTTGCAAGCTTACCTATAGTAAGAACGCCATTCTTTCCAATTTTTCAAAAGAAAACTTTTAACCTTAGTGTACATATCTAAATTCCATATCCTAGCATCCTTGCAGGGTGTCTGATTCATAATGAGATCTATCTCAAGGTGGTATGAATCATATGTCTATGTCAATTAAGATATAATCTCCTAAGATAAAACTAATTTGGTTCCTGGCCACGGCTGCACACGAACCTGCACACAACCGCAAATCAGTCCATTGCCAGGAGAGAGACCATTTTTACTCCAACCTTAGGCCCCATTCCAGTTTTAGCAAAGACCCACAAGATTATAAAAGTCTTGTAAGGATGTACTTACGAATGAGGGCATTGTAGAAATAATTGGGAGCATTGTATTTCTTAAGTGTGGTAGCACGAAGCAGCTGGACAAAAGGCAAAGAAGGCACCAGCTAGAGAAATGGCCTGACCTTTAAGAAGCTATCATTGTGGACATGGCATCCTGCTTTAAGAAGCTATCATTGTGGACATGGCATCCTGCTTAAGAAATCTTGTGAACAACATTTGTTCAAATTGCATACTCAAAACCAAAATTTTGCAAAACCCTGACAATAGGGCATTGCCATTTGGGCTAATGAAGAAAGCCTCAAACAAATCCAAACCAGCTCAAACCATTAATTGCACCTAACTTAAGACTACCCACAATCCAAATGATTTTAAATTTCAGATTTGCAAACTCCAAAACAGAACTAGTCCAACAATGTCCAGACGTAGCCTCTTAAAAGACTTGATATAAAAGCACAGCAAAACATCTAAATTCCATAAAGTATAAATGCTAACACAACTATAATGCAAAAAAGAGTTCAATGCAACAGCTCCTTCAACAAAACATAAGTTAGCAACATTGAAAACTGAGCAGCCTGAAAGAAAAAATAGCAAATATAGGATCCTAATAATACTCTTTGCTACCAACAAAGAAGAAACTTGATTCCGTAGCTCATGCTTAGTCCTCCTCTTCACAGCACCACCACCACTGCAACCATGGCAGATTAGCAGACAATTTCAAAGCACTTACTCTTCGTCATCCTCTTCACCATCACCACCAGCGGACTTCTTAGCAGCAGCCTTCTGGTTCCTTCTCTTCACTCTTCCAGGTCGGCCACCTCCGAAGGGACTGGTGAGGGAGAAGTCAATGTGCTTTTGTGAGTCAACCCTCACCATGAAAGACGGGATGTTCACCACCTGCCTTCCAACCCTGCAAAGATGAGAGTTGCAATTTCAATAATAAAGAATGATACCAGAATGTAAAAGAAGAATGAGTTGAATAATTATCTTCGAGATGTTATCATTCCTATTCTAATCATATAATGATTCGCTCCCTCACATTGAAGGCAAAACGTGATAGACATGTTAGTACCAGAATTCACACACAATCACATTTTAGCTCAAACTTAACATAAATCAGAGGCCACTCTCTACTGATTCAACAAGCAATGGTCACAAGGCAATCAATCTGACGATGGAATATCATGAAAGAAATACATGATAATGAATCATGCATATTAATTTCTACTAATCCTATCATAAACATAATGAATCAAATACAAGGCAAACACAATAGAAATGGGTCAGTACTAGCCAAAAGCATAAATCTTTCAGATGTCAAAGCACAAGAAATCAAACATAACAATACCAAAGGGCAAAAGAAAATCACTATCAAACAATAGCACTACCCCTAAGATGAAAGTTGATTGTGAATAACAATTGCATCATGTTTAACAATACCTGATGTGCTTTTGCCTGATGAGGACACGGGCATGGTGGATGGACTTAGCCATGCCAGACTTGAAAACAAGGGTCTGGAGGCGACGCTCGAGGAAGTTCTCAACAGTAAGAGACAAGACGTAATCGAGCTTGTTCTGGCTCTCATCTAGCAGACCGTAACGAAACATCCTCCTAAGGAGGGCGTCTCCCTCAAAGAGACGCTTGGGATTCTTCTCATCCAGAGTCAGAAGATGCCTTGCATTGTTCCTGATACGACTCAAGGTGTACTGCACCCTCAACAGCTCCCTCTTGCACCGGAGACCATACTCTCCCACCAGCTTCAGCTCAGAGTCCAACCTCTCCTTCTCGTAAGGACGACGGGGCTTCTTGAATGTCTTCCCATCTACGCACGCCCAATAACAACAAAATCGTTTTAGCACGAGGAAATACCGATTACAAAAGACTAATTGAATAAAACATTTGAATAAATTGGTATACTATTACGAACCAAATCAATATATGAATCAAATCAGACGAAATCAACACATGAATCAAATCGACGAAATCAAAAGAGCTTACAGTTGCGATAATAGGAAACGTGAACCATGGCTGCGCCGAATTCGTTCTCCCTCTGTGATACTAGAGAGTGAATACTTTGGAGGAGGAAATGGAGGAGATTGAAAAAACATATATATTAGGAAACCCTAGAATAGCTTATGGGCTTCTCTGGATAAGGGTGTGGGCCGAAGATGATAATTGGCCCAGATGTAATGCATTTTCATCTATGTTTCATTTCGGGTTTTTTTTTTCAGGGAAATTCCGGTTGATACTTGATAGCTCGAGTTTTGTGTAGGGCTATAATCGAACCGAGTCGAGTCGAGCTTTGAGTTGCTCAAGCTCGACTCGGTAAAAACAGACGAGCTCGAGCTCGAACGCGAACTTGGTTCGAGCTTAAATTTTTGTTTGAGTTTCGTTCATTTAAATGTTCGCCGAGCTCGAGTTTGTTCGCGAACCACTCGTTTAGTTTCTTCGACAAACAAATCCATAAACAACTTGTTTACTTATTAATTATACAAGCAAATGAAACTCAAATTTAAACTACGTGATTTATGAAACACCACCAAAATTATGTAAATTTAACATAAACTATATATTATAATAATATATATAGTAAGTATAGCTTATTTATAAACGTATAATCTAGTTTTTTATGAGTGTATAATCGAGCTTTCTCATGAACATATAAACGAGTTTTCTCATGAGCAAACGAGCCGAGTTATCTCGTGCTCAACCTCGGTTCATTAATCTTTCGAGCCTTAAAATTGTGCTCAAGTCTGGTTCATTTACAAACTGAGCCGAACACGAACAAGATTTAACCGAGCCGAACACCGAATTTCTCACGAACGGCTCGGTTCATTTACATCCCTAGTTTTGTGCCTTTTTCGGATGGTGCCTAGAAAAAAAAATTATTATAAGTGGTATCCTCAACTTTTGCAAAATACGGTTGGTGCCTTACTTGTAAATTTTCGTTAATTTATAACAAATTTAGTATGTTTTCTAATGAAAAATATATTTTGTAATTTTAATTTAACTAAAATTCAAATAAATCAAATAAAAATAATAATTTTATATTTTATATATATCGCCAAGTAGATTTTATGTTGTACAATTAAATTAATTTTAATTTAAAACCAAAAAAAATTACAACATTCATATTAAAATAAAAATAATTCATAATTAAAAAATTTCATGTAGATTTTATATATTAATTTTGAAAATTTTATAAACTTAATAATACTAGGAATTTAATGTAACTTGGGAGTACCCTAATAAAAGTTCTATTAAGAAAAAAATGTCAAAAGATTACACAAACCTATATGATAATTTTAATTATTAATTTTAATAAAAATATTGTAATATTTTTTTTAACTTAAAATTTTTTAAATATAAATTATACAATCAACTTGACAATTATATATGATATACTACTTTTAATTTAATATTTTATTGGATTTATTTTAATTGTTATTAAACTAAAATTTTGTTTTAATTTATGTAAATAAACAAAATTTCATTAGAAAACATACTTATTTAGTTAAAAATTAACGAAAATTCAATAGTAATAGCAGCAGTCGAACTTTTGCAAAAGTTCAGTGGTACCACTAGGAATAAGTTATTTTCAAGGAACCATCCAGAAAAAAAGCGAAAACTCGAGGGAATTGTGATTTTATCATAATATCAATAAAATATTTTTTATTTTAAATGAAAAATATGGCAAGTTTTATAGTTTTGTTATTTTATCCTTCTCATTGGTTGCATAGTTTGGTGGCCCGAAATTGACTTGGCTTCGCCAAAAGGCCTCATCTCACCTCCCACTAATCCGAGTGTACATTCAAAAAATTTCCTAGCATTCATTTGTGGTTTTTTAAAATATGAAAAGATTGATTGTTTATAAAAAAAAATGGGGTGTTTAATAATATGTAGTTATTTGTAAATTTGATATAATTTACAATTTTTTTAAAAGTAATAAAATTAGGTGATTTTTCTAAAAAAAGATAGATTAAGTAATTTTTTTTAATAAAGACCTAAATAAAGAGTTTGGTTCAAATAAAACCAACCCTTAACATGAAACGAAAGGAGAGTTGCCAGCCGTCGGATCACATGATCCAATGGCTCCGTTACTCCTGTGATTTTGAAAAAAATAAATAAAACAAATCAGCAAGGTGGCAATTTTGTAAATACACCCAATTTCTATAACCTTAACTTCACTCTCAAATATCAAAAAAAAAGCCCCAATCGATCGTACTAACCACACTCCCACGACGATTCGAATCGCCCAATTCGGAGTCTCCAAACGCTCGATCGAAGGCTCCAAACGCTCGATCGAAGTCTCCAAAGTTCGATCGAAGGCTCCCACATTCTCGCGCTCAGTTTGTCGATCCAGGAACGTGATTCGGTCCATCGCCTTCACCTTCACCTTCGATCTCACCTTCACTTGAAATAGTTCGATCGAAATCTCACCTTCACCTTCACCTTCGATCTCACCTTCAAAGTGTAATAAGATCTTGTTTTTGGCAATTCTATAATTTGACCACCATCACAAAAATTTGCTCTGAGGGTTCAGAGACAGTGAAAATGACCAGGATTAAGAAGAGGAAGAAATTAGGGTCCACCGAGCTTCCAAACATAACCCTGACCATTTCCTCATAATGTCAAAGGAAGGGGTTTGGTAAACCTCAATTTATTGGCTTGGCTTTGGCTGGGAATGAACTTGTAAAACTGTTTCACCATTGATGGGTAGATTTGTGATATGTTGTGTTATTGACCAGCAAAATTTGTTGCTAATTGATTTCCTCCCTAACAACCTAACTCTTGTAAATTGTTAATAGTTCTAGGAATTTGGAATTGCCATTGTTGTACTACTTCACATTGCAACTCAGCTGCTCTAGTCTACTTCATTATTTTCCATTTCCAATTGTTTCATCTACTAATCTCAACATGGAAATTTGAGGAAAAAGAAGACGATGATGATGTTGGAGCTCAAAAGCTCCACGCGTTCGTAATTTGTGCTACATTTACTTGCAAAGGTACATTTCACTATTTCAGGGGTGCTGGTTATCTTCGGATGTGAAAACAACAGGTTTTCTTTGGACGACACCATCGACTCGAGCGAGCCAAAATAGTTGGGAATGTTGTATAAGCTTTGAATGTTCATGTAAAAGTGCAAGTATAATGTCAAAAAGTGCATTAAGAACATGTAAAAGTGCACCAGAAACTAATACTAGTGCATAAGAAAAAATGCAAGTATAATGTCAAAAAGTGCACTAAAAACATGTAAAAGTGCATTATAAACAGGTAAAAGTGCATTATAAACAGGTAAAAGTACACTAGAAACATGTAAAAGTGCATTAAAACATGTAAAAGTGCATTTAAAAACATGTAAAAAGTGCACCAGAAACTAATAATAGTGCATAAGAAAAAAGTGCAAGTATAATGTCAAAAAGTGCATTAAAAACATGTAAAAGTGAACCAGAAACTAATAATAGTACATAAGAAAAAAGTGCAAGTATAATGTCAAAAAGTGCATTTAAAACATGTAAAAGTGCACCAGAAACTAGTAATAGTGCATAAGAAAAAAGTGCAAGTATAATGTCAAAAAGTGCATTAAAAAATGTAAAAGTGCATTATAAACATGTAAAAGTACATTATAAACAGGTAAAAGTACACTAGAAACTAGTAATAGTGCATAAGAAAAAAGTGCAAGTATAATGTCAAAAAGACAAAAAGTGCATTAAAAACATGTAAAAGTGCATTATAAACAGGTAAAAGTGCACTTTTACTTGGTCAACGAGATTGCAATCTTGCAAAATTTACTAAATTGAAATCCAACGAAATTCACACAATTCGATAGACCAGTTCAATCCATTCCGAAATTCACACAGTTCGATTTGCCGAAATCCTCTTAGATAGTTTATTAGGTAGAATTGGATTTGTGAATTCCTCTTAGATAGTTTATAAACCCTAGAATTTCAAATAACCTAACCAAATCACAAAAAGAGGAATAAATGTCGCTTTCTGCCATGGTTGGAAAGAGGAATTGCAATCGCACCATCTTCGATCTCGTTCAATAGATTCGTACCGAAATCTCTCCCTTAATCGAGAGTCATTCAATCGATTGGGTACCCAAATCCGTTCAATTTACCCCAAAAACAAAAGAAGAGAAAAATGATTAATTAATTAGAGAGGGAAAAGACATAATTGCCCCCGTCTTTAATAAAAGGAGAAAGAAGATTAACCCTTGGATCTCCTTGATCCAAGGGCCTAGAATGCTCCTCCCGTTTCATGTTAAGGGAGTGTTTTATGGGAACCAAACTCCCTAAATATATGCTGATTGTATATTTGTATTTAATAAAGTAAAAAGGGCTAATTGTCAATTACTCTTTAAGTTATATAATACTACAAGGTTATCACTAGGAATTTGTAAAACCTTTAGATTACCATATGAAATTTCAGAAAATCTTGTACACCATGCGAAATTTGTCAAACCTCGTGATTATCATGCGAAATTTCCAGTATTTTTTCTAAAATGCAATTCATTTGTAACAAGAATAACAGCAAACTTCTCTCTATCTATTTTGTGAGTAGTCACAAAATCTATAAATAAAGTATTACCTAATAAACTAATTGTATATTTTACAACATTTGGTATTACACACAAAAATAACAAAATTAGCATTAATCTTTGATATGACATCATTTATTTAGGAACTTTTGTAATAACTTTTGGTATCACACAAGACATAACCTTTAATATTACAATATGAATTTAATGTCATTAAATTATAACCATTGGTATTACAAATAAATGTAAAAATAAAAGAAGATAAGACCAACCTTTGGTATTCCAAACAAAAAATAAGATCAAATTTAAAATATAATCTTTTGTATTCCACTCTCTTTCACACTATATAAGTTTTTCAATTTTGCATGATCACATTACAATTCCATTCACCACAAAGCAAAAAATCATTGCTGGAAAACGCGTCTGTAGCCAGAAAATATTTAGCCACGAATATTGTCGAGGTTAATTTGGGTGGCAACAGCCACAAGTTTAGCCACAAATATTTACGTTTGTGGTTATATTGCCATGAAAAATACACTTGCGGCTATATTTGAGGCTGAATCGCCGCGAAAAGAGCGCGCGGCTAAATTTGGTTGTAGATTTCTAGCCATGTTGTCATGAAAATATGCCCGTGGCTAAAGTTTAGACCAAATTAACGCAAATGTCTCGTGCGACTAGATTCATTTCTAGTGTAGTAGCTAATTAGCCACGAAAAAGGATTCGAGTGTATATTCACGGCAAAATCTGGAGCTAAGTATCCACATAATATTTATGGCTAGTTTTGTGGTTATTTGTGTGGGTAAAGTGAATCATTGACTTATAAATGTTCCTTCATTTCGTTAGAATTTTTAGAAATAACCACAAAATTAGCCACGAGTTCTTATTTTCGTGTCTAACTTAGTTTTTTTGGAAAAATCTGCGATAACAGTCACGAGATTAGCCACGAGTTTTTCATTTCGTGAGAAATCTGCAAAAATAACCACGAGACTAGTCACGAGTTCTTCATTTCGTGTCTAACTTTGTTTGTTTGGAAAAATTTGTAGAAACAGTCACGAGATTAGCCACGAGTTCTTCATTTCATGAAAAAGCTGCAGAAATAACCACGAGACTAGTCACGAGTTCTTCATTTCGTGTCTAGCTTTTTTTGTTTGGAAAAATTTGCAGAAACAATCACGAGATTAGCCACGAGTTCTTCATTTCGTGGTTAATCTTCAGAAATAACCACAAGATTTCAACGAAGGAAGAGGAGAAGAGTTTGGATTGGGCTCCTCCTCCATATGGGCCGCATAAGGTGATCCAAAAACGGGCCCAGTTCTTTGACTCCCAAGCCCATCAGATTTTCTATTACCTCACAAGCCCATTCCTAATTAATTTTTATTGTTTGTAAAATTATTTCCACTATAAATAATAATTATTTTAAACTTTTAATAAATATTACCCATATGCCTTTATAAAAAAATATTTATTAAAATAAAATATCAATCATGCTCACCTAAGAAATTAATAATTTTTAATAAATTATAAATGACTTCCTACAATAATAATATTTATGAGAATAATATTATTATGCATGTTTAAGACTAAATTATTCGAGAATAATAATTTAAAATAATTTCCTTTAGAATTCGTTCATTTTTATGAGAAATCGTTATATTTATTTAGAATTGTTCATTCTTATGAGAAATTGTTATATTCATTTAGAATCGTTCATTCTTATGAGAAATCTTTATATTCATTTAGAATAGTTCATTCTTATGAGAAATCGTTATATTCATTTAGATTCGTTCATTCTTATGAGAAATCGTTATATTCATTTAGATTCGTTCATTCTTATGAGAAATCGTTATATTCATTTAGATTCGTTTATTCTTATGAGAAATCGTTATATTCATTTAGAATCGTTCATTCTTATAAGATATTGTTATATTCCTTTACAATCGTTTATTCTTATAACAAATCATTATATTCATTTAAAACCGTTCATTCTTGTAAGAAATCGTTATAGTTCTTTAGAGTCGTTCATTCTTATAAGAAATCGTTATATTCCTTTAGAATCATTCATTCTTATAAGAAAATGTTATATTTCTTTAGAATCGATCATTTTTATAAGAAAGCGTTACTTTCATTTAGAATCGATCATTCTTATAAGAAAGCGTTATAGTTCTTAGGGTTTAGGGTCTAGGGTTTAGGGTCGATCATTCTTATAAGAAATCATTATATTCCTTTATAATCATTCATTCTTATAAGAAATCGTTATATTTCTTTAGAATCGTTCATTCTCATAAGAAAACATAATATTCACTTAGAATCAATCATTGTTATAAAAATTGTTATATTCATTTAGAATCGTTCATTCTTATAAGAAAACATTATATTCATTTAGAATCGTTCATTCTTATTAAAATCGTTCATTCTTATAAGAAAACGTAGAAAATGTTATATTCACTTAGAATTATTCATTCTTATGAGAAAACATTGTGTTCACTTAGAATAGTTTATTCTTATAAGAAAATGTTATATTTCTTTAGAATCGACCATTCTTATAAGAAAGCGTTACTTTCATTTAGAATCGATCATTCTTATAAGAAAGCTTTATATTTCTTAGGGTTTAGGGTTTAGGGTCGATCATTCTTATAAGAAATCGTTATATTTCTTTAGAATCGTTCATTCTCATAAGAAAACATAATATTCACTTAGAATCAATCATTGTTATAAAAATTGTTATATTCATTTAGAATCGTTCATTCTTATAAGAAAACATTATATTCATTTAGAATCGTTCATTCTTATTAAAATCGTTCATTCTTATAAGAAAACGTAGAAAATGTTATATTCACTTAGAATTATTCATTCTTATGAGAAAACATTGTGTTCACTTAGAATAGTTTATTCTTATAAGAAAATGTTATATTTCTTTAGAATCGACCATTCTTATAAGAAAGCGTTACTTTCATTTAGAATTGATCATTCTTATAAGAAAGCTTTATATTTCTTAGGGTTTAGGTTTTAGGGTCTAGGGTTTAGGGTCGATCATTCTTATAAGAAATCATTATATTCCTTTATAATCATTCATTCTTATAAGAAATCGTTATATTTCTTTAGAATCGTTCATTCTCATAAGGAAGCGTTATATTTCTTAGGGTTTATAGTTTAGGGTCTAGGGTTTAGGGTCTAGGGTTTAGGGTTTAGGGTCGATCATTCTTATAAGAAATCATTATATTCCTTTATAATCATTGATTCTTGTAAGAAATCGTTATATTTCTTTAGAATCGTTCATTCTTATAAGAAAACATAATATTCACTTAGAATCGTTCATTCTTATAAGAAATTGTTATATTCATTTAGAATTGTTCATTCTTATAAGAAAACGTAGAAAATGTTATATTCACTTAGAATCATTCATTCTTATAAGAAAATATTGTATTTACTTAGAATCGTTTATTCTTATAAGAAAACATTGTATTTACTTAGAATCGTTCATTTTTATAAGAAAACGTTATATTCACTTAGAAACGTTCATTCTTATAAGAAAGCATTATATTCTTTTATAATCATTCATTCGTATAAGAAATCGTTATATTTCTTTAGAATCGTTCATTCTCATAAGAAAACATAATATTCACTTAGAATCATTCATTGTTATAAAAATTGTTATATTCATTTAGAATCGTTCATTCTTATAAGAAAACAATATATTCATTTAGAATCGTTCATTCTTATTAGAATCGTTCATTCTTATAAGAAAACGTAGAAAATGTTATATTCACTTAGAATCATTCATTCTTATAAGAAAACATTATGTTCACTTAGAATAGTTTATTCTTATAAGAAATCGTTATATTCCTTTAGAACAGTTCATTCTTATAAGAAATCGTTATATTCCTTTAGAATCGTTCATTTTTATTAGAAAACGTTATAGTCCCTTAGAATCGTTCATTCTTATAAGAAATCGTTATATTTATTTAGAATCGTTCATTCTAAAAAAGTGTATTAGGTTAAAAAAAATTTTAAAAAAATTGCTAATTTAATTATTTAGAACATTGTGTTTAGGAGGAAAAAAGAAGAAAATATTTAGTTAAATTTTTTTTTGGCGGGCTAAGGAGGGAATATTTGTGAAAACCTCGAATATCTTTTCCTTCGCGTAAAAGTTTCGGGACGAAACTTTCTTAAGGGGGGTAGTATGTAATACTCGGGTTCGTTTTTCTTCTAGGTCGGAAAATAAAAACATAAATAATAAATAAAAATAAACATAAATAATAAATAAAAATAAATAAATATATAAATAAAGCATATATATTTTTTCTCCATCCAAGATCTACCCTATCTTATTGAGCGATTAGTTCTGATCAATCTTTAATCCCAACAAACTCTATCTTCTATCCAATTGGATACACACAATCAGCCCTAATCCTAATTGATCGTTCACCTGTTCCGATTTATAAATTGAGGCATCAACGTTTTTTTTTCTCTTTCTCGACACCATCGTTGAAGCTCGGAGTTGCGCTCAATCGTTCCGCTTCCTTCTTCCAAACCGGGCAAGCGCTCTTATGCCGGAATCGACAG